>JAEIFV010000236.1:0-404230 GCA_018904265.1 Lordiphosa collinella
TTACGTATTGCTAGCATCAACAGCCGAGTCGATCTAGTTGCCTCGTCTGTGCTAAGGCTGCTCATGTCCCATAGCGACAAGCCCGCAACAGCTGCCGCTCCGCTGTTTCCCCAATTTTTCTAGCAATTGTCCGTAAAAAAAGAGCCAGATTTGACGGGTAAAAAGCGGTAAATGGCAACACTGCAGCAGCAGGCGTTGGAAAAATGACAACTCCCCACAAGTATCATGCTATCTCTCTTTCTCTTACAACAGCAAGGCTAAGGTGAAACAAAACTGTAAGCAATCATGTTTCCTTTTACTCTCACTTGCTTTATATCACTGGTACCCTTTTTCGCATGGTGAATTCTAATGACACTTCCTTACCATAAGTCGAACGCCACACACTTATCAGAAAGCAAACAGCGGCTCGTGCAGTAAACCTGGCCAGCTAATTTTTTTCTTTCCTCTTTTTCTTAATTTATCTAATTTATTTTTAAATACTAATTTTATTATTTAGCACTTGTCCTCTTTTGTAAAATCAAAAAGCGTCCAGCATCAATGATGTGATTCTCCCTAAAGTTCTCCTGCAATCGTCTCTCTTTGCCTTCTCAACTGACAGTTGCTGCTGAAAGTCCTGTACTGAGCATATTTTTTGTCAACTGCATCGTCTCGAACTGCTCTTGAATCAGAGATTAAAAATCCTCCCAAAAGCCTGGGGGTCAGTCATCTGGCTTGCTCAAAACTTCTTGTATTTCGTTTTCTATTTTAGATTTTTTGTCTTTAAGTTCAGAATTTGCCATTTTCTAAGCGATCAGGCTCCTCCATATGGGTTATTCCTTCGTTGAGGATTGATTGAGTAATCTACATCTATCTCTCCCCCCCCCAACTTTTGTTCCACTCCCCCGTTCTTTACTTGTAGTTCTTGATTGATCAAGATCAATTCGCTTCGCCAAATGTTCATACTTCAAGCTTGCAATTGCAGCAGTTGCTGTACATGGGAATTCTGCAATTTTTTATACTCTATACCAGAGGTACTCAGAGTATATTAAGTTTGTACAAAAGTATGTAACAGGCAGAAGGAAGCATCTCCGACCCTATAAAGTATATATTCTTGATCAGCATCAACAGCCGAGTCGATCTAGCATTGCCTGTCTGCGATAAAACGCCTTTAGACTATTTTTTGTGCGGCTATGTTAAGGCTCATGTCTATAGCGACAAGCCCGCAACAGTTGACGCACCGGAAGAATTTATTCGTAACATACCGGCCGATATGTCGGAGAGAGAATGAGTCAACATTTACATGAAATCATCTTTTTAAACATTAAATTATATAGATCGTTATATCGTCTCAAATAAATATTTCATGCATTCTGAAACTGCTATAAAATCACTCTTTACAATTTCAGGGCATTTTTCCCTTAGTATCACTATTTAAGCGGTGTTCCCTATTGAACTATAAAACAAGCAATAGGCCGTTTATGGAGAATGCCATTATAACCAAGAAAGATAACGTTCAATGGCGCGGTTTTAGTACCAACGATGGAAACCAAATGCCAAAGTAAAAGAGCTAGCGGTGCAATTGGCAGCGGAAAAAGAATCGTCTAGCATAAAAAAGCGATATCAAAAAACTTAAGGCTCAATTGTAAGAAACAAACAAAATGCAAGAAGCTGAATTTTTGACCATTGAACAAACAGAAAAACAACTGGAATGTGTGGAAAGGCAATTGCAGGCAGAGATTGAAAAACAAGGAAGAAAGTCGGTCAAGCCCGACTATATTATACTCTGTGCCAGTTGGGTCGCCGCTCGCATTTGCTCCCGATTATATTATATAAAATCGGTATCCAGGGAACACCACTAGAGGCCATTGCAATAGCAATGGGTCGATATATGAAAAAGATCTACGAGTCGACTTGAGTTGCTTAAATACTTATCATTTAAGGTGCTGTTACATACTTTTTGCACAAACTTATTATACTCTATGTACCTTTGGTATAGAGTATAATTAGGAGAGAAAGAGGATTGGCACGCGCCGCAGACAAAAAAAAACCTTTGCATTTGCCAGAGCTAGAGATGGGCGTACATCGAAAACTACGCAGGACTCCGGAGTGACCAGAATGACTTAACATCATTGTGATTGCTAGATATTATGTTAGAATTAAAGAACTAGACTATTTTTTATATTATTTGCAATTTAAACAATCCTCGTCTTAGTAGTCAGATGGGTATCGGGCGATATATTTGTCCCGCGACCATCTCTAATTTCTCTCTCTCAATATTGTGTATGTGGGAAGGGAAGGGGGAAAATGAGAGCGTCCCAGTTAGCTGCAAGAATCCAATTGGATCTAATGAGCTAGCCATAGCTGTTAGGTTTTTTATAGGATTTCGTTGTTGGAATTACTCATACAATATATTTACAGGTTTAATTCATTTAAAAGGTGCAATTTTTGGCGGGGCGGGGGTCATCACACTCACAACGATCCAATATGAATCGTTCAATAAAAATTTGTCCTAAAATATTGTTGGCTATCACTTTGCTGTGTAGTCGTTGCTCATATATACATACATCTACATACATATGTATGTGTTTTGCTGCTGCAGGAGCAGCCCAGAAATATTGAATTTTCGTTTGCTCATATCTTTACTACCGTTCATCCGATCTTTACCATTCTTTTGGCGGATCGATAAATAGTCCTGATTACTAAATAAGTCCAGAACGAACGAACCTTCTATCCATAAAACTGTGGAAAATATGACGTTTTTTCCATTTTGCGGGGGAGGGAAGGGGCGTGCCAAAAATTGAAAATAAACTTGATCTGCCTGCAAGTATAAGAAGCATAAGTCCCATACATGTCAAACCTCTATCTCTTACCATCTCTGAGATCCGTGCGTTCATACGGACAGACAGAGAAATTATATATACACTCCTCTTTAATTTAAATATACTTTATGGGGTCGGAGATGTCCCTTGTTATATACTTTTGTACAAACTTATTATACTCTATGTACCTTTGGTACACTGGGCATAAAAATTAGCCCTTGCCGCCCAGGCTTTGGGAAGATTTTCAATCTGAAGACGATGCAGTTGACACAAAATATGCTCGTACAAGACTTTCAGCAGCAACTGTCAGTTGAGAAGGCAAAGAGAGAGCGATTGCAGGAGAACTTTAAGAATCACATCATTGATGCTTTTTGGACGTGTATTTTGTGGATAGCGGATATTGATGCTGGACCTTTTTGATTTTACAAAAGAGGACAAGTGCTAAATAACAAATTAGTATTTAAAAAATAAATTAGATAAATTAAGAAAAAAAAGAGGAAGAAAAGTAGCTGGCAGGTGGTTACTGCACGAGCGCTGTTTGCTTTCTGATTAAGTGTCTAACGTTCGACACATGGTAAGGAAGTGTCATTAGAAATTCACCATGCGAAGAGGTACCAATTGATATAAGCAAGTGAGAGCAAAAGGGAGGGCATGATTGCTTTCAGTTTTGTTTTCACCTTAGCCTTGCTGTTGTAAGAGAAAGAGAGATAGCATGATACTTGTGGGGAGTTGTCATTTTTCCAACGCCTGCTGCTGCAGTGTTGCCATTTTCGCTTTTTACCCGTCAAATCTGGCTCTTTTTTTTACGGACAATTGCTAGAAAAATTGGGATACAGCGGGCAGCGGGAATTCTGGCTTTTTTCTTTTAAAATTAAGATTTTTTCCGTTTACTTTAGTACAAGCATTTAACAACTAGTAATTTCCTATCTTCGTTTTCTCGATACTTGCCAATGCCATCTTTGAAAGCAGTGGTATTGAGAATATATCGATATGTCAATCGATTGTTTTTTGTTGTAAGCAATCTCGATGTTTTTCGCATCTCTATCACTCGCGCTTTAAGTTTGATAAAAACACAATGCCAAAAGACTACAACAAAAAATGTCGGGATGCCTGGCTAAAAAGTGACGAATTCAGAGTTTTGTGCAGCTATTGCAAGTGCACAATCACCGCCAAACTATCCGATTTGCGTCCGAGTGCTATGAGCGGATTTAGGCCCGATTTACCAATATGCGGTTAGTCAACTTGACAGGCAGCTTAACCGAATTCGCGTGTCTCATGCTGTGTGTGGCGCAACCGGAGGAACAGACTTAACCGCTGCTCGAGCACTGGTTAAAGTTAACCGCGAGTTCAGTGTTGATGGAATTATCGATATATTTTGTCGATATACAAACAGCTGGCTCCAACATTTGATTATTTGCTGCCACTAAATGTTTATGAACAAACGAATTTTTCAACTCCACGCAATGGAAATGAAATTTGAAGAGGCAGAGCAACGAATAAACATTGCAAGAGAGTACAGAGAGTACTGATCTGGATGATGCCACATTTGTTGAATGATTTAGGTTGACAAAATCGACATGTAAAATAATTTTTGCTAGGCTAAGAGTTAAAGTTAAGGGGGTCTTCTCATTGAGCAACTTTTTTTTTCGACTTTTTTTTTTGCATTTATTTATAGCTTGGGTAGTTGTGAATATGCCCCTAAAAGGATTTTTTATTAAATTACTTCAAACTTTAAACGCGTTTATCTCGAAACCACGTTTTTCGAACTGGCGGCCATGATATCTCCAGTTCAACTGAACCGATTTTCATGAAACAAAGTGGAATCGACGCAGAATTGTCACCATTCTCGGGTGAACCTCGACCATAATTTTAAAAAATTTTTTACTATTTTTTTTTTGCACTAAACTACAAAAAAAAAGCCCGAAATTGAAATTTTTTTTTTTGAATGGCCGCCATTTTGTCAAAAAATCACAAAATTAAGTTTGAGGTTCACCGAGAATTACATCTATACTATTATAACCCCGTTTTTTTTTTTAATTCGACGCTCCGGAGACCCGGAATCGTGGCCGCCGTGACAACACCTTTTTTTCACCACCAACTTTGAAGTCTCATTACTTTTTGAACAGCCCTCGTATCGAGGCAAAAAAATTTTTTTATTTACTTTGAACCTTTTGTAATACAATAAATAAAAAAAGTTTTCAATTATTCTTTGCGTTTTCAAATAAGAATTTTTTTAAAAAGGGTCCAAAAACGGGTTTTGAATGAGAAGACCCCTTAAGGCCTTACAGTTGCGTTTCAATTTGTTGTCACTAGGATTGTTAGCAGGACTTGGCGCCGCTGCGTTCTTATGCATGTGGCAACTTTCTTATCACTGCAGCTGACTTCTGTGTAGTCAGCGTTCCAGGTTCCAGCCAGGTTAATATCGGTAAATCAAAATTAGAAAACAAATTACGCCTGAGCACGCTTAACAGCATTCTTTATATAAGGTAACTGACTTACTTTTTTTCTATTGAACATGATTTAAATCTATATTTATTGGAATATACAGGTATGGCCTGCGCCGACTCGACAAATGCTGCTACACTTATGATGTGCCAAAACATTTCCTTCGAATGATAGGAATGGGATCTGCGTATGAGAATGAATCTCCGGAGGAAACAGTAGAAGTGGATAAAATATTGGACGGGCTACAAATTAATATACATAATAATATATATGTACATATAAATAGCAGTATCATTTAAAATATATAAAAAACAAAGATTTAATTTAAATTTTTTAGCTTTTTTTCATCATCCATTCCGCCAAATCCAGTTTTTTTTCAATGAAAAGTTGACAGCACTGCTGCTATGTCAAAAATCCTGAGCAACACAACGCCTGCTACTCCATCAAATAAAATGAAAGAACTAAGGCTCAATTTACATGACCTGATCGCTCAGTTGAGTTTTTCTGACCTGAGTGTCAAAAAACTCAGCTAAGCAACTTAGTTCAGCATTTACACATATCTGAGAAGCTTAGTTGACTTAGTTGCAAAACCAATGGTTCATTGAGCGTTCTGCTGTGCAATCAGTTTAATTTGAGCCGGCTCTACAAGGTGGGCCAAAAGAAGTCACCCTATTGGAAGATGCTCTTATTTTTACAAATAGCCGCCAAAGTCAGACAGATGTAGAATACAAGTGAACAAGCTATGGATCGATATACTCCCCAAGAACGCGGAATAATCGAGTCTATTTTTTTGCGTCGCAGATTCCCCGGCCGCCCTACACCGACTGCGCAAACACTGCGCCGTGTGGCCACCAACCTTGAAGAGTATAAGACCACACGAGACGTTGCCAAGAGTGGCCGGCCCCGGAGCGCCAGTTCGACCGAGAATATCGCCGCTGTTGCCGAGGATGTCGAGCTGTCGCCGGAAACATCGACTAGACGCCGTGCCTCGCAATTAGCCATCAGCCGGTCGTCCCTAAGGCGAATTTTGGTCAAAGACCTGCGCATGTTCCCGTACAAAGTACAGTCCGTGCATCAGCTGCTGCCTGTCGACCGCCAAACGCGTGTAACCTACGCCCAAGCCATCCTCAATCTCGAGGACGAAATGGACGATTTTTCGACCAAAATCATGAGCGATGAGGCTCATTTCCACCTCAGCGGGTACGTGAACAAGCAAAACTATCGCTTTTGGGGCACCGAAAATCCACGAGAGATGCACGAGGAGCCATTACCCCCGCTCAAAGTGACTGCATGGTGCGCTGTTCACGCTGGAGGAGTCATCGGGCCATTTTTTTTCGAGAAAGCCGCTGGTCAACGACAACAGTGGACTGTGCGCGTTATAGGGTCATGTTAGCCGAGGCGATAAATGAATTATATCGTACATAAGAGACAGTCAAATGTGTCCGCATTGCAGTTTGGGGGTTAGGATTTGACGGCTTGAGATATATATGTCTTTAAAAAAAGAAGTTCTAACATTTTTCAAACTCTTCACTCTTTTTTCGAGTGATTCGAACCTAATGCCAAGTTTGAAGGTGCAACATTAAAGCATTCGACGACTTGCGTAACGGCGTTGAGGCACAAACTATAACCAAACTTTTAATTAGTCAAAGTGCTGGATCTTTTTGATTTTACAAAAGAGGACAAGTGCTAAATATCAAATTAGTATTTAAAGCTGTATGAGAATCATGACTTTCGCAGCATTATTGATGCTGGACCTTTTTGATTTTACAAAAGAGGACAAGTGCTAAATAAATCAGATAAATTAAAAAAAAAAAGAAGAAAAAAAGTAGCAGGGAGGTGGTTACTGCACGAATGCAGTTTGCTCTCTGATTAAGTTTGTAACGTTCGACATAAGGCATATTTTTGCCCAGCCTCAAAGCCTGCTATGTTGCCTAGAATTGTTTTGAGGAGCTGCATGGCCTACTGATTGTCTTTTCAACACTAACAACTAAACCCTCGCCCATGACGGGAATTTTGAAATTCCTCCTTTTAATTGAATAGGTTACTTTAAATAAAACGATCTGTCTAATTTTTAAATTTTTTTGTGCAATGTCCTTAAGATATCGCTAAAAATCGGTTTTTGACAAGGTTTTTTTAAATGCCAATATCTCGGGCCCCAGAGAGCTACGACATGAAATAAAATCCCACCGACAGAGAATTGAACAAGGTTATAGAAAAGAAAAACTTAATTACTTACACTGAAAACTTTTGTGTATAATTAATTGAAAAATATAAGAGTAGGTTTTGGTAGTTCCCGTTATAGCGCCACCTAAAAACTTTACAGTATCTCTTTGAACCTCGACGCTTATTACCTGAAAGTTTCAAAAAATCGATGATACGCTTCCCTCAGAAAAATTAAAAAACTACCAGACTTAAAACAATGATAACATTCATAACCAATCTAGATGGCTATTCAAATGTCCTTCTTTCTAAATTGCTTAATAATATTTAGTTCATTTCTGAATTCCAAAGCGTCGAGACGACTTGTGCTGAATTAAAATAATTAAATAAGAATATTTAATCTAATATCCAACTGAGAATTTGTAAGAAACAATAAACCCAAAAAAAATGTTTATAAAGTGCAAAAATTGTAACATTTCTTTAAAAGAAAGTAAAGGTCGGCCTAAATGTATTAACAGCCTGCAGGAGGCTCATTTTTTTACTATTATAACCAAAAAGACAATATAATAAACGACAAGCTGTGCGATAAGTGTAGACGTTTGAAGTCGTCAACCAGCTTCAATAATGCTCCCGAATATGAGCAGCCGAATGAAAAATACGAGGACTCTGACACAAGCTCTTCTTTGATAGTCTCCTCCGATTCGGACAATGATCCCAACTTTAATTTTGATCTAGTAGATAAAGTCGAATTTAATATGAAACGTGTTGCTGCAACGATAATGTTTGTACCATTTGCAAGTCCAGAGGACCAAGGTGTAATCCAGTTCAAGCGTTGTCAAGCGTACGCAAAAGCAAACATATATATTCCTGAAAAACCGTTGCTGCGCATGTTTAATTGGAAACATTTTCTTTGAAGATGAGCTTCAAAGTCTTGAGTAATAGACCATAAAACAACGATGACAACTGCTCAGATCAAAGCGTTTTTTCAACACCTTCCATTGAAGCCTTACATTGTTTGAAAAATTAGAGATCAAAAAATTCCTGAGAAACAAATCGTTGAATTAACTGGACTATGCTGGGAAAATATTAAAATATTGGAGCGAAGTTAACCTTAGAAACACGCACGCTGTTATCAGCCGTTTATTTTGTTTAAACTACTGATTTCCGACCACCCGTTACTAAAATATAAGCAACATGTTTCAAAATGTTTAGTGAGTGATTATGTATTAGAGATAGTAAATACTCTTTATTTTTAATTAGCCAAGTCGTCTCGACGCTTTGGAATTCGAAATGAACAAATATTATTAAGCAATTTAGAAAGAAGGACAGTTGAATAGCCATCAGTTGAATGTTATCATGTTTTAAGTCTGAGTAGAAATAATTTTTAATTTTTCTTGAGGAAGCGACAGATTTTTGAAACTTTCAGGTAATAAGCGTCGAGGTTCAAAGAAGATACTGTAAAAAGTTTTAGGTGCGCTATAACGGGAACTACCAAAATCATTATTTTTTCTTTTATACACAATTTTCATATATTAAGTTTTTCATCAAAGTGTTTCTTATTTAATTTTGTGTCCCTACTCTGGGCCAGATATTGGCATTTAAAAAAATTGGCAAAATGTAAATCAGTTGAATATTTACAGACATTGCACAAAAAAGCCTAGTGATCTTAAAATAGAAATATGCTCAAGGAACGACACATGACACGACTATACTTAGCAGTCGGAGTTGTTTTGGTACAAGTATTGAGCGCATCCCCTCCAACTTGACGGCTATTTGACAAGTGACATTTATGCTATATTACTGCATCAAAAGTTTTTGCCTTCAGTTCTTTGCAACAAGTCGGGGCACTCGACTTCAGTTCCCTTTTTTGTTTCGCTTGGCTTTTTGAGTCTATTTCGTACAAAGTCCAAGTCATTTTGTAATTGAATTAAGAACGTGATTTTAAGATGGTGTAACGAACTCTGTTGGGCGACAGTACCTGATTCCCTGTGGCTTGTTCCGGCTACTCTGGCCCGCAGGAGGAATGAAAGTTAGATTATCGAGCTGCTGCCGGAAATTCTTACTCTGACGGGGTGGGCTCTCAGACTTATCTAAGAGTTTAGAAGGCGACTCGATTGCTTCGTACCGTATTCCAATTCTGGGGAAGATTGGCGATCTAAGAATCAAACGGTGAGTAGAGGCACGACTTCTCCGAAGAGTACTAGAACTTTGGAGAGGATTGGCATTCCAAGATACTCAAGAACTAGGTGGATGCAATACGGCACCGTAGAGTATTAGAACTCTGGTGAGGATTGGTAATCCAAGCTAAGCTAAGCTACCATTACCACTTGCTAACTACGATGCTAAGAATTTCTGCTGGCTTACCTTTGCGCTTCGAGCTCTGGTGAACTGGATTTACACGGTGAAGCAAACTGCATGAAGTTCTTGAAAAAGCTCTTGCTTGTAGGAAAGAGGAGTAGAGGGGCAAGCGACCCCACTACACCTCTTTCCTACAAACGAAAGCTTTTTCAAAAACTTCATGAGGTTTCCTTCACCGTGTAAATCCAGTCTAACACGGGTTTTACATGGTGGAACAAGGTTAGGTTAGGTTAGGTTGAATAGGCTGCTCGGCAAAGGCCGAGTTCACCCAGATGCCTTTTGGCCCATTGTGATGCCTAGTAAAGGGGTGGGGGTATGGGAGGGAAGGGGTAGTGGGAATTGACGGTCAGATTCTGCGCAAACTCTCTATTTAAACCATTTTGAAGAGTCTACAAAAAGAGCCAGGTCTTCTAGGGGCACATTTGCCAGACTGCCCAGGTCTTCAAAGAATGGTTTGCCCAGATGCTGGGTGCGTTTCCTAAGAAGTGCAGGGCAGTCGCATAGAAGGTGATGGATGCTTTCTATTTCCTCCTCGTTCCCACAGCTACGGCAGAAGTCATGGTGGGACACGCGCATCCTGGTGGCCATTTGACCGATGGTGCAGTGCCCCGTTATGACTCCTACCATAATTTTCATCCTGTTCTTGCTAAAGTGCAGAAGTTGGTAAGTTCTTTTGGGTGAGTATCTTGGCCAGAGTGATCGGGAGATGTGACAACCGGGTGCCCTATTTCTGGCCCTCCACTTCAATTCCGTCATGATGTCCTGCAGGGGTCTTTGAATGTCCGTAACCGCTTGCGTCGCTGGCAGCGCTGAGCCGTTCCTAGCGCACTCGTCTGCTCCCTCGTTGCCCGGTATGCCTGCGTGACCAGGTACCCAGACGAGGGTGATAAAGTGCTGTTGGATTTGGTTCAGTGCTGTCGCCGTGCTGCGGACTAGGACGCTCTTTGTGGCTTTTGATGACAGAGCCTTAATAGCCGCCTGGCTGTCGACCAAGATTGAAATGTTCCTTGGAGTTTCATCCAAGGTGTATATCAATTTAGCCGCCTGCCAGATGGCATAAATCTCTGCCTGGAAAACGCTACACCAGTTTGGTAGACAGAATGAGAGCTGTGTCGCAAGTTCTTCGGAGAAGATGCCTACTCCTGTGCCTTCTTCCGTTTTTGAACCGTCTGTATAGATGGATAGCTCGTTCTTCCTGATGGTAGTGTCTTGCTTCCATTCCAAACTTCATGAAGTTTTTGAAAAAGTTTTCGTTTGTAGGAAAGAGGTTGCGGCACTACACCTCTTTTCTACAAGCGAGAGCTTTTTGGAAAACTGCATGAAGTTTTCTTCATCGTGTAAATCCAGTCTAACACGGGTTTTACACGGTTGAAGGAAACTTCATGAAGTTTTTTTTAAAAAAGCTCTCGCTTGTAGGAAAGAGGTGTAGTGGTGTCGCTTGCCCCTCTACTCTTCTTTCCTACAAGCGAAAAATTTTTCAAAAACTTCATGAAGTTTGCTGCGCCGTCATGCAGCTTGCTTCACCGTGTAAATCCAGTCTAAGTCTGCATCTACGATGCAGTTTCCTTGGTAGTAAAGGGAAAAGGTGTAGGGGAGCAGTAGATGCAGGAAAAGCTTCATGGCCAGCCAGGCAATGAAGTTTTTCGATAGTTTCCCTTTGTCTCGTTCCGATAGATTCAATGCAGGGCTGAGTTTTTAGTAGATCGATAACACAAGTTGACCGATGCAGTGCGGCAATTTTTCAATTATCATTTAATTTAAAACGATTGGCAGCTGCGACTTAAATAGCCCGTTTCGTCACTTCAATTGCAGCTTTTGATAATTTTTCTTTACTCTGACTCATTTTTGTTATATTTTAATAACAGAAAATCAACAACGGTGACGATTGCTCTCAATCGATAGCTTGGTTGCATTGCGATAGTAATCGGAATGAAAGAACGAAACTAAAAACTTCTTGAAGCACACTACGTTGTGTAAATGTGAACGCAGTTTTGAAGATGGCTTAAGGGGGAAAAACACTTTGCGGAAAAAAAAATTTCGACTTTTTTTTTGCATATTTTTGTAGCTTGGATATTCAAAAATATCCCCCTAAAAGGATTTTCAAAAATTCGAAATAGTTTAGAAGATATGGGCCTTTAAATGACCCAAAGTGACCCGATTTGCCTAGCAACTGCAAACTTTAAAAGCGTTTATCTCGAAACCACGTTTTTCAAACTGGTGGCCACGATTCAGAGGAAACCAGTGGATCGATTTTGCTCCGGAAGGGCTTATACGACGCAGAATTGTCGTCGCTATCGTTCGGCCCTCCAACTTTTGGATACCTATATTTTAAGTGTACTTTTTTTACACTACACTACAAAAAAAAAGTAAAAAAAAAATTTTTTGTTTTCAAATGTCCGCCATTTTGTCAAAAAAATTTTCAATTTTTTTTCGGAGGGCCGAACGATAGCCACATTAGTTCTAAACATAACCGCATTTTTCTTTTTTTTCTCAGATTATCCCAAGTGCTGCAACCATGGTCACCATGTGGGCACCTTTTTTTATTCATCATTTTTCGGAGGCCGATAACTTTCTGAACGGCCCTCATATTGACAAAAAAACTATTTCATTCATTAACTATTTAATAAAAAAAAACAAAAATAAAAAATCTCTTATACTTTTTTTCTGGAATTTTTTTAAAAACCATCTACTTTTGCTCATCGCAAAGTGTGTTCCCCCCTTAAAACGAAATCGAAGAGAGCTTCATGAAGCAAACTGCACCGTATAAGCACTTACATGGACTGGATTTACACAGTAGAGCAAACTTCATGAAGTTTTTCGAAAAGCTCTTGGTTGTAGGAAAGAGGCGTAGAGGGGCAAGCGACACCACTACACCTCTCTCCTACAAACGAAAGCTTCATGAAGTTTGCTCCACCGTGTAAAACCCGTGTAAGTGACTTCCTAAGCGCCGATGCCGGTCTTTTATATCCTTTGCTTGCTCTCGGATCACGCCACCCTGAGCTTTTAGTAGGGTTGCCATCGATAACTATCGGTCATTAATTGGTATCGATCGCGGGCTCCCATTCCATCCATTCGGTTCAAATTCAAATCCATTTTTAGTTTCTTTACTTGTGCGTGCAGGTACAGTGCGTCACAATGGTTTTGCCGCAACTGACTTCTCAGATCAGATAAAACTTGAAATGATGTGTCCATTCTTTGATTAAAATCTTTAGGTCATATCCTAAGGCTGTCATAAAAAAGCATGGTTAAACTTTTTTTTTTTAAGTTTATGGCGATAAACAAGCTGAGGAACAGCCTTAATCTTTTGGGCTGTTAAAAGGGCATCTTGGCACTGAAGCAAATTTAATGTGACACATAAAAAAAAAACATTTAGTTGTTGTTCATGTTGTTGGCGGTGTGCGAAACATATGTTAAATAAAAAGTTTGTTTTATGCCCAAGCTAAACGACAACAGCATGGGTGGACTTCGTCGGGCCATAACCATCCATCCATCCATCCGTGGGTATGCAAAATGTGTTGTTAGCAAAATCGAGCGCAAAGTTTGGGAGGGAAATAGCATAATGAACAAAAGTTTAAGTGAGAATTTACACAGCACACCTTATCAGCATAACAAACTATTTTTAGAAGCAGCAGAGAATGGGAAACTGCATTGACCAGTTTATGAGTTTATGAGTGGGTGTGGGTGTCTACTCCTCCTGCCCTTGGCTTAACAGCGACAATGGCTTTGGTAAGATTCTTTTGCTCTGTCGCTGACAAAAGGATTATTTATTTGACAATTGTTTTGTTGTTATTGCCAGGGGATGGCGCCCAGGAGGGGGTCTCCTGGTCCGAGCTAACGACTACAAGTATAAACAAGGACTTCACCGGTTGCACAATTTGCTTAATGAGTTTTTGGCCAACAGCTTTTGCATTTGCTGTTATTCTAACATGGACTAATACTCCACAGTGAGCAAAACTTTTCCATGCACTGGTGCAAATGTAGGTAGGAGGACACTCTAGTTAAAGTGGTGGCATTAACACTCCCCTAAATTTAATATGCCGTTTGACCTCGATGATGACCCTCAACTGGGGAGGCATTAACAGGTATACGGATGAGACACCTGGAAACGCAATCTCTCCAACTTGGCAAAGTAGACATTACCTTATTGATTAAATAACCACAAATCCAATTTAGATCCAATTTCGAAGTCGTATTTCTTGAGCTCACATATCAAAAGACGAACCAAAGACAAACAAGTGTCATTGACTTGCACAAAATTCAATTAAAATTCAACTGACCAGATGATATCCTCGGTACTCGGGTTGCCACTGACCGCTCTTATATAATTGTAATTATACGTGTCTGTTTCGCGTTGTGTGTCATGTTTCATGTCCAGGTGGTGGTCCCTATTATCCCCCAAGACGACTGGCTGGCTGGCTGTT
The DNA here is from genome assembly GCA_018904265.1 of Lordiphosa collinella. Taxonomy (NCBI): domain Eukaryota; kingdom Metazoa; phylum Arthropoda; class Insecta; order Diptera; family Drosophilidae; genus Lordiphosa; species Lordiphosa collinella. Next base: position 14,183 of record JAEIFV010000236.1, read on the forward strand.
GCTGTTGCTGTTATAGTCATATCCATATATAGACATGGATGATGCCCTCCCTGTTGGCCATTAAAATTGTTATTTAATTCGCAGCTTGTTCCTTGGGCATTGGGGGGAGGGCGAAAAGTGTGTATTGCCCGCTTCTAGTTTTCTAATGCCTGTATTTAAATTGCGCTCACGAAGTATCCAAGGACCTTTTCCTTGGTTCGCTCACACTCTCCCTTTCTCAGTCTCTTTGTCATGCAAATGACATGCAAAGGAACCAAAAACAAAAAAAAACAAAATGTGAAGGCGGCCATCCAAAAACCAAAAATGTAACAGTCAAAATCGAAAGCAGTACAAAAAAGGCCAAGAAGGAAAACAATGACAAATTGAAAATAAGACGCTGACGAGGTCCTGTTTCTGTTTCTGGTTTCCTTTGGCCATAATTTCTTCGTAAATGAAATCTTGTGGCGTATTTTATGGCTCCTCCCTTCCAGAACACGCACAAGTTTCTGTTTCTAAATAAAATTGTGGTCTTTGTGTGTCCTTGCTAATGCGCCTACAACATAAACATAAGCAACAATAAGCAGCCACCTAATCCCACCTAATTGTCCCTCTACTAAATGACTTTCGCAAACAGACACAAACACACTAGAATGTTCATGGGCATTCGGCAAATGTGTTTTTAATAGCACGAGAACGAAAAGTGTTTGATTTGAAGTTATGTAATGACCTTTTTACAAGTTCTGTCTATATACTGACACGCCTGCCATTATGCCCCAAGCAATCCACAGCAACCTACCGAAGCTGATATTTTAGCAATAAAATAACAGAAATTTTGAATTTGCATTTCCTTTGATTGGACCGAAGCAAAATAAAGGAAGAGAAACAATCTCAATGAAAGAGCTGCTTCAAGGATGTTCCTGTTTTAGCGATTTCAAGCATCTGCCAAGGGGCAGGGAATGCTTTAAAACTTAGTTACCCTTCTCCACATTACCTATGTATGTACAACAAATTGGTAATTAACTAGACAGTAAGCCTTTACCCTTACTACAGGATCGGTTTTTACCAAGTATTGCAGTAGAAAATCATTGGTAGTTCATACAAATTTCCTATTTAAACTGGAACGCTTAACAATACAAAATAGAGGAAAGTTAACTTCGGCTAGGGCCGAAGTTTCGATACTCTTGCAGCACGTTTTTTCTAACTAAGACTACTTTTCAAACCCTACATTTCTATGGGAGCAGTACAATAAGATGTACGATTTCGACCAAACTTAGTGGAACCATGAAAAAGCATAACAAACTAACATGTACGTAATTTGGAGTCGATTCCATTTAAAACAAAAAAGTTTTTCTCACTAGAACTTCTTTTTCGACCAATCATTCATAATGAAGCTATATGCTAAGTCATCCGATTTTGACAAAACGGACGTTTCCATTGAAACAAAAGTTTTTCTCACTAAAACCAGTTTTTCGACCGATTGTTCCTATAAAAGCTGTATGCTATAGTCATCCTATTTTGACAAAACTTTGTAGAACTGTGTGAAAGCATACCAAATAAATAAATGACAATTTTAAGGACGTTTCCATTGAATTTTTGCTTTTCTCACTAAAACTAGTTTTCGACCGATCGTTCTAATGTCAGCTATATGCTATTGTCATCCGATTCGGCCGGTTCCGACAAATGTGCAGCGTATATGTAAAGGGTGATTTTTTAGCTATTATCTTTTTGGCAACACTGTTCGCTCACGTTTTCGTGTTTTGTTTCACTGTCAAACATCTTCAGTTTGGTCTATAATTTAACCATGAATCGTCTTACAAACGAACAACGCTTGCAAATTATTGAATTTTATTGCCAAAATGCGTGCTCTGTTAAGAAAGTTCATCGCGCGCTTCTTCCATTTTATGGTCAGTTTAATCGACCCACTGAAGCGGCTATACGGGCTATTGTGACTAAATTTCGCACCAAATTTACATTGTTGGACATTAAACCACCAACACGCTTACGTAGAGTGCGAACTGAAGAAAATATCGCAGCTGTAACGGCCATCAATTATCGATTCGTCGCCGTTCGCAGCAATTGGGCCTCTGTTACTCAACAACGTGGAAAATTTTGCGGAAGGATTTAGGTGTGAAGCCTTTCAAAATACAGCTGGTGCAAGAATTGAAGCCGAACGACCTACCGCAACGTAGAATTTTTGGTGAATGGGCTCTTGGAAAGTTGACCGAAGATCCACTTTTTACCGAAAAATTGTGTTCAGCGACGAAGCTCATTTTTGGCTCAATGGGTACGTAAATCAGCAGAATTGTCGATTTTGGAGTGAATATCAGCCAAACATTGCAGAACTACCAATGCATCCAGAAAAAGTCACAGTTTGGTGCGGTTTATGGGCTGGTGGCATCTTGGACCGTACTTCTTCAAAGATGATGCGAATCGTAACGTAACTGTGAATGGTGAGCGCTACCGTGAGATGATATCCAACTTTTTTGCCCAAAATGCAAGAGCTTGACTTGCATGACATGTGGTTTCAACAAGACGGTGCCACATGCCACACAGCACGCGCAACAATGGACTTATTGAGAGGCGAGTTCGGTGAACATTTTATTTCACGTTCGGGACCGGTCAATCGCCCGCCTACAGACGCCCTTCAATTGCATTTGCATGAAATAATCTTCAAACATTAAATTATGTGGACCGTACTATGGATTCAATAAAGATTTCATGCATTTTTTTTAATTTTTTTATGTTTTTTTTTTTTAAACTTTCCTATAACATCACCTTTAAATGTAAATAATATGCAGCTACAATCAATGTAAATGTTGTCACAATCATATTTGGATTCCTGTCACGTTATCAATAGTAATTTTCACTGTCAATAGTAGCGCTCCATTCATTCAATGTTTGGCATACTTCACAGCATTCTGATCGCTTGTTGGACTTGGGTAAGAAAACTAACCTAAAATAAAAACTATTGAAATTTTCGACTAATTTAACCTAATATTCACCCCCCAAAACGTCTTAAAATAAGGAAACTACAACGTAAATATTGTGAATCAAAAGAGTTCATTCTAAAAATTTGTTTTACTTTTATTTTTCATAGTTTATAGAAATTTTAGAGCAAAATGATATAAAAAAATTCCAAAATTTCAATTGATTTTGGGCCATACCTTTTAAAAACGCGATGATATCAAAAAAGTGTAAATGTAGTAAAACTGTAGTAAAATTACAATGGTCTATTAGCCAGTTAATTTCGATTGTCAGATAAATTTAGGGAATTTTTAATTAAACTTGCCCAAAAAAGAAATTACTCAGAAAAGTTCATATTTTTCGTAATTAAATCAAAATAATGGTATCTGTAATACCAGAACCAAACTTCGGTTTTAGTCTTTCGTGATTGTAATTCATTCTACGTACTCTACGTAGAAACGAATTTGGTTTGAATAGGTTGATGCATATGGCTGCAGGAGCTAAAAATGTAAACAAACCTTGTCCAATACTCGTTTATGCAGATTTCTTTTAAACTTTACCCTCTGGGGAAAAACGAGCAATTTATTTGAGTTCAGCCCCCGAAAATACATAAGAAGCATTTTCTATCTTCTCGGGTTACACAGTGGACTTTATTTTGAAAACTTGTGTAATTAACTATTAATCAAAAAATTTTTTTTAAAATTGTTATTTAGTTTATAAAGTTTTCTGCTTTGATGTTTTTAATTAAAGAAATTGAGTTCCTATATCTATTTTCTTTTTTTTATTCATTTAATGAACTTACAGAAACCAATACCATCGATAGTACCGAGCCTTTGTCTGGAAACTATCGAAAATATCGAATGGCGTTACTATCGATAGTTTTGCAGCTCTAACGGACAGGGCTAAGTCAACTCAGCTCGTCATGCTGATCAAGAATATACATACGGATAATTTTATAATACCCTCTGCAAGGGTATAAATATACTATTCAAACAGTGGGCGAAATGGCCAACTTAGCGGCGCTTAGTTTAAATTTTTAATATGGAATTGCGCAAATTTGTTTTTATTTTCGTTAGTCAACATCATACTGAATGTATCTTTAATGTAAGTTTTCTGTTAACTAATATTTCGGTTCAGCAGTGAAAGGCTTAACATAACAAATTTTTTCTTAGCTGCAAAGCTTCATTTTAGCGCCACTTCTTATAGAACGCAACAAGCTGCGTATATCTTATTAAAATGCTTTTTTTGCAGACAGTGGTTTGCATATATTATTTAAAAAGTATTTCTGTTCAGTGTTTAATGGGTTATTGATATACTAATCAGTTTAAGCATACTGTTTCAGTGTCCCTCATAAAATGTCACTTAGTGAACTTTCATGGAGCAGATGTTGTGTTGTCCAAAAGTGTTCAAGCTATGTGTCTGTTTTGTTAAAAAGTTTCGTCTGTTGTGAATGTAAAGTGATTGTCATCTTCTGCCACTAAAATGTGTTTTTTTCAGATAAAATGTCGACATCAAAAGGATGCCCTTTTATTAAGTTTGTGCAAAAGTATGTTACAGCCAGAAGGAAGCAGTCGATTCGATATAGCCGTTTGGCTGTCCGTCCGTCTGTCTGTCCGTATAAGCAAACAGATCTCAGAAATGGTAAGAGTTAGAGACTCGACATGTATGGAACAAAAGCTTCTTATGATTGCATAAGACCGAAAAAAAATGTTTAAAGATGTATATTGTTAGGAAAACAAGCAATTATGCTGGGCAGCACCGGTCACAACCGCGATGGGCAGCACTACAGATACCTGAACACAAATTGGGGAGGTATAGAGTATATTATGGTAGGGCTTGACCGACAGGATTATAACTATGATAGGAGTCATAACAGGGCACAGCACCATTGGTCATATGGCCATCAGGAAGGGCATGCCACATCATAACTTCTGTCGTCTTTGTGGGAATGAGGAGGAAAGAAGTGCCCTGCACTTCTTAGGAAACGTACCCAGCATCTGGCTAGACCATTCTTTGAAGAGCTGGGCAGTCTGGCGAATGTGCCCCATGAAGACGTGGCTCTTTTTGTGGATTCCTCTAAGTGGCATAAATATAAAACTGCGCAGAACCTTCCTTTCAGAGATGCTGAACCAAACCGAAAACCACAAGGAAACCCGGTTCGGTTCAGTTCTCTGATGAGTTTTAAAACCTGAATCGCTTTCATCTATCCTAAGATACTAAATTCGATAGCTTAAGATGCATAGTACGTATTCATTTCTAGCCGACATTTTCCTTTTTCAAAGTGCTTTCCTAGCACTTATAGATGAATCTTACAAGTCCGACATCATTAGTTTTGGACATTCTTATAAGGATCTTAAAGATACTCAAATGGTTTATAGGAATTCATTTTCCATGGTATGCGAAAAGTCACATTACGATTGATATCATAATACAGTCGAACTTCTCTATTACGAACTTCTGTATAACGATGTTTTCTATATAGCGATCTAGTTTCCAGAACACTGCAATTTCGTTCAATATTTAAACAATTCTATCGGCGGTGTCCCAGAAATCTCTTCCAACCAAGTCGTTTTCCAAAACCAATTCTCGGTGTCCTAGATATCACTTTTGGTTGGTTTCAAATCTCTAGTGTTTTGGGAAGAGATTTTGCTAAATTCACTGCTTAAACTATTGGGACACCGACGGATTTTTCGTGCGATTTGCAAACCAACCGAAGACAAAATCTCTAGAGATTTCCAGGACACCCCGTATATTACGAATTTTCTATATAACGAAGTTTTTTTGTCCCCTTGAGATTCGCTATATAGAAGTTTGACTGTATTTCATAATATGCCTTTATGTACCACTAAACCGATTTGAAACCGCGGTTCAGTTAGCTCCTAAAAACAATTAATGTACTGAACCTGCGGTTCAGAAACTCTGTGAACCACTCAACCGAACCAGCACTTATTTTCGACTGGTTTGCATCCAAGCTCAAAATATATCTTTTATTAAATTTTTTAATAAAGCAAGCGACTGGCAGCAATGTTGTTGTTCTTGCCGATATATTAAATGCAGTTTTTACAAAGACGAACAGAAACGGTCAGCAAAACTAAATATTGTCGTTTTAAATATACATTGAAGAAAAATGTTATGTTTACAGTTACAACAATCCACCACTTTGAGTATAAGCTCGCCTAAAAAAGCACTCAACAAAAATACATAAAAATAAGCGAAAAAGTACACAAACCTACATATACAACAAACTCAAATGCAAATTTATTGAACATTCCTTGAATTATATTTTTCATATTTTGCTTAAATTAAACTTGCAATATTTTTTGTATATAATTGGTATTAAAGTTGAAAAGAGTTTTGTCACAAATAAAATAATCAGCACACTATCAGGTCCTTGCATACACTGTCTGGAGTTCCCCTATTTTAGAAACACAAATGATATTTTCATCCCAAAAATATAAGAGAAACACGCAAGGAGACAACACCCCCTTTCAGATAGAAGGCCCCCCCACCCCACGGGCCGGGAAAACTCGAAGATCTTCACCACAAACAAACGAGAACGATTGAATTAGCAACATTCACCACGAGTAAAATAATTAAAGAATGAACGATTTGATTAGGAACAGCCCTGTACATAAACCTCCCGTGGACCAGAACAGCCCCGGAGTAGCTTCCCTTCACTTCTTTATCTACTTCTTTTTTTTTTACTTTTATTTTAATTCATTGATAAATCGGACTTTTGATTTAAAATCATTTTTATTAAATTTTAATCACCATCGAACTCGAACCCCCTCCACCCCTCGAGCGCGACATTCATTCGAACAATCTTATATTTCACTGAACAAAAACTGCGTACTATCACCACATTTACTCACTTTTTCCATCATGAATAATGAACAAATTTGAAAATAAGTCTTACTCATATGATTTCAAAACTAGATAACTTTCTATATGATGCGTCGTAATAGCAATATACTATAGCTGTAGAATATGAGAAATCTTCCTTAAGTCATATAATTTCACAACAAATCCTATCATTCCAGTGTCTACTATTGAAATGATTAGCTCATGATTAAGAAGCTCTGTAGCCCAGGTTAAAGCCTATTGCATTAGAACGTCGAGGTCTTGGGTGGGGTTATGTTTTTCGGGATAAAATAATACTGTTTATACGTAAAAATTGCCCATTTTAATCCTATCCGTTCATTGAATTATCAAGGATGAGCTCTCCAAACAGGCTGCACACACTGGCCTGATTTCAATTCTCAATCAAAACGAGTGTTTGGAAATATGGGAATGAGCCCATATAAACCTTCGTTATTATTTTGGGAACAACATTCTTTTTACATGGGTTTGATTTATACCCTCATTATCTAAAAGTATGGCTTAAATTTCCTGGCGCTTTTCAAGGGAAATAGCAAACCAGAAAATCCGTTTATCTTATTGCTGTGACATTTTACTGTCACTGTTTGTTGTTATTTCCCAGGACCCTTTTCATTTTATTTGGCCATTCAAAATGAAGTTGGTTCCTAGGATAAAGTCAATAAAACGATCCACATGCAATGATAATCATAAAAATTCATTTTAATGCTCCCCACCACACACACACACGCACACACAATCGCACACATGCACACTGTCATAGTGACACACATAAATACAATGTGTTCGCATATTGCTTATGTATATGTAATTTTAGCTAATTGAAGGCAAAAGTTAAGCGCCTCCTAAACCAAACAAAAGGAAAAGTTGAAACCCAAGGGTTGCCTCAACTCTTAGGAGCTGCCTCAACGTTATAATTAGCTTAGATTAAATGGTGGGGAGGTAAGCAGTATGAGTGGAAGTGGTAACAACGGCAAATATAAACGTAACCGCTTCAGTTTCGTATGGTTTGAGCTGGGACAAATCGAGTTCCAGGTGTGGGGCATAATCACATTTGAGGGCGGTTGGCAGTAGGCGTACATGAATTAGTAATAACTAAGTTGATATGCCAATCAAATCAGTAGCAAATGGTATCATTTTGCGACATGAAGAGTCTATGACAGTATTTGGGAGCCGTCCCTTCTACCCTAAGATTGGTAGGTACATTTTTTTTTATATTTTTGGAGCTTTTTCTCTGCAAGTCAGCCTCTATTGTAATTTGCCATAGCATCAGGTGGGATGTGAGTGGGTGGATTTGAAAGAGGATGGAAACAGTGACCAAATAACGACCAACACAGTGACTAAAACAGTGACTAAGACTGTGACTTAGACTGTGACTAAACCAGTGATCAAAACAGTGCCCAAAACAGTGACCAAAACAATGACCAAAACAGTGTTTAAAACAGTGACCAAATAGTGACAAAACAGTGACCAAACAATGACCAAAAAAAACTGGGTCTACAACAGCGACCAAACCAGTGATCGTTTGAACAAAAAGGACCAAAACAGTGACCAAATAACGACCAAAACAGTGATCATAACAATGACTAAAACAGTAATCAAAACAGTGATAAAAGCAGTGATCAAACCAGTGACCAAAACAGTGACCAAACACTGACCAAAACTGTGACTTAAAAAGTGACAGCCAAAGCCAATGATAAAAACAGTAACCACAAATAGGAGAAAGCCGAAGTTTAGTATACCCTCGCAGCCGGACCATACTTTTCTAGGGGAGATATACTATATAGATGTCCGATTCCGACCAAACTTAGTGGAATCAAGAAAAAGGATAACAAACTAACAATTGCAAAATTTGGAGGCGATTCCATTTGAAATGAAAACGTTTTTCTCACTAGAACTTCTTTTCGACCAATCATTCGTACTGCAGCTATATGCTATAGTCATCCGATTTTGACCAAACTTCTGTAGAGATGTGTGAAAGCATACCAAATAAATAAATGACAATTTTAAGGACACTTCCATTGAAAACAAAAAAGTTTTTCTAACTAAGGCTACTTTTCGGACTCTACTTTTCTATGACAGCTAAACTTTATAGATGTCCGATTTCGACCAAACTTAATGGAATAATAGAAAAACAGAGTGAACTAAGAAATACGAAGTTTGAAGTCGTTCCCATTGAGGCCGTTATTGTAATGGCGCGCCGTTTCGTTGCTTCACCGCTTAAAAAATAGTTTGATCAGAACACATAACTAATATCTTGTTTTATATTGTAAAATATAATTATAAGTGAAAAGCCACATGAAGTCACCAGCAAGCAGTCTCACATCGTTTAAAATCATTAGAAATCATAACAGAAAGACGATAAAGCCGGATTAAAGGGTTTTTTAACTGTAGTGGAACTTATGACAATCCAAAACATGGACCTGGCCGCGCAACAACAGCAAACCGATATTCACGGAAAAAACTTTTTTTGACTTTATGTTTATATTATCCAGCGACACTGCCCACCTACCCCTAAGAAAAACGCCCCTCGCAGCCCCTCCTCCGGCCAAGCGCACCGCGTATCACCTGTTCCGTCCGGCATGCCGACGCGCACGGTCACTCTTAGAGATACCAAACATTGGTGACTTGATAGCCCTCAAAAGACAGAGTTCTTCAACGTGGGACGGCCCAATGGTAGTGGTTGCATAGGCATTTATATTTATATTACCGTCCTAATTTTAGAGTGTTAAAAAACGGCGGAAACTTATTTGTACTCCAAATAGTTTTTCGACCGATCGTTCCTATGACAGCTATATGCTATAGTCATCCGATCCGGCCGGTTCCGACAAATGTGCTGCGTGTGTACCAAAAGACTTCGTGTAAAGTTTGGTGAAGATAGCTTTCAAACCGACGGAGGAGACAGCATTGAAACAGACAGACGGACGGACAGGGCTAAATGAACTCAGTTCGTCATGCTGATCAAGAATATATATACTTTATGTTATGCTTTACAAACATCCGAACAATTTGATAATACCCTCTGCAAGGGTATAAAAACTGACTGTTTGGCATCTCATTGCGACAGCTCGTAGCGAATGTGGTCACCTCCATTATTCTTTCTGTAGTGACGGTTTGGGCACCCGCTATGAACGTAGCATCCGACAGCCGGCAATGCAAGTCGATATATTAGGCTCTGTGCCCTTAGAATCGCCAGCTGTTTCTGCACCGTATCGGAGGAGGCTGCTCTAGTTGTAGCTGATACAGTCCCCATAGACCTGCTAACAGCGGAAAGACGGAGAGGACGCACAGGAAGCAGGGCACAGCGTGACTCCACAGTGGCACAATGGCAAAGTAGGTGCGACTGCGGAACAAGCGGCAGATGGACTTACCGGCTGATATCGAGACTGGATCCCTGGCTCAACAGAAAACATAGGCAGGTCCACTCTTACATGTCCCAATTGCTGACGGGACACGTGTGTTTCAAGGCATACTTTTATCGTTACAAATGCGAGGATGATCCCTGCTGCGATCATTGTGGTAGCCAAAACTGCGACACCGCCAACCATGCCATTTTTGTATGCACGCTTTATCAAACTTATTGATGTATGTTGTCCAATGTATGTTGTCCAGTCAGAGTGGGTGGCAAACAATAGCTAACAGGGCGGCCATTACAGAATGAGCGGCTAATGTGACCGCTATCCGCTAGAGCTGGAAAAACGATCGATAGTACTATCCATACATCGATAGTTTTCTATGGTTGTATGGAGTTTCGATGGTTTCTCACCACTATCGATGGTTTTTTATTCTTCTCTGCGCTGTTGAGCTGCCATTTTCTACAGACTAGGTAGTCACAATGAAATAACTTACCAAAATACCGTCACCATTTCATGATGCAATAACTTCTAGTTCTGCGGATAAGAAAGTAACTATATCTATTGTAATTCCACTTATCTGTTAATTACATAAAGGCTTACAAGCGTGAAATAGTTACTTTGGTATCTTCGGAGGCTTTGATTGCCTTTAACTTCGTAAAAGAGCGCTTGTCCCCGCGGCTATTTCAGTATTAAACGCGAACAATCGCCAGGATTGCCACTATTCTCGATCCTCGATTCAAAAAGGACGGGTTTCTAAATGCATCGAACGCGAAACGGACAGAAAAAGCGAGAAGAAACTTTATAACGAAAAGCAGAACCAATACGATTTTAAATTATGAAGGATAAGCTACAATCCAAAATCACATCTTCAAAGATTGACGCCAAATATCGTAAACGTTTTTCTGTAAGTTTCTGTTAAGTAAGAAAAAATGTTTAGCAAAGCTAGACAAATTTTTTCAGAACGCAGATGCTTGCTTAAATCAACTGTGGTTAAAAAGCTCTGTTTTTAACAAAATATAAGGTTGTTTCACCTATAAAATAATGAACTTTTACCTAAAATGTTTTTTTAATCTATCTGTAATTTTACAAAAATATCGGAAACATCTATATTTCGGGAAACAAAATCCAAATGAGAGTTTAGGAAATGTATTTTTAGTGACATGTTGCATTTCATTTCTTGAAAGTTTGCCAGCATCTCAGAAACAGTTTCTTTGGATTCCGGTGTATTATGACCTCCAAGAAATTCCCTAAATATCTTGTGAAAGTCCTCATCTTGTTTCATAAATCTGCGTATTTGCGAACCTACGAAAACCCCTTTTTTGATTTTTGCCTCGCTGAGTCTAGGAAAGAAATGTTTTAGATACTCAATGGCCCGTCTATTCCTAGGAAGAGCTCGGCAAAGTTCTTCATCACTCCAATTTTGATATGAAGAGGTGGTAGACAGATTTTTTGTTCCTTGGCTAGGGGCAAGCGCTGAACAATCTCTACGCGGAGCCCAATTCTTTTGAACATTTTATAGTTCTTGCAAGGAACTATTTGACTCTATCTGTCTCTATCATTCTCGAGGCATATTAATTAATTTTAAAACAATTAGAAACTGATTTTAAAATAGCCTACTAACACAAAATCAAGTTCGTTTGTTTGCTCGAAACATACATAAAGTACATCTTCTTTTTAATTTATGTACGGTTTCTTGCCCAACAGTCAGTGATTTGGCGTATTGCCCTCCATGGAGTAAAAATCATTCTATGCATTTAAATTTCTACGCAGTAGGTCGCAATTTTTTGTGTCTATCATTTTTGATGAACCGAACCGAAACCATAGGCTTGGAACAGGTTCAGGTTCAGCTTTTATTATTAAAAACGTTCGATTCAAGGTTCGGTTCACAGTAAATTAATAGTCGGAATTCCGGGTTCGAACCGGTTCGGTTCAAAGCCGGCTTGCAGCCCTGATTTGAACTTATGTTTGTACACTTGCAAATAGATTATATTGGTTCGATTTGATTCACTAACTAAGGATATGTCTCAAACTTTCCACAATTCTCTATGCATTAGCCGTAATCGGGGTTTGAGTAATATTTTTGAGTAAAAAAAATAAAACTCAAATGATAACATTAGTTTACAGCATTTTTCATCCTCTTCAATTCTGTTGTCATTCCTTATGTAAAATCACACGCTGAATCCAAATCTGGAGTTTAAAATTTTTTAAGTAGAACAGATTTCGAGATAATCCCAAATTATTCCAAAAGATTTTTTCTTACTTAATTACAAATATCTCAATTATGAAATAACTCATCAAAAAGTTTTATATACCAAATTAAAGCTAATAAAATCAACGTGATTTTACTTAAAGAATGACATAAATTTGTCCAGATGAGGAAATTATTAATTATTTGAAAACTTGTGTATTTGGAAATAGTTTGTCGCTGGAATTTGCCTATGCAAGTGTGATCAACGAAAGTAATCTTCTTCGAAACACCACTAGATGTATTTAATCTTTGCTAAAATAGTACACAAACACAATATTTGAGCAGCAGCATCAACAAGAGCAAACGAAATCGAAGAAAACATAAAATTTTTGGTTGGTAGTAAGCTTTTGATTAAGTTTAATAAGCAGTCTTTTCCCCACTTCAGCTAACAACATTACACATAGCCCACTTATGAATTGACATTTTCACTTGAATGAATGGCCCTTGAAGCGCCTTAAAGTGGCACCTAATGCCTGGTCTCTTTTCTCCAATTTATAAATATTTTTTAAGGATTTTTCGTCCTTTGCTTTTGCTAGATTACTTACCCTGCAGGAATTGAAAAAGTTTGCAAAGAAATTCGCCGAAAATGAAATTGCGCAACAAGGTGCCAACCAATGTCACCGGCATACAGAGCACACCCAGCAGCATGTCCGAGATGGCCAAATTGAGTAGAAAAACATTGGTAATGGTGCGCATACGACGGTTCTGCACCAAAGTGGAGATGACCAGAAGGTTGCCCAAAACGGCGAAGAGAAAAATGACACTATAGCTGGGTATCAGCCAGACAGGCATCTCGGTGGCGCTATTGGAACTCGTGTTTGGGCTGGTGGTGGTGGAGGCAGCCAGATCTGCGACTGCATCGGTCACCAACTCTATTTGGCTGTTTATATAGAAATCACTAGCAGCCGCCTCATAGGTGGACCTTATGCTGGAGTTGAGATTTCCACTGCTATTGCTGGCCAGCAAGGAGGAGGTTTCATTTAGCGTCAGCGACACTATGTGCCCAGCTGCTTTCGGGGCATTGGCATAGTAGGCCAGTAGTGCCTTATAGGCCGCCAGCTGGGCGGCCACATCTTCAGCACTATTACTGTATTGCATCACCACCACTAACGATCTTCGTCAGACATTTTGAAAAAAAAAAAATAAAAAATGCACTTTAAAATTTTGGTCAACTGAATGCAAAACGCAAGCGCGCAGGAGTGGGCGAAACACTTGGTATTTCGTTTTAAGGATTCGGCATACAACCGCAATGAGATTTGAACGTAGCGAGTGCGCTTCGCTACGTATGCCTAAACCGTAAAGTGAAACGCCTCGTTGGCAACTGGCCGAACTATCGCTGACACCGGGTTCGTGTCTCCGTTTCCATGTGGCAGCAACATGTTGCAGCAGCTAAACTCACCACACGTTGTATACAGACATGTTGCAAGGACATCAGCTGCAAGTTGCCACAATTCTTATGAATGAATTTAACAAAAGCTCAAACTTTAATCTTTAAATCCTTCAAGTTGGAAAACAGAATTTGGATAAGTGACTAAAAATGGAAACAAACTCTTTGTAGATACAAATAATCCAAATGGTTTATTGGCGTTATTGAATATATTAAGAATTCGCAAAATGAAAGGGATGTAAGCAAATGGAAATAACTGAATCAATTATCAATGGGATTTTATTATTGGTCTGCAATATGGGCAGGGGAGGCCGACCAAACAGGAGCATCTTTAGCATAGTCGGGATTAATTTAAGCTTGATTTGTAGTTTGTAGTATCGATAATCCTAGAAAAATCACATCCTTTTTTTAACTTTTTAAGTTAGTTTTGGTTCATTTAAAACTTCTGAAGAACTAGAAAAAATTCTCCTAGCTTCGGTTCTGGTTCAGGTTTGGGCGGAATAAAAATTTGTCTGCTCCGGAGTGTTTGACTCCAAACCGGTTTACAGCCCTGGGCAAAAATATTTTATTTTTTGGACAAATGATGTAACAATTGGGACTGAATTTTAAAAGTGAGAACGATTTTCTAAGCACTTTCTAAATATATTCGAACAGACAAACGTAAGCCGAGAAAACAAAATTATCTACACGCCGCGCGTAAATACGGCAATCCTAAACGAAATGTAGTTCACCTTGCTACAGTTCACACGAAAAATGTAGAAAACATGGCATGTAGAAAAACTACTTGCTACATGTGGAAATAAAAAAAGTAAACGAGGCAAGTTAAATGCTGCGTGGAAAAATGCAAAGGGTACATGACAAGCAGGGCTGCAAACCTCGAAAAAATCATGAGGGGTTCACTCCGGGGTTTGAACCCGCGAAACATTTTGGGTTCGGGCTTACGGAGCTGGTTCAGAAGGTTGCTGAACCGAGGTTCAAGTGCGAACCGGGGTTCAATAATAATTCAATAATAATTTATTACTTTTCACGCCGACCGTGTCATTTACAAAGCATGTGCTTAGAAGGAGTATTGAGGCTAAAACTAGTATTAACATGACCTGGAATAACTTCCTGGGAAAAAGAGAGATACATGGAAACTATTTAATGCAGTAAGCCGTATAAGCCAAGGATATGGAGCAGAAATCTGGAGAGGAGGACACTTTACAGAAGTCGATAGGACCCAACTTCTCTTTTTAAAAAAGTTCTAAAAGTTTGAGAATGCCCACCTGTATACGCTTGACTTGCACCTCAGCTTTATAGGAAAAACGATGCACTTCTATAATGAGAATCGCCTTTCACACTACATTACCAGCATGCTATCAGAAAAGAATATCTTCTGGGTAAGAAGTCTGGATGAATTGTGCAGCCCTCTTCAGATAGACTGGAGAGACTCCTTGAGATCAGCACAGGAATGGAATTCTTTCCGAATAACAATTCATGAGGCCCTCAAAGCAAAAACCTTGCAGTACAACCATCAGCGACAGATCACTAGCGCCACCCGAATTTACAAACACACACTAGTTTGCGTAGAAACAGGCAGACGGACAGACAGACAGATGGACAGACAGACGGACAGACAGACGGACAGCGACGGACGACAGACGGACAGACAGACGGACAGACAGACGAACAGACTGACGGAGAGACACACGGACAGACAGACGGATAGGGCTAAATCAACTCAGCTCGTCGCCCTGATCAAGAATATATATAGTTTATGGGGTCGGAAATGAATATTTCTATGCGTTGCAAACTTCTGGGCAAAATTATAATACCCTTTGCAAGGGTATAAAAACAGATCTATGAACTGGGTTTGAATTCAAATAGTGAGACCGTGTTTCTAAACACTTTAATAAAGTATTACTGTATTTTCCAAAAGGCTTCAGAACTTGCAGAACTTGTGAGCGGCATGTGTACCAAGTTGAGTAGAAATCGCTGGGAAGGAAATGCAATTTTACAGATGTCTTGTAAAATGGATGCAAAACCTTACACAAATTTTTAACCGATTCCCACTTTGATGATTGTAAGTGTAACCCTTTATTTATACATTAGGATGTCCCAAAAAAAATTAAGCTTTAAAAGCGCAAGGTAGAGTTTTATTAAAAACTAAATTTATGATGGCATAATGGGCCATTGTATGTCATCCAAAAAACTACGAGAAGAAGTACCATTTTAGGATTTACCCACAAACCACACCATAACCTACTTAGGTCGTAAACAAGACCGAAAAATAGAATAAGCTGCGTTTTCGGTTTCACCAAAGAAGCCTTGGTTCACGAACTATGGGCATTTTTGTAATTATTATTTGATTAACAAAGCTGTAGAAGAGAATAACTCTGGAACGGAAAGAGAAAATTATAATTTTTTTATTGTACATTTTTCGCAATTCACCCATCTTTTCAACTGCATCATTTGTTTTTTTTAGTTTTCATAGAAATTTTAAAAGTTATAAGGCGTTTATTATCAAATTTATAAAAAATATGTACGAAAAAAGTAATAAATGGTGCCTAAATGAGCTTAAGGGGGTCTTCTCATTGAGCAACTTTTTTTTTTCGACTTTTTTTTTTGCATTTATTTATAGCTTGGATATTCAAAAATATCCCCCCAAAAGGATTTTCGAAAACTCGAATTAGTTTAGGAGATATAGTCCTTTTAGTGACCCAATGTGACCTAAATTCCCAAGCAACTGCAAACTTAAGGGGTCTTCTCATTGAGCAACTTTTTTAAACCCTCGTATTTTGACCTATGCGTTAAGTTTTCTCCGGTTCTACCGGACCGATTTTGATGAAACAAAGTGAATTCGCGGAGAATTGTCAGCTCTTTAAAACTGCATTTAAACATTTTTGATTTTTTTTCCAAAAAAATTACTTCAAATTTTAAACGCGTTTATCTCGAAACCACGTTTTTCGAACTGGCGGCCATGATATCTCCAGTTCAACTGAACCGATTTTCATGAAACAAAGTGGAATCGACGCAGAATTGTCACCATTCTCGGCTGAACCTCGACCATAATTTTAAAAAAATTTTTTACTATTTTTTTTTACACTAAACTACAAAAAAAAGCCCGAAATTGAATTTTTTTTTGAATGGCCGCCATTTTGTCAAAAAAAAATCACAAAATTAAGTTTGAGGTTCAGCCGAGAATTACATCTATACTGATTATAACCCCGTTTTTTTTTTCATTTCGGACGCTCCGGAGACCCGGAATCGTGGCCGCCGTGACGACACCTTTGTTTTTCACCACCAACTTTGAAGTCTCATTACTTTTTGAACAGCCCTCGTATCGAGGCAAAAAAAAAATTTTTATTTACTTTGAACCTTTTGTAATACAATAAATAAAAAAAGTTTTCAATTATTCTTTGCGTTTTCAAATAAGAATTTTTTTAAAAAGGGTCCAAAAAACGGGTTTTGAATGAGAAGACCCCCTTAAGCATAGCCAAAACTTTTGGTTTATGCTCATAAAAGTAAAATTTTGACTTAAAAACTAAGAAAATCGTCGTTATTGACCAAGTTATAAGTAAAATTCAAAAACAGTACGGAATACTCGATTTTAGGGGAAAATTCGACTTGCGAGACCTCTAAGCGTCTTCTGAAAAACCTGAAAAAAATCTCAAAAATACTTTACTCCATAAGCTTTCAGAAAACGCCGGTGCTACCGTGGAAGTAAGAAAAAAATTTTTTTTGGGACACCCTAATATACATAAACATATAAAAGAGTACTAACATTTAAACATTAAAACAACAATTTAACAACCTATGTATATGTTACCTTAATAACAGCTAGAAAAATTCAAAAGAAATTTTCTTTGAACCAAACCCATTTGTAATTTTTTTTTGCTCCGGTTCGGGTTCGGTTCCGACTTCTCAATAATCCCGGAGCCTCCGACTCCGGAGCGGTTTGACTCCGAACCGGTTTGCAGTCCTGATGGCAAGTGATGAAACTTATTACTTAGGACCAGTTCCGAACTGTATACCCGTCGACGCACGGGTACTTACATATATGTACATATATACATACATTAAAAAGTTTTGAGATCAAAACCGACTCTATAGTTCGCTGATATGTGCAAGACGAGTTCAAATATTTGTACAAATTTTTATATTCTCTTTATAAAAACCAAATAATAAAATTTTCTAATTACTTATAAACGGCCCTGCCTGAGCTTTGCATATTTACCTCTTGTTCTCAATTATAGCATGGAAAAAGGAAGATGGGTGGGTCTTCGATATCTTTTGATGATGTGGTTACGATATCACTGTTTGCCTAAGCACTTTACACACCTTAACACAAACTTTGGAAGGTACAGAGTATATTACAGTCGGGCTTGACCGACTTTCTTGTATTAAATAATGTTTTGTTATCGGACCAACAACTGCAATTATTAATGCATCAAGCCAACAACTGTTTGTAGTTGTTGGCATTATGCAGATGTATTACAACTTAACTGCATATATTCACTGATAACGGTCAGGAGGCATCATTCTACTAATAACAAACTCGGAGTTCTAAGGGGGAGGGTTCGGATTTGTATGAACTACTGGCTTGATAACACAGGGGAACAGCATTTTTATGAATTCTTGTTTCTGGGGTAATAAGATTTATTTGCTTTGATAGAGAAGCTTGAATCTCCGATGCTTTTTTAGAAAGACCTTGGTCTCCGACTCATGCATTAAAGAGCTGGGGCTCAAATGAAATATCCCAGTACTTCAAAGGGCATCCAAAGTAATCAAAATACACTTGTTTTATGAACTCCGACACACTTAGTCTATAATTTTTTAATGAATATTCACCACAGATGTTACAAAAATAACTAGTTTGGATTGTTTTTACAGATATTTCTCGACAAGGACATTGAAGTTTAAATATGACAGACACCTGTACCTCTAAAACCAGAGCTGCTAGTGAAAAACTTAGGGTAAATTCGAGATCAGCGACCTCAAAATAGCAAACAACAGGCGTAAAATTTATTAAAAAAAAAAAGTTTAATTTTGTTTCCTTGTGTAATCAATGCGTCAGCTATGGTGATAAGCTCTACACCGGAAAGTCGCCGTCAAATGCATCATCAAACGTAATTGAAATACATTTACAGGCCTGTTCTGATTTTCACTTTCGACAAAACTGACGGAGTAAATCAGCTTAAAACCTTTCATATTGAGTCTGTAGTATTAAAGGGAAGTAAAAGTTTTAATGTTTGATACAGATTGTCTTTATAGTTTACCAGAAAATGCTACATGTACCAAATTCGAGTTCACAAAAGCAGCGACGGGCATGCTCTTGCTCTTTTTGCTCCCATTGCTCCCAAGAGTTAGTTTATGGCAGCTGGCGCCACGCAGACGCATCAAAAATTGCCTCGTCATCTTACACAAGCTAAAATCTATTACGTATCGGAGTGCCAGAGACGAATACAAAAACAAATATATGCAGTGTATGACTGGCTGGTGGTGGTTTTTGTTGTTGTTGTTGCTGGACTGCTCCCAAAATGAAATTTCGTGTGCACCGGAACATGCCAGATAGTGATTGAATGTTTGATACGATAAAAGATACACTGCCTAAGCCGTTAGAACTAGAAATTTTACAACTTTTAGCCTATTTCAGCCAAAGAAATGATACATCATTTCTAGAAATGACAAGAAATGAAGTATATCATATCATTTCTTTCATATGTTTTGCCATTTCATGCGGCTGTGATAAACCTATCGGGTCAAGGAAGAAAAAGAATGCAAATTTTCTTGTTTTTTTTACACATTCAAAAGGGTGATACCTTGAAAAATTTACAGCTCAAATTTTATTTTGGACGAAATATATGTTTTCTTATTCTTTGTTGTAAAATAATACGCACGTAATCTCAGCATTTTGCCGAAATGTGCTTTATTCGCGGGAAAAGTTGTTTTGAAGATTTGTAAAAATTTAAAAATTTTCCATTGCTTACATTGGTAATAAAATTTGGTTTAAAAATCTATATGTTTTTTTTCTTAGTATCAATTAGAGAGTACAGAAAACAGTGCTTGTGTTGGCTAGCACTAAAGAAAGCAGTAGATTTAATTGCTTTTCTGTGCTTTTCTCTCTCAAAATGTAGCAAGTTTGGCTTGAGCCTGTGTGAAAAACACGACCGGGTTAGGTTGCCGGAGGCATTCATTTAAGTTTGGCAAGCAAACCTTAATACCATACGCGTTCGAAGACCTGTTGAAAGTCTTGAAAAACAGCTGATTTTGAATGCTCTGAGGATCTGCATTACAATTATAAGGCATTCGCATAAACATAATAGACCATTACTTCACAAAATTTCTCTCAGTGCCTGCTCATAAATTAGTCTACGCTTTATGCATGCTTAAAAATGTGAAGATGTATACATACAACCACAAAGGAGCGTTTGACGCTCTTGGTACTGGCCCACTTGATTGCACTCCGATCATTTCATCTGGTCCTGAGCTTCATTGCACTTTTTTCTCTCTCTCTCTCTTGCTCAGATGACCTGCCCACAGCACCGACTGAGGGCGACTCAAATGCTGTGGTGCTAACATTTCTTCTTCTGTGTTTTGTACACTGTGCAACAAGCAAGATTTGTTTTTCATTTAAGAGTCGGGGGCAATACCGGCATCTTGGCATCGCTCGACCCCCACACGCAGCTAATATTTTGTCAACGTCGCAGTCGGCATAAACATGACGCTGCTCTGCGCTACCCGCACACTCTCAAATCAAACTCCCTGAGTAAAGTGAAAAAAACCAACTACGGTCAGGCACAGTGGGTCGCACTGTTGGAAGCATAGTATATGGTCACTATGAACAGCTTAGTTCATATAGCCCTGACAGTTTGTTCATCTTTCCGATCAGCTTTTCGAGAAGCTAGTCCAGTGGAAAAAATTGTATCCTTTGAAAAGAATCGACTTCAAACCTGGCATTAGCTAATTAACAATAATTTTATTATAAAGCAGGGATTAATACCGAAAAGATTTTCGGTTCCGGTACAGGTACCGGTACGACCCGGTTTTTAATTTATTTCGGTTTTCGGTATCCATACGGTACCCAGTTTTTTATTTCGGTATACCGGTAGGTACCGGTATAAGTAAAAATTTTTTAAAATTGTAGAAAGTAAATTCTAAGATAAGTCCAAATCACTTTATTCCTTTGTAATATAAGGAAACAATATTAAACATAAAAGATTCAGTCGTTTGATATTTAAAGTAAAATTATAATCGCTCTCTCACATTTCGTATTATTTTACGAAGTGTAAGAACATGTAAGAACTTATGAATATACATTATTTGAATTACTGTTTTTCGAATTTAATTTTGACTTTTTTATGTTATCGCAAATACATAATTCCTTTCAATGTGGTTGGGTCCATACGACTTCTAAGCGGATGCATTATGAATTTCACGCCAGAGAATAGACGTTCCACGC
Organism: Lordiphosa collinella; assembly: GCA_018904265.1. Taxonomy (NCBI): domain Eukaryota; kingdom Metazoa; phylum Arthropoda; class Insecta; order Diptera; family Drosophilidae; genus Lordiphosa; species Lordiphosa collinella. Next base: position 35,434 of record JAEIFV010000236.1, read on the forward strand.
TAGCCTGCGTAGCAGGAACAGAAAGCTCAACTTTTGAAATCTCATACAATTCTGGGAGCTTTGTGTGTTTGATCAGCAACCGACCAAATTTAGCATTACGCTATACATTGGGTTAAAAATATGCCACATAGAAAAGTATTGTTCTCTATTTCCTAAACGAGCGAATTGAAGAAATGTTGAACATGTCTTAAGATTTCAAAATCACGATGCGCTCTGCAAAGGTAAGCAAAAAACCGAAACCGTACCGGTACCAACGTTTCGGTATTGTTCCGTTGCTATCGGTTTCAATAATAACGGTAAACGGTATTCGGCTCTCAAAAAAAAATTTGTATCGGTTCCGGTTTCAGTTCCGGTACGTGATTTGAAACGGTTTATTTCGGTTAACGGTTCCGGTACCGGTATTAATCCCTGTTATAAAGGAAATTCCCTATCGTATAAAGAATTTAAGAGGGAAAATAAAGCAAGAGTCAAGCTGCAGACAAGGCTGTGAGCTACTTTTAATCCGATTTAAACCGCTTTCTAAGCGGTCCACTTTGGAACATTCCCCATTTACCCCAATTTTCATACAAATTTGTCCAAATTTTTTGCTCCAGCATAGATATATCCAATCAAATTTACCCACAGTGCCCCAACCACTGTGCTCATTCATTCAGTCTCTCACTCTCTTACTTGCTCTCTCTCCGTCTTGGGGTTTTATCAGCGACTGCGCTGTCCGCTTCATTTTGCCAGAGTGCCGCGTCTGCGTTGATATTCCGATTCAGACAAACGCTCGTCACTTCGTTGGAGTTGCAAACGCCGGCAGCTTCGCATTCGTGAGCAACAATTCGTGCGAGTCGGACGGAGTTGTCTGAGGCAGGCAAACTACACACACACATTTTTTTCTAGTGATCGTAGTAATATATCAATTCGGTGATCACAGCCCGCGCAAACCAAAATTAACCCAAATTCCATTGAACTCTTCTTGTCCACTGGCCAAAACGCTAAGCCAGCATCCTCCCAGTGTTCTGTGTTCCTGCAACCACATCATCTATCGCCCCAAACATGTCAGACGGCATCGAAGTTGAACAAATCGTCGAGAGCAAGCCAAGAAGGGTGAGTGTTGTGTGCTGCAGGGCGATTTATATATATATTTCTGTATATATAGAAAATAATAAGTGCGGCGAAAAGACAACCGAAAAAAAAGAATCGAAATATAAAAGATGCTTATGGGGAAACAACAGAGCAAAAGAAACCGAACAAGAAGAGTTGCCTGCTGAAGTTGGAGCCAGAGTCAAGTGTGTGTGTGAGTGTGTGTGTGTGTGCTGGGTTTTAAAATAACTCCGACTCTGGCTCTGGGTACTCAGACTGCTGGTGACTCCACGAAGAACCGGCCCAGGGCCGAGGCCGAGGCCAGACAACAAGAACAAGCAGAGAGAAAAAAGTATCTTTTTTTTTTGTTTCATATGCATTTCATGCGGGGGCGGATGCAGCTCAAGGGGGTTGCTAAGGGGACACGCGGGACGGGGCTACCTACGCCTTTGACAATGCATATCGTTATCGGTGTATCAAGTTCAAGTGCGTCGCCGTCATCATTAGCCGCACTTGTTTCAATTTAACAGATACATTTGTATCTGTAACTTCCAATCACATTGCGGTTTTACTGTTTTTATGTTTTGTGGCTACCCTAACAGTAGTTGTAGCTGTAAAAATTGTAATTCAGTTTTGAGTGGGTGTGAAATCCGGTAATCATATCACACTTGGACTGACGTGGGTTGACAGACATTGTTCTGGGGTCCTTCGAAGACGCTTTTATCTAAAAGATAGCTACAAACGAGTGCATGAAGGGCTGACTCTTGTACAATTGAATGAATGGAAGCTTTGCCAACTATGAGATCAGTTAAAGAAATTGGATTAAAACATTGCAATTTTTCAAGCAATTCTCCTTCTAACTGTCTACATTTTTCATAAATCTTCAGCACTCTTCTGACTTTTAGTCAGTAAATAAGCAAGTGAGTGTCATCCCCGCATTGAGTACGTTAATTTGAATGCAAATTTTGATATATTTTCATTTTCTAAACTTGAAGATTTTTAAGCTAGTTTAAAATCTATATAAATCAGGGGTGCCCGCGCTCTATACGCGTCGCATTGCCGCGCGTAGAAGACTCACGCATAACGAAATTGCAACAACAACTTCGTCTGTGTCTCTCTTCAAAATTGTAGGCAACAACAATACGTATGAGCTGTCTGCAGCGTTGATTTCGTTTTTGCCCTGTGCATCAGACAGCCACAAGCACACATACATACATCAATGCCCAGTCGTACTCGACTACATGCCAAAAGCACATCTCGTATACAACATTTGGCACTAAGAAGTAGTTGCAAAAACCTGCAATCTTTCATTCGCCTTTGTACAGGGGCGAATCGCAGCAAGAATTGTTATATTAGAAGGGACGTTTGCATGGGTTGTTGTTGTTGGTTCAACTTCGTAAAAACGATCGGCTGTCTCTGCTCCATGCTGCATGCGTGCCAGTAGAAGGGACGTTTGCATGTTGTGCAAACTTCTTCGCTTATAACCTACTGCAAAAGAGAACGTGCATCAGTTTTCTTACAGATTATACATATGTCTTGTATCGTAGTGCAAAAGTTGGTAGTGAATTCTTCCTTGTAAAAAGAAGTTGGCCAGATGGCATTCTTTTGGGAACCACGTTTCGCCAAAAACGACTGGGTAACCGGATTCCAATTTCGTTTTCTTGTGGTTGTTGTAGCTTCAGAAATTTTGTATACCCTTGCAAAGGGTATTATAAAATTGTCCGGATGTTTGTAACGCATAGAAGGAAGCATCTCCGACCACATAGAGTATATATATTCTTGATCAGCACGACGAGCTGAGTTGATTAGCCCTGTCCGTCTGTCCGTCTGTTTCTATGCTATCTCCTCCGTCAGTTTTAAAGCTATCCTCACCAAACTTTGCACGAAGTCTTTTGGTACAAATACGCTGCACATTTGTTGGAACCTGCCGGATCGGATGACTATAGCATATAGCTGCCATAGGAACGATCGGTTGAAAAACTAGTCTTAAAGAGAAAAACTTTTTTGTTTTTAATGGAAATGCCTCCTAAGTACGTATTTCTTAGTTTACTATCCCTTCCCATGATTTCACTAAGCTTGGTCGAAATCGGATGACTATAGCATATAGCTGCCATAGGAACGATCGGTCGAAATACTAGTTCTAGTGAGAAAAACTTTTTTGTTTTTAATGAAAACGTCCTTATCATTGGCCTACACTTAATTTATATACTTTTACACAATTCTTCAAAGTTTGGTCAAAATCGGATGACTATAGCATAAAGCTCCCATAGGAACGATCGGTCGAAAAACTAGTTCGAGTGAAGAAAACTTTTTTGCTTTTAATGAAAACGTCCTTTTTATTGGCATACACTTATTTTATATACTTTGGACACATTTCTACAAAGTTTTATCAAAATCGGAAGACTATAGCATATAGCTGTAGTATGAATGATCGGTCGAAAAAGAAGTTCTAGTGAGAAAAAATTATTGTTTTAAATGGGATCGACTCCAAATTTCGTAATTAACAGTGTATTATGCTTTTCCATGATTTCACCAAGTTTAATCGAAATCAGACATCTTTATAGTATAGATCCCCTAGAAAAGTAATGTCCAAAAAGTAGTCTTACAAAAGCTTTTTTGTTTTCAATGGAAGCTGCAAGGGCCGAGGAAGAAATCTTCTCCTATTTTTTGTATTTGTGTTAGTGACTGCGCGAGCATTGGGTGCTTTTCGGCACCTCTGATATAAATACTTCATTTTCGTATACAATATACATAGTTTACGATAGTTTCTTCAAACTGGTAAACAGAAACACTCCGTTTGGGGCCGTAAAATTTGCATTTTCGATAGTTCGTTAAAGGTATCGAAAACACTAGTTTTACTTCGAAGAAAAAGGTTTTCTTAGTTTTCACAGGAAACCAATATTTGAGTTCAATTATCGACAAATAACGCTTAACTAATAAATTTGTATTTCTTATAGTACTTCTCATGATGATATGGTATCTTTAGCTAAAGTGTTACAAAATATTGCAAAAGTAAGAAATCATTTATGCCCCGGCTCCAACATTTGTACCTTGTACCCTAAATCTCGTGCGTTTGCATTCATTTTCTACGCATTCACGCACGCACGCTCTAGCTGACGATGCGGTTTTGCTTATAACTTTGGTGTTTTTTGTCCGATCTTATTAAACTTTTCAGAATAGATAGAAATTGGGCCTTATGTGATATAAAGGGTGATTTTAGAGCAGCTATCGGATTTGATTAAAAAAGAAATACATTAAATTCAGAACAATGTATGAAGTCTATATTTAAGTCCATAGAACGATCTGTATAATTTAATGTTTAAAGATGATTTCATGAAAATGTTGTTCAATTTTGGCATACTCTCTCCAACATATCGGCCGGTATGTTACGAATAAATTCTTCAATATTGGCTTCCAGTGCGTCAACTGTTGCGTGCTTGTCGCTATAGACATTAGCCTTAACATAGACCCACAAAAAATTGTCAAAAGGCGTTATATCGCATGATCTAGGTGGCCAATTGACCGGCCCCAAACGTAAAATAAACTATTCACCGAACTTGCCTCTCAATTGGGTCATCGTTTCGCGTGTTGTGTGGCATGTGTCACCGTCTTGTTGAAACCATATGTCAGCCAAGTCCAGCTCTTCTATTTTGGGCTAAAAAAATGTTTGTAATCAATGCACAGTAGCGCTTTCCATTCACAGTAACGATCCTGCCTGCGTCCTCTTAAAAAAAATATGGTACAATGAAGCTACCGGTGCATTTTTCGGAATGCATTGGCTGTTCTTGCAATGCTTCTGGCTGCTCTTCATGTCGAATACGGCAATTTTGTTTGTTCACGTATCCATTCAACTAGAAATGAGCTTCGTCGCTGAACAAAATTTTCCGACAAAAAAAATAGGGGAAAGCTAACTTCGGCTACCCTGGCTGCTTCCATTGAAAATAAAAAAGTTTTTCTAACTAAGACTACTTTTTGGACATTACTTTTCTATGGGATCTATACTATATAGATGTCTGATTTCGACCAAACTTGGTGAAATCATGGAAAAGCATAATACACTGTTAATTACGAAATTTGGAGGCGATCCCATTTAAAACTAAAAAGTTTTTCTCACTAGAACTACTTTTTCGACCGATCATTCATACTGCAGCTGTAAGCTATAGTCATCCGATCTTGATAAAACTTTGTAGAATTGTGTAAAAGTATATTAAATAAGAATATGACAATAAAAAGGACGTTTTCATTAAAAACAAAAAAGTTTTCCTCACTAGAACTAGTTTTTCGAGCGATCGTTCCTATGGGAGCTATACGCTATAGTCATCCGATCCGGCCGGTTCCGAGAAATGTGCAGCGTACTTGTACCAAAAGACTTCGTGCAAAGTTTGGTGAGGATAGCTTTAAAACTGACGAAGGAGATAGCATAGAAACAGACAGATGGACGGACATGGCTTAATCAACTCAGCTCTTCATGCTGATGAAGAATATATTTACTTTATGTGGTCGGAGATGCTTCCTTCTATGCGTTACAAACATCCGCACAATTTTATAATACGCTCTGCAAGGGTAACATAGAGAAAGGCTATTAATCTGCTGTTTGCAGTAATCGTTCACCCACCCAATGAATAGACAGTAGTGGTCGTGCATGTGTTCTGGTTTATTACAATGTTCTTTTTATACCCTTGCAGAGGGTATTATAAAATTGTCCGGATGTTTGTAACGCATAGAAGGAAGCATCTCCGACCACATAAAGTATATTTATTCTTGATCAGCATGACGAGCTGAGTTGATTTAGCCTTGTCCGTCCGTCTGTCCGTCTGTTTCTATGCTATCTCCTCCTTCAGTTTTAAAGCTATCCTCACCAAACTTTGCACGAAGTCTTTTGGTACAAATACGTTGCACATTTGTCGGAACCGGCCGGATCGAATGACTATAGCATATAACAGCCATAGGAACGATCGGTTGAAAAACTAGTCTTAGTGAAAAAAACTTTTTTGTTTTTAATGGAAACGCCTCCAAAGTACGTATTTCTTAGTTTACCATCCCTTCCCATGATTTCACTAAGTTTGGTCGAAATCAGATGACTATAGCATATAGCTCCAATAGGAACGATCGGTCGAAAAACTAGTTCTAGTGAGAAAAACTTTTTTGTTTTTAATGAAAAGGTCCTTATCATTGGCATACACGAATTTTATATACTTTTACACAATTCTACAAAGTTTGGTCGAAATCGGATGACTATACCATATAGCTGCACTATGAATGATCGGTCGAAAAAGAAGTTCTAGTGCGAAAAACTTTTTGTTTTAAATGAGATTGCCTCCAAATTTCGCAATAAACAGTGTATTATGCTTTTCCATGATTTCACCAAGTTTAATCGAAATCAGACATCTTTATAGTATAGATCCCATAGAAAAGTAATGTCCAAAAAGTAGTCTTAGAAAAACTTTTTTGTTTTCAATGGAAGCTGCAAGGGTATCGGCTCGGCCGAAGTTAACTTTCCCCTATTTTTGGCTCTGGGGTTTGTTGCCTTCACGTTCGGGTTGGAATGCGCGTATCTTCGTATGCTATGACAGTTCTCCACCTTATGCTGTGCGTCGCCCTTGAGAGATCGGGCCGGAGTCGACCTCGTTCATCATGATGCTTGTCCTGTGGGCCACCCCCGTGACCGGGATGCGTTCCAAGTCTTACTTGGTTGGAGCGCGCGAGCGCAGTGTCTATCCTTCGGATGCAATCCATTAAACTCGTTGGGCCAGGCAATCCCGTCCCGTCACAGATGTCGATTCAAAAACCAGAGCTGATCAAAGCAGATTCAAAAACCGCACTATTGTCCCTTTGGTGGCCTTTGATGTAGATAGAACTTTCTTACTTTTTCACCAAATAATTTGATGTCAATAGTTTTCGTTTTAGTGCTAACTTTTTCTCGAAAAACCTGCCTTAATTTCGGTCGAAATAGTACCGGCCGAATTACCGGCAAAAAAATTTCAACAGAACTGTCACCTTTTTGCATGGCAAAAGCACACTTTACCAGCTGCCTTATGGCAATTTTCATTAAAGGCAGCCTTAAGCCCCAGTGTAAATAGGCTATAATTGTATGAATTTTAAAACAAGGTGTCAGAAAATACATATTGCCAAGCCAAGCAATTCGCTTGAGTTGCACAAAACAAGGCAGTATAGTAAATGTTTAAGTATTTGTCTAAGTCTAGAGTTTTTATTTTGAATCGCAACGGATTTGGTTTACCAGAATCAATAAAACAATCGACAGAAAGTATATTTTCTAAGAAAATAGTAACCCAGAACGCTAAATCTTTAACTTTTGTTATTAAGAACTTAGTGCTTTTTTGCTCAATTTGACGACTCTTGGTAAAGATAGATAAATAGATTATTTATTTTCGACTGAGACTAAGAATTTACTTATTACGAACAAATCTGGGGACCGATCGAGTAAACAGGCACCCAGCTGAAAAGAGGGGACACCAGCTGCTGATACCAGGCCTCAAATATGTAGGTGTTAGCCTAGCAACAAAATTAAAGCCAATCTTTTAGTTTTTCGGATTTATGCAAGTGGCACTGCAAAAGTTGACATGTTGATTGAAGCGGTACTTAAATGCATAAAAAAGTACCGCGAAAAATACTTTTTATAAACTTGGCAAATTCACAACTGAGTGATCAAAGAACCCTCAACCCTCGCCCCTTTGACGGACGAATTGTAATTCGCTTTATGGCTCAGCAACTGGCATTGATGGCGCAGCTAAAAAAACATTGCGCATACGCTGTGTGGTGCGTCCGCACTTAATATTATTTATTGGCATTGCCATTGATAGCTTCTAGCCAGCATGTAGCCCCCCGTCTCTCTGCCACTTGAACGCATTTCGTTTCAATTTCATTGCTTTGTTGCGCTTTGTTTGGCTTATTGATTGTATTATAACCGTAAATGGCTGTTGTTGTTGCTGTTGTCGCCGTGCAAAGATTAGATGAATGAAATGAAGTGGAAGTGGATCGTCAAACTGCATCACAAATTTTCTTTCCAGACATTTTTTAGTGCTTTTTGTTTGGTAGCACCACCAGTGAAAGCAAGGCCATCTGTTTGACTGATTAGACAGGGGGGAGTCTATGTGCAAATGTTGTCAGTACATAAGTATCAGGAGTGTGTGTATGTACATATGTATCCTAAGGCAACGCCTTAATGCGTGGGTCTGGCGGGAATCATGTGTTTCCTGACATACCAATTTTGGTCAACGTTTTCTCGACATCGACGCGTCGCCTTGCATGAATCATACTATGGCACACAAATCAACAAAAGCTACCAGATGCAACAGCACAAGTTGATCGCTGCTCCTTTGTTCAAGTGTAAAATTAACCGAACACAGAAATAAATTATTAAAACAGAAATTCAACCCCGAAGTGGTGAAGGCAATGAACGCGCGTAGTGCGTTAAAATTAAAACACAAAATGTGTCATCAATAACGTTTCGGAAATAAGGCGGTGTATGGTAGTATTTTACAAGGAAATGCCTCAATGAATACTTCACGGTTGAGCTGGCAGTAGGTCATGAAATTAAAAATCTTACAAAGATGTTAGAAGAATCGAAATTGGTTTTAGTTTTTAATAACCGTATATGTGTTTTTAGCGACCTATTTTGATTTTGGTCAAAGTACTTGTTAGCCGTCTCAAGGTCAAGGATTGATTGTAGTTCAAATCTCAGCAAAATCAACAAATATTTTGTACATATGGGCAGCTTTGGATACTCAGACAGACGGTTTCGATGGCCTTCCAGCAACATCTCTTCAGTGAGTTTCAAGCGCTGATACCAACAAGCCGTTTTCAATTAGCTATTCATTTAAGCTGGGTGACAAATTTTAACTTGAGAATTCTATGAATGTAATTTTTCAATTGATTACATTTATAGCTCTTAATTTTAGCCCAGCCAAAAGGTATGCAATTGTGCTTAAAGGTTTCCCGATATGTTGAAATCTATGTTTAGGTAGGCCAATGCTTAGTTTTTATACCCTTGCAAAGGGTATTATAAAATTGTCCGGATGTTTGTAACGCATAGAAGGAAGCATCTCCGACCACATAAAGTATATATATTCTTGATCAGCACGACGAGCTGAGTTGATTAGCCCTGTCCGTCTGTCCGTCCGTCTGTTTCTATGCTATCTCCTCCGTCAGTTTTAAAGCTATCCTCACCAAACTTTGCACGAAGTCTTTTGGTACAAATACGCTGCACATTTGTCGGAACCGGCCGGATCGGATGACTATAGCATATAGCTGCCATAGGAACGCTCGGTTGAAAAACTAGTTTTAGTGAGAAAAACTTTTTTGTTTTTAATGGAAACGCCTCCAAAGTACGTATTTTGTAGTTTACTATCCTTTCCCATGGTTTCACTAAGTTTGGTCCAAATCGGATGACTATAGCATATAGCTGCCATATGAACGATCGGTCGAAAAACTTGTTCGAGTGAGGAAAACTTTTTTGTTTTTAATGAAAACGTCCTTATCATTGGCATACACTTATTTTATATACTTTTACACAATTCTACAAAGTTGGGTCGAAATCGGATGACTATAACATATAGCTCCCATAGGAACGATCGGTCGAAAAACTAGTTCTAGTGAGAAAAACTTTTTTGTTTTTAATGAAAACGTCCTTATCATTGGCATACACTTATTTTATATACTTTTACACAATTCTACAAAGTTGGGTCGAAATCGGATGACTATAACATATAGCTCCCATAGGAACGATCGGTCGAAAAACTAGTTCTAGTGAGAAAAACTTTTTTGTTTTTAATGAAAACGTCCTTATCATTGGCATACACTTATTTTATTTTTTCTACAAATTAAATCGGATGACTATAACATATAGCTCCCATGGGTCGGTCGAAAAACTAGTTCTTGTGAAAAACTTTTTGTTTTAGATTATCATTGGCATACACTTATTTTATATACATAGCTGCAGTATGAATGATCGGTTTCTTTATGGCTTTTTTCCTAAAAAGTTAAATAACTCAACCAAATGTTACTCGATCTTAATAAACTAAGTTGCAGAAGACGCAAAATTAAAAGTAATTTGGAACTGCATACCAAAATTATATAGTTTTATATAAATTTGACCTATTAATTTTCATTTAAAGAACGGTGAAGTCGCAAAAAACTGAAAAAATCGATTTGTTTTTCATGTAGCTCCCTAACCGTTATTCAAAATTTTGATGTGCACGAAAAATTTGTGGTATGCCACAATGTTACATTTAACTATATCTACAACCTACACTATGTCGCATCCCAGAAGTTTTTTGACTGTCACACCGTGTTATGTGACAAAAAAAAAGACGAACTAAGCCGGCTCTACATGGTTTAATTCTGAACCGATTTGCTGGGTTGGCTTCAACCTTTGTCTACCTGCCCTAATAAATTGTCGCAGTGTGAATTTGAAAGGTCTGAGTCCACACTGATATAAGTAAGGTCCTAATCCATCCATATACATATTAAACACACCGAATAAAACTCACATAAAAGTGGGCTACAATACTTATCTCACATTAGTTGAGTGCGGTGACTCCTTTTTTTCCATGAATTTCAATCCAAAAATATGAAGTATTTTTAAGAAACTTATCCAATGCGGTTTCCTTTTCACTGACCGAGCAATCGTATGGAAATGTTATCAATTATACTGATATTGTTGTTATGTCAAAAATTAACTTGAGCATATTTTATTGCTTTGGCTGCATATTGATAAATAAAAATTATTATGCATGAATAAAATGAGGAAAAATTGAAATATGTATTATACTCGTACAACAATAGTGACCAGAGCTCACTTCCATATATTTCTCATGGTTTTTTACCATATTTAATAAATTGTTATTTAGCTGGTTGAACTAAAATGGCTTGTCAGAGCCAATAATTGATGTTCATATATGTGAATAAGCCTGTATATACTATATCCATCAATATCAGCAATGTGTAATAGCCTGGGACTGGGACTGGGGAACTGGGCGGGTGATACCAACAATGTGTGCAGCTAAAAGTAGCCAAGCCAAACACCAAAGTGAAAATAAAATTGCAAACGAAAACGAAACCGAAACTGAAAAGGCCGCCGCATGAGTTAATTTTTTGTTCTCCATTCTGGTTCGCCTTTTTTGTTGTTATACAAAAGTATGTACATTCTATATGCCTGTATGTATGTTTGTGTGTAAACTGAAATTGTTTTATGTTGACTAATGCATACATAGATAAGCAGGCCACAAAATAAAATCACATAAAATAAACTCCAAATGAAATGAACAACCAGACAAAATGTTTTAAGTCAGTTGAGGTCATTTGGGGAGGAGACGACAGGAAGAGTGTGAGTCAGTTGAGGAAGACTCTGTGGCTAGGTTTACACACACGCCAGGCAGCAGGAAGCTCCATTAATCAATGAATCAATTATTAAACCAGGTGAAAGACAGATACAGACACGCAATAAATTACCAATTAGGGAAATAAATTATGAATATTCAAATCGAATTTCACATTTACAAACTAATGGTAAAAAATCTAAAAAAATAAATAAAATATTTACGTTAAGTTTTTTAAGGCAATCATAAAATCAAGTTATATTTATCAGGATTTTGTATCACTCTAAATAGCACAGAAAGGGCAAAATATGAACTTTGTAAAATATTAATCCCAAGAGACAAAAACTTTTATCAAATGAAAGCAAGGAAAGGAAGTGGGCAGACAGGAAGAAACGAAAAAATAGAGGAGAGCTAACTTCGACCGAAGTTTGTATACCCTTGTGTTTAAGCAAGCTGATTGATTTCCAAAGCTGACCAATAGATGGTGCCTCTTCTGTTGCCAGTTTTTTATATGACAGCTATTCGATATATTCATCCGATGTTCATCAAAGTCGTCAAAATTGTGCTGAGGCATCAAACATTTATATCTGGCCAGTTTAAAGACGTTACAATTGAAAACAGAAAAGTTTTTCTCACTAGAACTTTTTTTCGTCCGATCGTTCCCATTACAGCTATATGCTATAGTCATCCGATTTTGACAAATCTTTGTAGAATTATGTAAAAGCATATAAAATAAAGAAATGCCAGTGTTAAGGACATTTCAATTGAAAACCAAAAGGTTTTTCTTACTAAGACTAATTTTCATACCTTACTTTTCCATGTGAACTATACTATATAGATGCCCGATTTCGACCAAACTTAGTAAAATCAAGGGAAAGCATAGCAAACTAAGAAATACGAAGTTTGGTGGCGTTTCCATTTAAAAAAAAATGTTTTTTCACTAGAACTAGTCTTTCGACCCATCGTTCCTATGACAGCTATATGCTATGGTCATCCGATTATGACAAAACTTTATAGAATTGTATGAAAATATTTAAAACTAATATATGCCATTTTTTGGCCATTTTTGTTGTTATTCTTACTAAGACTAAATTACAGACCTAACTTTTTTATGGGTGCTATACTATATAGATGTCAGATTTCGCCCAAACTTAGTAGGATCATGGAAAAGCATAGCAAACAGATAAATACGAAGTTTCGAGACATTTCCATTGAAGAGAAATAAGTTTTTCTCACTAAAACTAGATTTTCGACTGAACGTTCCTATAGGAGCTATATGATATCGTCAACCGATCCGTCCGGTAAAAAGTTTACAGAAATTTTATAGCAAAAATTTTGCAACTTTCCAATGAAAATGTGAAATAGCCTTTCGAACTTGTATCAAGCTCGATCTAACTAGTACGACTCGAGCTTGAAATTTCAATCCGAAAGTCGAGATCAAATCAATCTTTTTTACCCTTGCAGAGGGTATTATAAAATTGTCCGAATGTTTGTAACGCATTGCAAGAAGCATCTCCGACCACATAAAGTATATATATTATTGATCAGCACGACGAGCTGAGTTAATTTAGCCCTGTCCGTCTGCCCGTCCGTCTGTCGTCTGTTTCTATGCTATCTCCTCCGTCAGTTTTATAGCTTTCCTTACCAAACTTTGCACGAAGTCTTTTGGTACAAAAATACCGGCCGCATCGGTAAATGCAGGGAGCGGCATGGATTATTGTTGACTATAGCATATAGCTGCCATAGGAACGATCGGTTGAAAAAAAGTTCTAGTGTTTTTTTTTAGATCAAAAAATCATTCACTTGTAGCAACTTTAAGACAGCGAGAGATATGCCAAAATTCTTGTTTATGGATCCTTTTTCCATTTTCACCATGATTAAGGATTTTTCAGGATTTATTGTTTTACTCACAAAATAATGATTAATTTTAAGTTTTACTTTACAACTCAACCAATAATCATTATTTTTGAGCAAAAAAATAAAACTCATGACCTAATGATTATTCTTTAAGTTTTATTTTTTGCTCAAAAATAAAACTCAAATTGTTATTGCGCCCATTTCTTAGGGAGTAAGTGAAAAATTTTTGTATATTCCCAATCAGTAACCCAAGACCAACCAATATAGTCCATTTTTGATTTAAAATTGATCACGTCTAGCCGGGTTGACGGTTCATGCGGAAAAGTACGCTATAAGAAACAACAAGTCGTTCAAAGCCTTGGTGAGCAAAAACTTGACTTTGAGAACTGGAAAATTTGACAGTTGTAACTCGTTTAAATGGGACTCAAATAGCGTTACGTTGCAACGTATCCTATTTTCTCAGTCATCAAAGTATGCCAAGCAGAACTGTTCATTACAGAATAATTTGATTTGATTATTCTTATCGCGTTGTCGAAAGCGTAATTGTGTGTCACGGAATTTTTTTACTTTTCTTGAAGAAAGAAATATTTCTGAGTGAAAAATTTGTAAAGCCATTTTCCAAGGAAATTATGTCTGCAATCTCAAGCGCCATTTGGTTGAGCAGCAAAAAAAAGAATATGTGAACGAGTTGGCGGAAGAAAAGGCTGAAGTTCCAGAAAAAAAAAACTAAATTTACAGTGACTATGTGCCCAAGTGAAGTAAAGGATGCATGTGTTGATCTTGTGACCACTTAAAAATGCCTTTTTCTGTATTATCTTACATCATACATCTTCTTACAACACACATTTTTAATGGCCTGCAAATGCCAGTGGTGACGTCAAGAAATGTACTGAGCTTGGTAGATGAAAAGTATGATAAAATAAAATCAGAAATCGTTGTTTCATTAACTGACAGAAAGCTATGCCTAAAAATGGACACAGCCACTAGACTAAATCGTGGAATCTTAGGCCGGGAAGGTTTCCAAGTAGAAGAAACCGCGAAATTTGCAAAATGTTCATGATTTTAGATTATCATGAAGACGTGTATATAGAGAAAAAGATCGAACGGTCCAAAATTATTATACCGACATGCAGCCTTCACTAGATTGAATACAATCGCTCTCTTAAGAATCATAAGCGACGCTGGTTATTCAGCTAGTTATTGAATAAAAATAAAAGTTAACTTTCCCCTATTTTTTTTTATTTTAATTATATTTTTAGCATGAATCATCAAACTTATACCCCAATTAACAGATTTAAATTGCACATCAAATAAATTCAATTATCAAGGACATGCGCCTATCCAAATAAGAAAATGAAATCTCTCAAAGTTCTGTAACACCGACGGATTTTTTGAGCGTTTTGCAAACCAACCGAGACAAAAATCTCTAGAGATTTTCAGGACACCCCCCATTGTACTATGCGCAAGTATATAAAGACGATCATTCCGAAGAAAGATGTCGCTCTTTTTGAATCCCCTGTTAGTTCACTTCCCCATAGATATGAAGACGATCCAACCGAAGATGAAAATAATTATTATTCAGAGGAAGAAGGATATTATAGCTTTGGAACGGACTTTGTTTTAATATTTTGGACTAGTTGAGTGAAATGATGATACTTTGTTCTTAATCTTCATCTTCTAGTTCCAATCCTGGCCTCAAAATTTCTACCTACAATATATAAACATTTTTTTTCCAGTGAAACCAAACGGAATGACGAATATGTATTCAATAATAAAAATTCTTCAGCCTTTAAAGTTTAAAACAAATATTGTAAGCCAAATATGTTAAAGAACAAAATAAATATACATTCAAAAATAATACAATACACCGACGGGGTGGGGGCTGAAGTAATAATTTTATAGCACACAAAATGTTATCATATCGATAAAACAAATTTAGTTAAGGTAAAGTATAAGTATGAATGATTAGATAGTAACAAAAAATAAATGCTGATATGCATTGAAAATATGTATGATGTTCCTTTGCTTCAAAGTATTCAGTTAAAAGCTTCGCTTAATTTATTTGTTATTAATTAACTTCAATTAACCACAATCAGTTTATGCCACTCGATTTATTCCCTGATTGAAAATGTAAATACAATTAAGAGATTTTGATTTTTCCAATTGATTAAGTAAACTCTTTTCCATTAAGCGGATCATGAAGAAATGCGCCCCCTTTTTGGGGGAGAGCCATCATCACACATAAATAGAAACCGACAAAATCTCTGGAGTTTTTTTTTTTAGAGCTCTGCTCTATAATGCGTTCAATGACCGAGTTTTGTGGTTTGCTGTGAGAAAAATCAATTAGAAAAACGCCAAGCGATTTAGAAAAGTGCGCACGCTGCCGAAAATATCAAGAAAGAAGTCAAACAATTAAAGACAAAAATGATTTAAGCGTTGACCGACGACGACGAAGACGAAGACTTTCACAAAAAATGTAACGAAACGTGAGGAAGAATAAGTCGGTGCGAACCCCTCGTTGGTCTATTGAGTTGAATTAATTAGGTAAAAGCGAATGAAGCAAAATATATACATACATATGTATGCAAACGCATGTGTAGACAGAAACAAGAACCGTTGTCATAATTTGCAATTAAACAACAAAGTCTTCTGGCGCTATTTTGCGCCAATTCGCACTTTTCGGCTACAAAATACTGTTGGAATAGATTGCAAAAATTATTTAACACATTTAGAATTGGCGCTCAAGGAGGGAGTCTTAATTCTGTTAATGGATCAAGTTCATAAACCCAAAATATTCTTCATCTAGTACCCTAATTATAAGTATATATCTGCATCATGTAACAAAATTTTATAGCCTAAAATTAGCAAAGTTATTGCGATAAGACAAGGTCTTTGCTGTGTACTTCCATATCGCTGACAAATATGACAACAAAACAAATTAGAGCAGACTACTTTTACTGAATCTAGGCGGGCCATATCTAAGCGTAATTAAACGTTATTTTTTTTGCACAATTGACGTAATCTGTGTCTGAGATAACAAAGTAGAACAGTTGCTCAGCTATATACATCGAAATTGATTCATTGTTGGAAGTCTTAAGTAAATCGTGCAATCAGTTGGGCTTGGATTTTTATGTGGCTTGTTTCAATTTTACACACCATAAAAAAAAAAGAAAAATCACATTTGAACATTTGCTGATTAGTCAGCACTCCACTGGGGTGGAGTTTTCAAAGAATTGATTATTCCTTATCGCCAGCTACACAGAGAAACAGAAACAGAGAAATGGATGGAGCAGAGAGGAAGGCAGAGAAAGATGACATTTTTTTAATCTTTAAAAGCATGACTAACATGTTTTATTGATATGTGATTTTGGTACTAAACTCAGTGTACACTGCTTAAGAGTCCAACAAACAAAAATACTTTAGAAGAAATCAAATTTCTCAAAGAAAAAACCAAACTGAAGTGGGCGTCCTGGAACACCCTGAACGAGCGAACTCTTTGCGAGAAATAGTTTTGAAATTACAAAACTTGCGAAAGAATCTTAAGTAGTTTTGGTACCGAATGAATTTTAACTGAAATGTGACTTACAATTTGAATTGTAAAAGTAAGAGCATAAGAGAGAAACTTCTTTCTGTTGACAAATCATTTATAGTGGGCACCATCAAAAGTTTAGAAAGTGCTATATAGTTTTTGATATTTTCCATTTTAACCAAAGAAATTATTGCTGAAATTCCCATTTTGACCATTTATTGACATTTTTTTTAGACATTCTACATTGATTTTTAACTAAGGTGTGTTTCGAGTTTCACCAAACAGTCACCAAATTTGTCTTAAATGCTCCCAAAACTTGGAAAGCTTTAAAAAAATGATTTATCAAAGTAAAAAACTGAAGGATAAAAAATAAAAAGGGATAGGCCTCAGCTAGAACCAATTTTCAAGCATTGTTCGAAAGCGACAAGTTCAACAGCGTCTTGCAGCTAACTCCACTCCCATTAGCAAAACGAACTTTAAATAGCTCTCATCACATTATAAAACTTACTGAGAAAATAATGGTCCAAACATTATGGGGTCGGAGATGCTTCCTTCTGGCTGTTACATACTTTTGCACAAACTTATTATACTCTATGTACCTTTGGTACAGAGTATAAAATGTAACAGCCCTTGCCCCCCAGGCTTTTGGGAAGATTTTCAATCTGATTAAAGAGCAGTTCAAGACGATGCAGTTGACACAAAATATGCTCGTACAGGACTTTCAGCAGCAACTGTCAGTTGAGAAGGCAAAAAGAGAGAGCGATTGCAGGAGAACTTTAAGAATCACGAGGAGAGGCATCTTCATGAGGTGAACGCTTTGAGGAAACGTGATACTTGCACCAACTGCCTGGATCCTTGGCAGGCGACGGGTGACCATCGGTTGGTGTCACTGCCTTGCGGTCACGTTTTTGGTGATAAATGCATTAGATCGTACATAAGAGAAAGTCAAATGTGTTCGCATTGCTGATTGGGGGTAGGATTTGACGGCTTGAGATATATATTTCTATAAGAGAAAGATGTTCCAACATTTTTCAAACTCTTCAAACTAAATCAAAGTTTTAGAGTGCCTTGCGTAACGGCGTTATTTTCTGCCAGTTGAGGCTCAAACTATATCCAAAGTCTTTAAATTTGTCAAAGTAAGAGAGTACTCGGATTAGGCGTTCGAGTTTAAAAGGAACTTCAAGATATTAGGTTAGGTTAGGTTGCGATGGCTGAGAGCGACAAGTCGTTCTCCCACTTAGGCCCGTTGCGATGCCATATATTCCCTGTTAAACCCTAGGGTTAACTTTAAGATATTACAAACAGCAGAACTATTGATGCTGGACCTTTTTGATTTTACAAAAGAGGACAAGTGCTAAATAAATCAGATAAATTAAGAAAAAAAAAGAAGAAAAAAGTAGCAGGGAGGTTGTTACTGCTCGAGTGCAGTTTGCTCTCTGATTAAGTGTGTAACGTTCGACATAAGGCATATTTTTGCCCAGCCTCAAAGCCTGCTATGTTGACTAGAATTGTTTTGAGAAGCTGCATGGCCTACTGATTGTCTTTTCAACACTAACAACTAAATTTACTTTATTGAAAGTATTTCATGTATAAGTAAAAACTCTTTGGCTTTGCTTTGAAGCTCATGAGTTGTTCGAAAGTGTTTCTATTTAAATGAACTACTGTCAAGAAAGTAATTTTTTTACAAGGTTCAGATTGGCAAATGTAAATCAGTTGAATATTTACAGACCGCTTTTTATACAATAAAGCCTAGTGATCTTAATAGAAATATGCTCAAGGAATGACACTTGACACGACACGAACGACACGACTATACTTAGTAGTCGGAATTGTTTTGGTACAAGTTATGAACGCATCCACTCCAACTTGACGGCTATTTGACAAGTGACATTTATGCTATATTACTGCATCAAAAGTTTTTGGCTTCGGTTGATTGCAATCATGGACTGGTGCTCGCTCGAAAATCGTGTTATCGTATTTGGCCTGCATAAGTGCGGCTACGAAAGAGGTGAAATCTTACGGATGTTGCGCCCACTGAAAACCCCACGAAACTTTGTGTATCGTACCGTGAAGTTATTTGAGAATACTGATGGAATAAAAGACCGCGCCAAGTCCAGCCGTCCGCGCACAGTGCGAACGCCACAAGCCATCAAAGCCGTGCAGGATCAAACTAGTCAACGTCCACTTCGCAAGCAGAAAATCATGTCTCGTGAGATGAATATCAGCAAGTACAGCATGTCAAGAGTCATAAAACGTGAATTTGGAACTCAGTGCATTTAAGAGACACACCGGCCACTTGCTCACAACAGCTTTAAAACAAAAACGCAACACAAAATTGAAAGCGGTGCGTCGCCAATGCGCGAACAATGCCCACAGACGAATTCTGGTTACTGAGGAGAAAATTTTAGCCTTAGAGAAACCGTTCAACAAACAGAACGATAGAGTGTACGCTGTGTCATCAAAACAAGCGTCCGAACTTATTTCGAGAGTGTACAGAGGTCACCAACCGGCCTAATTTTTCTCATTTGTGTACTTATTTTGCACGTTTTTTTTTTTTTAAAGTATATATACTTTTTGGGTCGCAAATGCTTCCTTCTATCTGTTACATACTTTTGCATAACTTCATGATCCCTCTTTTCCCATTTTCAATGGGAACAGGGAATAAAAATTGGGGAAAGTTAACTTCGGCTCGGCCGAAGTTTTGTATATCCTTGCAGTTTGTTTTAATAAATAAGCCTACTTTTCGGACCCAACTTTTCTATGGGAGCTATACCTTATAGTAGTAGGGACGTTTCCATTAAAAACAAAAAAAAAATTTTCTCACAAGAACTAGTCTTTTGACCGATCGTTCCTATGGCAGCTATATGCTATAGTCATCCGACTTTAACCAAACTTTGTAGAATCGTGTGGGAGCATATAAAACAAATACATTTCCATTGAAAACAAAAAAGTTTTTCTAACTAAGACTACTTTTCAGACTCTTCTTTTCAATTACAGCTATACTATATAGATGTCTGATTTCGACCAAATTTGGTAGAATCATGAAAAAGCATATTCAACTAAGAAACACGAAGTTTGTAGGCGTTTCAATTAAAAACAAAAAAGTTTTTCTCACTAAAACTAGTTTTTCGACCGATCGTTCCTATGACAGCTATATGCTATAGTCATCCGATCCGGCCGTTTCCGACAAATGTGCAGCGTATTTTTACCAAAAGACTTCGTGCAAAGTTTGGTGAGGATAGCTTTAAAACTGACGGAGGAGATAGCATAGAAACAGACAGACGGACAGACGGACGGACGGACAGGGCTAAATCAACTCAGCTCGTCGTTCTGATCAAGAATATTTATACTTTATGTGGTCGGAGATGCTTTCTTCCATGCGTTACAAGCATCCGCAAAATTTTATAATACCCTCTGCAAGGGTATAATTGAAAATGTGTGAATGTGAGGGCTGCTCAAAAAGTACTCGGTTTCCAAGGTTGGGTCTTCTAAAATTAGATGTGCCGATGGTTCACACCGTTCCGGGAGTCACCATTATTAGAAAACGGAAAACGGGAAACTGTTAAGTACGAATGCCTTTATCGCCCGAAGCACAATATTGAAAAAAATTAAATTTGTAAAAGTTGTGGCCTTTTAAAAATGAGAAATCGATCTTTGAAGTTCAGTGACCAAAAAAAAATTAGTAAAAAATTGTTTTTTCAATGATTGAAGTTCGGGCGACAGCCACGTCAATTCTGCTTCCATTAAGCCCCACATCAAATCGGTCCAGTAGAACTTGAGAAAGCGTGCGAACCATTTTGAAAAACGAGAAAAACGAGTTAATAGTTTGCAGTTGCTAGGAAATTTGGGTAACCTTGGGTCACTAAAATGGCTGTATCACCGAAAGTATTCCGAGTTTTGAAAAATCCTTTTGGGGTAATATTTTAGAAATTTAAGCTTATAAACAAATGACAAAAAAAATCAAAAAAAAAAGTTTTCTAGACCAGAAGGGAGCCTAAACTAACAAACGTTCTTTGTGTTTCATCAGGCGCCAAACCACTGACTGACGCAGGATATATCGATAAGTTTCATACCTTTATCGATATATCGACAATTGTCATTATATCACACTAGTTTTAAGTGTTGCGCAGGTTTCATAGAAACGGCGGTTACATAAAGCGGTTACATTTAAATTCAAAATTATTCACAGCTTATACATAATAGAATATTTTTCCGAGGCGATATATCGGATATCGAAAATTGACGGAATAAATCGGCTTAAAACCTTTTATATTGAGTCCTTTATTAAAAAGAAGTAAATTTTTGGGAGATTTAATACAGTTACCAAAAATTCAGCATGAACCAACTTTGAATTTACTAATGTGAAAACCGCCAGTCTATGAAATTTTTTCAATTTTCTTGAAGAGTCGTTTTTAACCCGTTCTTTTGCTTTTTTAATCAAATAGAATAATTATCATCAATGATTTTGGTTAAAAAGATCTTCCAGGGATATATCGGATAAAATATCAAAAATTCAAATTTTATTTGTTACATACATAAATCCAAATAAGAGTGTTCTTAACTGGCTAACCTAATTTTAACCCAAATTATAATACATATAAATAAAATTTAATGCTTCACGGAGCAAAAATACTCTGCTAGCAGTATCTTGATGACCGATTTGTTGGAATCGATGTCAAAGCGCATGCAAACGGGCAAGGAGTTAAAGTTTCCAAGGGCTCTACATACAAGCTTATGAAGGGAATAGTTGGTTCGGGAAATTTGGAGGGAAAAGGTTTGAAAAGATCCAAAACTCCTACTTGGTATACTAAAGCTTATGACTAACAAGAAAGGACAATCAGTACGCTCAAAACAAAGTCGTTCAAAAACATTAGAGTTGCAGTAGTTCTCCAATCCTCCAGCGTTGAGAAATGCAACAGGGCACACCTACTAATATATGACGGCAAAGGATCAGAAAAGTTGAGCGATTTATGGTGATTTATGGTAAATTAAAACTAAATAGTTATTTTACTTTGATTTTTCTTAGTTAACAGAAATTTTAGAAGATAATTTTATGAAAAAAAGTACAAAAAAGTCTTAAATTTTAATAGGTTTTAGTCCATAACTTCTAAAAGAGAGATGATATCAAAAAAAGTGTAAATATAGTTCATTTGGGAATACTATGTTCTATTAGCTAGTTAATTTCTTAATTTTATTCAACTGGGAGATAAATTTGAATAAATATTTTTTGAACATGCGGAAAAATTGAAATTAACAGAAAAAAAAACGTATTTTTCATATTAAAATCAAAATAATGGTATCTCAAGAGCCAGAACCAAACTTTGATTTTTAGTTTTTCGTGATCTTTATTCAATTTAAGGACCCTTACACCAGGTTTAGCCTTTATTTTGCATTTGTGCGTTCCAAATTGAAATATGCTTCACTTATTTGGAACCCCTCTAGTGCAATTCATATAAAGAAGCTCGAAAGGGTACAGAAAAAATTTCTAAAATTTGCGCTTCTTCCGCTCAACTTTTGGCACTTTGAGCACCACTGTTTTAAATAAATAATTTATTGATTCCTAGTGCTACAAGGATAACCATTTACACTTATGACTCAGTCACAAATATTAACTCTTTTGTTTTACAAAATTTTCGTTGTAATTTCCCAATTTTAAGAAATTTTGCTATATTTGTTTTGTATATTAAGTTTGTGCAAAACTATGTAACAGGCATAAGGAAGCATTTCCGACTTTATAAAGTATATATATTCTTGATCAGCATCAAAAGCCGCGTCGATATAGTCCGTCTGTCTGTCCGTCCGTCCGTATGAACAAACATATCTCAGAGATGGCAAGAGATAAAGGTTTAACATGTATGGGACATATGTTTCTTATACTTGCAGGCAGATCAAGTTTATTTTCAATTTTTGCCACGCCCCCTTCCGCCCCCGCAAATTGGAAAAAACGTCATATCTCCCACAGTTTTAGAGATAGAAGGTTCGTTCCTTTTGGACATATTTAGTAATCCAGATTATTTATCGATCCGTTAAAGGAATGGTAAAGATCGGATGAACGGTTGTCCAGTTATAGGGAAAACAAACAATTATGGACAGCACCGGTCGCAACGGTGATGGGCAGCACTTCACAGGTACAGAGTATGTTATAGTCGGGCTTGACTGACTTTCTTGTCTGTTAATGCGTAATTTAAATAGAAGAAGGTAGTTTTTGGTCTATAACTTATAAAATCGCGATTATATCAAAATAGTGTACATGTTATAAAATTGGGAACACAATGGTCTATGAGCTAGTACATTTCGGGTTTCTTTCGATTCTCAGATAAATTTTAAGAATTTTTTAAATAAGCGGGAAAAATGAAATTTTACAAATATTCGTATTTTGCCTTTATTTTTGTAAACTTGTGTTTATACAGACGGACATGTCTATATCGACTCGGCTGTTAATGCTGCTCAATAATACATATACTTTTTAGGGTTGAAGATGGTTCCTTCTGGCTGTTACATACATTTGCATAAACCTAATACACTCTGTGTACCCTTAAAACTTTTGGGCAAAATTTGGGGTCACACTGGCTCAGTGTTGCATTGTAAACTTAAAATAAAGAATAATTTTGATGGTTGGCAACTCTACTAAAAAAAAACCAACGAATCCTTAAGAAAATCCTTTTCTCCACCAAATAAGATAGCCTGGTTCACCACAAGCCCCCCCACCACAATACCCACTTTAGGTTCATTAGCTTTAGTGTCCATTGTAATTGCTCTCAGCTGGTCAAAATTTATGCAACACTCTTGCCAGACTGAACAAATTGATGAGTTTGTTGCACAGTGGCGTGCAGCTTTTGTTTTAATGACTTGGCGGCGGGCGCGGAAACGAAAGCGAAAGTAGCTTGGAACTGGCTGAGTGCGCAGGCGTGCCGCTGCCGCTAAATACCTTACGAATTGTTTTCCTCTTGGAGAGTGACTCATTTGTTTGATTTCAGATGCCGCTGGCCACCTCGCTGGACAAGGAAGCCATACGCGAGGCCTATGAGGATGTACGCTCAGATCTCACAGACACCGAGTGGGCGGTGTTCAAGTTCGATGGACCTCAGATTATAGTGCATGGGCGTGGACAGTGCTTCGAGGAGTTCCGTCAGCTATTTGGTGACTCGGAGCGAGCCTTTGGCTATATACGCATACAGATGGGCGACGAGATGTCTAAGCGTAAGAAATTTATCTTTCTGACGTGGATTGGGCAGGAGGTGGGCGTTATACAGCGAGCCAAAATGTCCACGGATAAGGCGCTCATCAAGGATGTGCTGAATGTAAGTAATTGGGTAGCGAGACTTTCGACCTGTTTATTCACTCTCAACCTTATTTTGCAGAATTTCGCCGTAGAACTGCAGGCGGGAGTAGAGGCCGAGCTGGACATTGACATGTTCCGTCAGGCCCTGAACCGTGCCGGCGGGGCCAACTATGGCACAGGCATACGGGACAACTGAGCTGGCGCTGGGATCTTCATTTTAACTCACTATTTTTTTGTGTACTTCTTCAATTGCTGCTGACTTAACTCTTTTTTTTTTTTAACCTAAATATTATGAATTAATTTTATGCAAATTTAAAATTATTTACTTGTACATTTTATTGTAATAAACAATTGGTAAAATTGATGAGTTACGACTCGATGATCCATTTGCCGAAAAGTTCCATCATTTCGTACAGTTCCCAGTCGGCAATCGCATCAAGTATCGACACGTGCTTCGACGGGGGTAAATCGAACAACTCGTAGGGCGACGGCATAATGGGATTTGCATTCGGCCAAGACAAGGGACTCCAGAAGCTCTTCTCCTCCTCCTTCTCCTTGCAATAGCGCATAAATTCAACCAACTCCCAATCTTTCATTGTTGTCACCCAGCCTTCAGGTTTGGTATTGGCCAAGTACTGCATAAACGCCATGGACCTAATAGCGGTCTGCTCCTGCCGAGGCGATTGCCCCGAGCAAATCAAATCTACCTTCTCGAACAATTCTTGCAACTCCAAGTCTTCCATTTTAATTATTTTTTCTTTGATTTTGCAGGTTTTTCAGAGCAGGAAAATTGAGCAGGTCTGTCTCCTGGGGTGTCGTTCGGCAAAGTGAACGAGTTGGCATTTTTCCTGTTTCCAGAATGACACGGCTAAATGTCAGAAGAACGGGAGAAGCTAGGGCAACTAGAGATGGTACGGTAGGCGACGACAACCCTACGAAAATAGTGACGCAAACAAGTACACTTAGAAAAAAGTTTGGGAAATGCATAAAATGGCTAACGAATTTTCGAGGAATAAAAAATTCGCTGTTCAATTATAAAACTTGTTTAACAATTCTTAACGCTATTTTCTCCAACTTTGCTTGCTCGATTTCAAGTACGAAATGCTATCGATTTTGCTTAAATGTGACATCACGGAATGAGCACTGACAACAGAAATTTCAGAAATCTCCAGATTCGTAAAGGAAATCGAAAGAAATCAGGGTTGATCGACCGTTTCAACTCGATGTTAACACGCTTGCAGTCTTGACTTAAAGCAGCGGTGGGCAAGACCTTGCTCCCATTGCTCAAGAAAGTTATTTTACGGCAACTGGCGCCACGCAGACGCAATAAAAATTGCCTCGCTTCTTGGAGCCGCCGCACTCAAGAAGACAGAACGACAAGTGCAATTGCCTTGCGTCGAAGCGAAAACCACAACAAATGTATTGCAAAAACAAATAGGGAAACTCTTCCCTTATAAATATATGTAAAAATTCGAGAAGAGCTAAGAGAGTCAGGAAAGCAAGAGACTGAGAGAGCGACACGAAGTGGCCGTCGTTATTAAACTTCGGTAAACAATGAGTTTAGGTTGCGATGAGAGAGTCAGTCGGTGCCGAAGCTGTCGACACATATCGCTAGGAAATAACTCATCAAAGTTTATATAAACACACACACACCTTTCTAAGTTATAAGTTATCCACATATAATAAACATTCATCTTTATTATCATCATAATATAAACATCGTACTCTCTGGACTTATTTGCATTACGGCGGAAAACCAGCGACTACGTAAATGTAAATGCTGCAATTTTCTCAGAATGTTCCTCCATCTACAACGACATCTAATGTTTGCCAGATTCCGGTTGGGTCAGAAGTTTCGAAGGTTCAGTTCTTTAATCAATTCCTAAACCAACCAAACCTTGGTTAGTATCTTCTTTGATCAGTGAATCAGTTTCAGCTCTATTTTCAGTGAATATTTTTAAGGATAGATTTTACCTTTTGAATGGAATAAAACCAAAACTATTCCACTACTTTTGAAAAGTAAACCGAACGCGATTCCGTTTCTGTTTGGTTTTGCAGTTCTAGTTTCCGAATGAAATTGCTTAGGTCTTACTTTTGGTCAAACCACGGGCCAAACGAAATCGGCACGAGAGAATCAAGCGAAACGATCGAAAATGGAACATTCGGAAATGAGAGAGGTTTGACTTTTACGTTTTACTTTTTACGTTTTTGTGTTGCAAGAAAATTAAACAATTTCGTTTCCGAAAAGTTGCAGTGAAAGTGCAATTGAGAACATGCCTGTATAATTGATATTAAATAAAATGTTCAAGTTCATCAAAGTATGGTGCGATGGTTTCCGATTTTTGCTCTGGAACGGCTTATCAGAAATGGATAAAATAAATATTCTGTTTGCTAGTGAAAGACGCCAAATCAAGAAAACAGAGAAAGCACAAGGGATCGTGCAATACTGGATTCAGTGGAACAGACAAGGAGATTTCTTAAGGAAAATGACAATTTATTAATTTTAAATGCTGACAAAGGAAACAAGACTGTTGCAATGGAAAAGGACGATTATAGAAACAAAATGATGGACATATTAGGAGACATGTGCACTAGGGTGGGTTTTCCATTGTATGGAAAAATTAAGGTCATACTGGCGCCCCCTTATTCGCTAGTTTATGGTGTATATTTACCGAGAAAAGAGAAAAAAGTTCATAAAGTGATGTTTTAGGGCAGCGATGTTCAAAAAGAGCGAGACCAAAAAGTATGAATGCATTGGTGTGCGATATCAAAGCGACACAGCCCAGCTTTGAACTGCCCTGCTCAACGTCTGGGTATCAAATGCAAGCAAAGAGAGCGCTGCTTACTCTCATATGCCCGACTTCGGCATGCGCTCGGCTCGTGTGAGTGTAAATAGCCGATTACGCGGGCAGCGGGCTACTCCTGGCCCGCTGCCCGCGAACTGTGGCTCGTTGCCCCGAGCCGAAAGCAACAGTTCGCGAATGTCGAGCAAGTCTCCGCCCGTTTGAGCTGCCCGCAGCCCGCGGGAGCTGGCAATTCCGAACCCTGCCTAGCAGCTATATGCAAGATGAGAAATCAGCCCTTAGCAATAATACTTATGTTTATCTTTCTGACGTGGATTGGGCATTAGGTGGGTGTTATACAGCGAGCCAAAATGTCCACGAATAAGGCGCTCATCAAGGATGTGCTGAATGTAAGTAATTGGGTAGCGAGACTTTCGACCTGTTTATTCACTCTCAACCTCATTTTGCAAAATTTCGCCGTAGAACTGCAGGCAGGAGTAGAGGCCGAGCTGGACATTGACATGTTCCGACAGGCCCTGAACCGTGCCGGCGGGGCCAACTATGGCACAGGCATACAGGACAACTGAGCTGGCGCTGGATCTTCATTTTAACTCACTTTTTCTTCAATCGCTGCTGACTTAACTCTTTTTTTAACCTAAATATTATGAATTAATTTTATGCAAATTTAAAATTATTTACTTGTACATTTTATTGTAATAAACAATTGGTAAAATTGATGAGTTACGACTCGCTGATCCATTTGCCGAAAAGTTCCATCATTTCGTACAGTTCCCAGTCGGCAACCGCGTCAAGCATCGACACGTGCTTTGACGGGGGTAAATCGAACAACTCGTAGGGCGACGGCATAATGGGATTTGCATCCGGCCAAGACAAGGTACGCCAGAAGCTCTTTATGTTGCATTTCTTCACCTCCTCCTTCTCCTTGCAATAGCGCATAAATTCCACCAACTCTTGAAAGACGGTGCTGGTGTCCTGCCAATCTTTCATTGTTGTCACCCAGCCTTCAGGTTTTGTATTGGCCAGATACTGCATAAACGCCATGGACCTAATATTGGCCTGCTCCTGCCGAGGCGATTGCCCCGAGCAAATCAAATCCACCTTCTCGAACAATTCTTGCAGCTCAAAGTCTTCCATTTTAATTATTTTTTTTTCTTTGATTTTTCAGGTTTTTCAAGAGCAGGAAAATTGAGCACGTCTGTCTCCTGGGGTGTCGTTCGGCAAAGTGAACGAGTTTGCATTTTGCCTTTTTCCAGAATGACACGGCTAAATGTCAGAATGACGTGAGAAGCTAGGACAACTAGAGATGGTACAGTTGCCGACAAACAATTACACTCAGAGAAAAGATGGAGAAATTCATTAAAGTATAAAAATTCATAATAGTACAATTATAGAACTTGTTTAACATTTCTTAACGCTATTTTCTTCAATGAGCTTAGCTGAATAAGCATGGTAAAAGTGGCCCTGGAGATTTTTGAATATTTGAATATTATCTAGGAAGGCATGGACAACAAAATTTGAAGTCAATAGGTCTATTGGTTGACGAGTAATCTGCAAAAATAATAAAACATAAATAATGATATAACTAGACTTATATCACGTTTCACTACAAAATTCATGAGTTATTACTACTATTTCTTTGGTCCCCAAACGGTGGTCAAATTAATTAAAATTTAAAATGACAACTTTTCAGATTTGGAATTTTTTTACTGACATCGTTTGGCCTTGCGACTTATTAATTGTCTGCAAAAATCTTTGGAATAGGTGGCTGCAAAACATTTTCGGTTCGGAATTCGCCGTTCAATATGGTGGCTTCGATAATGTTTTTCATCAATCCTTTAATGACCAATCGCGTGACATTGCACAGTCGTAAAGTAAAGTAAAAAGGTTGTCTAGTTGACACAGCCCCAAAGGGCCAAGGCCGAGCTTCTCTCAATCTCTTGGCTTGTGCGCTTCTAATTTTCGTACAAGAGAAAGGGACCTGCAGTTTAACTAATTACTACAAAGCTGGCGCCCACAGCAGAGAGGCGTGACCGGTTGTAAAGTTTATTCAAAGAAAAAACTGTTCATTAGATGTTCCAAGGCGGGATCGAACCCACGACCTCTTGCACAGCGGTCGCGCACACTAGCCGCTGAGCCCACTAGCCGTTCAGGATGTTCACCCGCACAGACATTCATCTCTTATAAGCATAGCTCGCAAAAAACTGTTAACACTTTTTTTAATGCGACCAGCCTCAGTGAAAAACAGAAACAAACGCAGCACAAGCGGTCTCTCACTGAGCGGAACACTTTTTATCGCACCTCATGTGTTTTCTGTTAGGTGTTGGTTGAGCAAAACACACGTGTCGGTCATCCTACAACCTCCGACAGCAACTGTTTTGAGCGAGCGCTCACTAAACAAATGTCTGCAAATGAGCAGAACACAATAAGTGTCTGCGATAAGTGTTTTTTGTTTTGTTTTTGTTGTGTTCGTTTGGTAGGCTGTTTGTATGTGTGACGCTCGTTATACCAAGACACACACGAGTGCAACACACAGTCTCGCATACATACGCAAAAAACAGTTTGGAAGTTTGCTCTCAGCAAAAGTGTCAGTCAAAGACAGGAGAGAAACAGGAACTAAAAAATGGTCTTTGCTCTAAGTGCAACAGAATTGAGCAAAAACAGAACTGAAACAGTCTTTCGCTTCCTGTTTTTGTTGTGTCCGAAAACGAACTGTTTTTTGCCGACACGTTGAAAATGTTTTGAGTTTGGCGAGCTCTGGTTCAAACAAAAACTTGGATGTAATACCTGTATAAACTAATTCTTTAAATGTAATAGAACCCAACGGACCCAAGTTTATTTTACATCAAAAAATATGTTTCACCTAGGTTTATAGTTTTTCTAACTTCTGCAGCTACAAGGACCAAAAAAACTGTGTGAACCACTGAACCGAACCAGTCCTTACTTCCGATCGGTTTGCATCCCTGGCTTAGAGATAACTAGCTGAATACCCGGAGTCGCCCGGGTTCTTATGATTCTTATTTGAGCGATTATATTCATTCGATCTTTTCCTCTATTTACCCGTCCTCATGATAAATCTAAACTCATGAATATGTTGCAAATTTTGAGTCGTTTTGTGACCATTTTGTTTATACCTCTGTCTACAATTGCCGTCTGTCAAATCTTCACAAGAATCCAGGCTAAAATCAAAAATTTGTAATTTTGCAATATTTTGGACCGTGTAATCGGCAGCTTCCATTTACCAACGCCTGCATTGTTATAAAGTTTATAAGCATTAAGCGCTTTCATAAAAACTCATAAGGTAATTTTGCTAATTTCACGGTTTTTGGACTATTTTCCGCCCATTTCTTATACTTGAAAATCCTCCGCGAGCGAGCGTCGAACCATTCCCCAAAGTTTTAACGAAACCGTAAAATTTGCAATTTTCGGGGTTTTGGGACCATTTTCCGCGAATTTCTTCAACTTAGAAACCCTCCTCGGCAAGCGTTCAATTCATTTCCCAAAGTTTCATTGCAATCGGATGAACTGTATAATTTTGCAAATTTCGCGGTTTTTTAACCCATTTCACAGACACGAGACATAGCCTATGACA
Organism: Lordiphosa collinella; assembly: GCA_018904265.1. NCBI lineage: Eukaryota > Metazoa > Arthropoda > Insecta > Diptera > Drosophilidae > Lordiphosa > Lordiphosa collinella. The sequence goes on from JAEIFV010000236.1 coordinate 65,900, forward strand.
CTTTCCTGATCGAAATGAAAAATTCGTGAAGATCGGTTCAGCGGCTTAAGACATACTTTCACTTTTATATATTTGTATAGATGATAATCTTTCAGAATCCTTCCTTTCAATTTCAATTTCTCCTTTCAATTTTCCGAATTTTTTAAATCTGGACCAGGCTAGTCTGTTTCCGTTTTCACTGATCTCTCAAATTTGTGCGGAAAAGAATTTTTACCGATCTTTCGAGTATAAGGCAGCCCGGAAAATGCCAAAAACTCCATTTTTGTTCTTGGAACATCCAAAATTCTACCAAATCTCATCCCTTAAAGCCTGTTCTAAAGTAAAACGAGCAGAATCTCTGCGGAAATATATTTTTTTGACTTTTGAGCAGCTACGGCTAGTTAAAAAAACAACCCAAACATTTCATTCTTATCTAGGGTCGCCCTTAATTCCTCGGAGTCTTAACCCTTTAAGGCTTTAAGCCTGTACTTAAGGATAACATAACGAACTTGGCTTAAATCTATACGGAAAGTTATTATTTCCGGATTTTCGAAGGTAAGGCAGTTCGAAAAGTTGCCAAAAGCGAATTTCTGTTCAATGATCGTGCTTAATTTCGTCGAGTATCAAGCCTTAAAAACCTTTTTTGGTTAAAAAGATCCAGTTTGGCCTTAAATTTATGCGGAAAGGTACTTTTTCCAAACGTTCGATGGTGAAGCAGTTAGCAAAACGTTCTTGAATCTCCCTTCATTTCACCCTATCTCAACTCTTTAAGCCCTTCCATTAGTATGTCGTCGTGGCTTATTTTCGTACTTTTAAAATTGCGACAAATCCGAAATGATGTCAAAAACATCAGAAATTTACAAATGTTATGGAGGACGATTGAAGAAATTATAAAAATTCAAAGTACTGAAGTAATTTTATGAACAGAACTTTTTTCAAACAGAGGTGGTTCGGTTCGGGAGGTCATAATGTAAAACGAGACTGAAAATACTAAAACTTATACAAATGGACAAAAAAGCACTTTAGAGAAATTTTACATTTTGAACGGCTAAGCTATAGAACTGTTAGAACTAATTGGACAACCAGCGCAATCGCGTTATACTTACTCCTTTTTTTTATTTTACCAAATTACAACAAAACTCTCTTCGAATTGTCTAATTTTCTGTCTTCGCTTTCTTTTTACTTGGTAGTTGTTGGTTGCTGTTATTGGTGTTTCGTCGACATGAATAGCGGGACTTATTACTAAGTGAATTTGGAAATAGTTGAATGTGTGGGATTCCAAAGATGAAGGTTAACTAAATGAAGAAAGTATGGACTTTTGTGCTAAATAGAAATGGCCTAGCGATCACGGAAGAGCACCGAATGTAGAGCGTCAATGTCAACCTCCACGCCCGAAGAATTGGTGGTCACAGTGCGAGAGCTGTGTGGGAAGAAAAGGGGTTAAGAATAACTGCTCTATTCAAAAGTGGCTGGACTCACCTGACCGACGACGACGAGTGGTGGGCCGAGCGTATGGACGAGTGCGGATTGACCAGCACGCAATGCATGGGCTGGCCATCGAATTCGCGCTGATGATAGGCATCTACTGCCAATTCGGCATGCTCCAGCGACTTGTAGATGACCTCGGCGGTGCCGGGACGCACCACATGAGCATCGTACATGGGTCCGATGTCATTGAACAGCTCACGGATGTCGGCTGTGGTTACATTGGCATGTAGGTTGCTCACCAGGAGGCGATAGCCCGTCTTATTGTTGGCCACGCCCAGTGGTGGTGGCGGTGGAGGAGGCAACGAGCGCAGCGATGAGGTCATCATTGAGCCGTGTCCATTCTCATTGGCATAGATGCCATGCGAAATGCGCCTATCCGGCTCGGAGCCATACAGACGAGCCTTGAGCGACTCGGGGAGATTAGAGGTGGGGGCCACCAGATTACGTTGTCGACGTTCGAACAGCTTTTCGCTGGCCAGGGAGGAGGTCAGAGAGGGGCGTTCGATGCGATTACGCGAGGCCTCGTAAATGCCAAAGGGATCAGCATTGGGAGTGGTCATCTCTACATCCGCCCCGCCAAAGTTCCCGCCTCCGAAACCGCCACCACCAAAGTTGAAGCGTGAGGTAGTAGCTGCCGGTTTACAGCTGCCCAGATGCAGAGTACGAGTGATCTCCTCTGGGGGGAAAGGGCTTGGTAAGTTATACCCCATCACAAATGTGGACCTCAACTCACCATCCTCCAGTTCCTGCATATCATCATGATCTACATAGCCATGTGGACGAAATGGCTTGGCTGTTCCAGTCAGTCTATTGGCAGAGCCGGCGGCATAGGGGTTTCTAGTCTCCTCCGAGGGATCCCACAGCGTTTGAATCACCCCGCCTGGACGATTGGTCATTGTAATCAAACGCTGACCAAAACGCCCCTTGTGCACCATGCCCGGCGGTTCCGCACGTGGCGGCATTTTACCCGGCGGCCCCCTTCTGATTTCCAGGTAATCAGCCGGCGTCAGTTCCTGCGGCTGAGGTGGACGCTCCTTCTTGCGCTCCATCAGCAGCTGGCGCGCATCAATGCCCGACTCGCGCATATTCTGATTGAGCATCTCGCGTGCATCCGTAATCTTGGCCCGCGTCTTTTGTATGATCTTGTTGCGGGCATCGTAGGGCTGCTCTGGCTTAAAGCTCGTCTTCTGTAGAGTTTTACGTGGCGACGGCTTGTTGCTACGAGGGGGGAAGCGCCATTTTTTCTCTCATAAAGCGAATGACAAATATTTTACCGTTGCGTTTTTACTCACTATCTTTTGTCGTAACCTCCTCCTCCTCCTCCGCCGCCGACGGCTCCGCGCTTACGCTCTATGATCTCGTCCAGACTTAATTCTACGTCCATGGTCAAGCAGCAAAGGGCTTTGGTCCTTTTTGTCAATAGAGCGAAAGAGGAAAATACAAGAGGGAGAACTCTGATTTTCCTTGCGAAAAATTAAAAGCGCTGCTGGCGTGCTGGCATCAATACAACTTATCGATACTTTTGAGCCTTTCACTATCGAAACCAGCTGCTATCGGTAATTTTAGCGCTATTGACAGCGCTGTCAAAGACACTTAATTTTGCAGATGGCGCAACACGTACAAAGATTTATCAACTGATCTTCTCAACTGAACCTGAAATTAACTATTTTTATTGAAGCAATTTGTTAATTTAAAATTCAAATTGTCTTAGGTATCAAATATTAATAGCCTGATTCCACTGACACATATATGTACATTCGACAAGGTCTACTATACAAATTTTTTAATTTGTAATTATAAGCAAACGCCTACTTTTTTTTGCCAGTGGAATCGTGAGTAAATAAATGACATATAGCAGTGGTATTCCTGAAAATGATTTGCGTTCCATTATATTTTCGTGAAAGCAAATCAAAAGAAGTTGACGGAACGACCCTGATTTCATATTGCTTTCCTTTCGTTTGCAGCAACAATAACTCTGCAAAAAAACCGAAAAAAAAATCTTATACTATGACTATATCGCAAAACTTAAAAGTCTTCGTCAATTATATTAAAAATCACATACGAAGTTGTAGTCGAAATCTAGAAAAATTTTAAACAAATCCCTCAAAATGGCTAATTTCTAGCATTACTAAACAAATAGATGGTCATTTTGAATCCTCAAATAAATGTGGTCGCCCAAAAATATATTACAAGAATGCTAGTTCTCGATTAAAGCGAAAATGAGCAGCCTATCTTCTAAGGAAAATAATCACTTTAATTATTTAAAACTCGCTCACGAGCGCACCTCTAGTGCAGAATAGCGTTCACGTATTTAAGAAACTTTTGTCACGTGCCATCGCTGGTTTAACAACGATAGTTTTTCTAAACTGTAAATTTGTTAAAGTCACACGATTCACGGTTTTGCTCACGCCAACAGCGCACATCTCTATGTCGATAACGATAGTTTTCGTTTTGCCTGCGATAAGTTTTGGCTCGGTAACCCCTTAAACTCTCTGCGTGTGATGACCACAACAACAATTCAAAATTAAGAAAATCATACAGAAAATTCCCCTAGTTTTATGTTAACCATTAAAAATTTTTTAATTCTCTTCGACTTGCTCGTTCCTTCGAATTCCTAAATTTTTTTTTCGCTGTCGTAAGTGCGAGTAGTTACCGTTGTGCGTCGTGAGTGTGTGTGTGTGTGTGTGAGTGCAAACAACAGAAAAAAGAAAGCAAACACTGGGAAATTGATTAGTGCTCCGAGAGTGTGGTGGGGTGTAACTTTTGATGGGCAACGCGACAACCAGGCAAAACAAACGAGAAGCAGCGGCAGCAACAACAACATCTGCAATAGACACAGAACAACAGCAGCACCCACAACAACAACAACTACAACCACAAGCGTCAACGATAACCTTTGGCTGTGGCGGCAGCAGCAGCAGAAAATCCTTACAAAGAGCTGCCCTCCCAGCAGCAGAAGCTACAGCCCCCACACAGAGCAGCGCTAGCGGCAGCGGCGTCGGCGTCGTTGTCACAGCTGAGGCTCAACAACAACAATCAGCTGCGCAGCTGCCACCACAACAACAACAACGTCACCGTCAGGTAACAAACAGTGAAACTGAATTTAGGACAAACTGATAAGAAATATTTGTAGTTTTGTTTTATTTTTTTTCGTCTGGCTGCTTTTTAACCCTTATGTAAAACATATGTACCTACATACATACAAACTAATTGCGTCTCTTCAAAGCTGACCTTGATCGCAAAATTGTCGCTCTCTCTCAGCGTGGGTCGATCGCACGTGTTGTGTTATACAAAAAAAAAAATATGTCCCGCACTTTTTTTTTTGTGTTTTCTAATGCTTTCAGTTTTGTTTGCTCTATTTCCGCATTCGCATATGCTATATTGTTTAAGTTCGCTGCGCAAATGTTGGAGAGTCGTCATCGGCTTTTATCAAATTTGTTTTGATGGATACCTTACTCACCCATTCGCTCCCCTGCGCGTTCTCCCACACTCCAATACGTAATATGTATGTACAATTTTCGCTACGCAATTTCCGTATGCAATGTCATCATTATCTTCTTCTTCTTCATCAGAAATAATGCATTGAGCACGCACGCAGCGGGTGGCGGCACCTTTGGGGCCCTTTCGCTCACATCATTCAGCCACACACACACACACACACACGCACATATTAGTGGAGAATTATCAGCTTTCAACATCATCAAATGTGCCGATTTCGAATACACACTCAGTTTTTACAGTCATGGACTAACAAATTACACATTACAAGATTTTGAAACGTATCTTATATACGGACCTTTCGCTTAATGAATTTTGAATCTTTGCATTAACTTGGGGTTGCAAACCGGTTTTGCAAAACCGAACCGGTGACCCTTCGAAAATGCTACCGCCGAAAACCCAACAATCTCAAACCGGTTCGACGTTCTTTTGCTGTGAACCGAACCTCTTTAAAAATAAACGCTGAACCGGAATCTGTTCCGAACCTAAAATTTCGGTTCGGTTTAACAAATATTATAGAAATGAAAATTTGACTAACGGTCTAGCAATTTCTTCTGTTATATGATCGGTATTGTGGAACTAACGTCAGACAGAATAACTCATGGAATCTCCACCCACCATTTTTTGCCACAAAAAAAGACCGTTCAGGCTGAGTCTTCGATTTTTTTGCTCAGCTGCTGACTCTCAATGGTTATTGAACGAGCAAAACAAAAAGAACTCAACTGAGAATAGTCAACTGAAAACATAAACAAAGAGAATCGAAGTGTTCTGCTCAGAGCGAGAGCACGCGTGCATGAGTTTTTTTCGGTTTTGTTATTGAGCAGACCGCAAAGGGAAAAACGATCAATTGTTATTTACTAGCTCTGCTTACTAGCATTAAATTCTGTTTAAAAATATGCAAAATCCGCTGTCTACTTATTAATATTGTGTAAAATATGGACTGAACCAAGGTTCGAAACGAAAACTTCGTCCAAAAACCTTGAACCTCAAATTTCCGAACCTTAACCATTGGTAATTTTTGGTTCGAACCCGTGAATCGGAAGTCCTGGTTTTCAGTTCACTTATGACGTTCAAATTTTAATCGGAATTTCAATCGTAGATCTTTTCTTCAGTGGTGGTGTTCCGCTCCGTCTGCTCGTTTAAGCGCTTCAGACTCTGCTCCAATCGCCACTTGAAATTTAAAGCAATTCTTGCCGCTGCCAAGCAGGAGGGACATATGTGTTCAAGTAGATTCTCTATCATAATAGTCAAGTCTTGTCCTTTATCGGAGTCGGTGTATATGGTATATTGGTGTCTACACCAGCACCCTAACTGGCCAAGCAAACGCAGCATAGCTCGGCCACAGTTAGTCCCCGTATTATGTGGTTCATTCCACAGATAAAATCTCTGTTACTTGCAAATGGAATGCTTTCAAAGAGTTAAAATAGCAAAAATTTAATATATTTCGAGATCAGTGTGACCGTATGTGGCAAGCATAAAAAATACTGATTCGAGCTAGGCGCCTAACGAATCCAAATATGAAAGACAACTGAATTGTAAATGTTTGTACATTGTACAATGAACATACAGAGAAAAGATTGACAATTTGTACATATTTATGTACTTATGTGGCTTCGGCCCGTGTTGAAGTTCTCGGCATGTACAACTGAGATTTGCGAGTCATTTTACAGATGGGTCCTTGAATTTTAAAAAACCGAAACAGTTCCGGTACCAACGTTTAGGTTTCGATCCGGTTTTATCGGCTCCAATAATAACGGTAAACGGTTTTCGGTTCTCCAAAAAAATTTGTATCGGTTCCGGTACATGATTTCAAACGGTTTCGGTTCCAGTATTAATCCCTGACTTCAACCCATGGGAGATTTGGAAAAAATGAAGATGCGTTTTCTAAATTCTACAAAGCTTTAAAGAATGGCTTGATCTGTTGAAATTCAGAAAAAAACACAAACGAATTGTAGGCAGGCTGAGAAATTATGCTAAACTATTGAAGATTTCTTTCGGGTGACGATTTTTGAAGCATTATGAACATATTTTGAAAGGATTTTCAACGCTCTTCAAGTATGATTCGGCTAATATTGACCACTATGCCAGCAAATTTGTCAACTAACTATCGAAATCTACAAGTGATTTCGAGTTGAAGGGCCAACTAATGTTTTCACTAAGCTAAAAATGTAAAAAATATTTTTAAGGGATTTGTAATTTATTTGACTATCTTTCAAATGTTTAATTACTAACGAGTTTAGCTGCCTCGAGGTCCAAAACTGTGCATTGGATGCTTTATGCATTGGACATCCATGAAACAGTACTGTATAGGCATCCAGCTGTTTTTGTTATATCAATGCATAAGTTGCTTACAGCTGGAACACACGCAAATTTTTTTACCTCGAGCCAGCTAAATTCAATATTAGTTCAATGAATGATGTCTTGACATTTTATAATTTCCCGACCTCACTGATATTCGCTTCCCCGAAAGGCTACTTGTAAAAATGAAACCTAGGCATGCCTAATACAATGCACCAGCACTGTACTGTTGTAGGTATTTATACTAATTTATTCCCGTTCTCTTCCTCTTTGCCGAACGCGCTCTTCACTCAGCGCGCGTTCGCTCAGCTGATTTTACGGTCTCTACGCCGCAGACAAAAATCGCAACTAAATACAAAATCAACAACAAAAATATTTTGAACACAAAACTCATACATACGTTTGAGAAGTTGCAAAAAGGAGCCGAAAGAAAAGCGGTGAAAATTGTCATTATCAACAACACACCGGACTAGTCGGACGCGCAGGTAAAGACGCTCAGGTAGAACGCTGACGTCGTCGCAGTTTGAGTCAACAACAACAAAAAAAAAAAAAAAACGCGTGTTTTGCTCAGTAAAGTTTTGTGTGTGTGTGTGTAGAATTGTTTATTAGAACAGTTAATAGCTACTTCTGCTAAAGTGAAAGCATTTCTCATACTTGTAAAACGTAAGTGCGCTCTTCTAAAAGAACACTTTAGCCATAATCTGCAATTTCTGCCTATAAATTAGCTTGTGAATAATGTTTGTTTAAATAATCAAATCGAAAAAAACGAACTTCCGGAGAGAGGTTCTCGAACTTTTAGCAAAGCATTTTAAGACTCCGAATTGTTTAATTCAACTTTCCGGCCAGTGATAATTGCAAAAAGGAAAGATTAGACAAAGACCATTACGTTCCACATGGTCGTCGTCGTCGTCGTGTATTCTGCAACTGTTTTTACTTCACAAATGTGAAAGCAAAACAAGAAAGAAAGTCGGTTAAGCCCGACTATAACATACTCTGTACCTGTGAAGTGCTGCCCATCACCGTTGCGACCGGTGCTGCCCATAATTGTTTGTTTTCATTATAGCTCGACAGCCGTTCATCCGATCTCTACCATTCCTTTGGCGGATCGATTATTAATCCTAATTACTAAATGTGTCCAGAAGGAACGAACCTTCTATCTATAAAACTGTGGGAGATATGACGTTTTTTCCAATTTGCGGGGGCGGGAGGGGGCGTGGCAAAAATTAAAAATAAACTTGATCTGCCTGCAAGTATAAGAAGCATATGTCCCATACATGTCAAACCTCTATCTCTTACCATCTGTGAGATCTGTGCGTTCATACGGACAGACAGACGGACTTGGCTTTTGTACATATGTACCTTTGGTACAGAGTATAATAATAGTTTCATATTAGATCAATGCATCAGTGTGAGCTTAAGCTCTTTATATCGCTGACTCTAGCGGTTCTTGAGAAAACCCAGTTTATTGTCTTAATTTCCCACCTTCATAGATCCACTGTAATAGCGAATATCAGACTAGAAAGTAAGGAGAGTGGTTTTCTCATTGTTGGTTCTCACCAGAGACCTGCAACAAGCCTCGATCACACTCGTGCGTTTACTTGGCTTGGTTGGACTCGTCGCCTTGGTTCGACACACTCGAAATGACCGCAAGCACATTGAGTCAGAACGAGTAAGCTCTTTGCTTCGTACGAGTAATAATATGAACCAGCTTTTTAAACCACGAGTCAAAATAAGCCTTTTGCCAGCAATGGCCAAGCCTTTTCGACACTCTACTCGTGTTTACTTGGACTCGCAACAGAATTTACTCGTACGTACTCTGCTGGTTGACGGCGAGCTTCGACAAGCCTCTTATGCAATTGTTGTTTTGTTTTGAGAACTTTGACAACATGCCACAAGAAGGAAAGAGAAAGCGTATGCAAAATACAAATGCAAAAAAAAAGGCCATCATGCTATCTCTTTTGCTCTCATAAATTGTTGTTTTTTGTGTGCTGTAACGATTGTAACAGATCGCAGCAGATCTTTGACTTCGGCAACAAGTACTCTCGGTGATTCGCGGCCGAAGCTATGGAGTTATCGCGAGTTTTTGTACCGAACGAACTTTACTCATGACGGCTCGCAGCAGAACTTCGACTTAAGCAACAAGGGGTTTAGCATCGCCTCGCGGCCGAAGCGCTGAGTCAACTTGAGTATGAGTAAGGGCAATACTCGAGTCTGACAAGCCTTGAGCGCTGAGCGATTGTACTCGTGGCGGCTCGTTGCAGTTCTCTGGTTCTCACATATCTTAAATTGTTGGCTGTTAAGAGCGGGGACAGTTGTTGTATGCTTATTCTGTTAGGCTTTTTAAGGCAACACTTAGCAAACTCAAGTAAAATCATAGGTCCACATCGAAACTTCTCTTCACTTGAATTTCGAATTTTTGGTTAACATTTTTGGGGATTTATTTTAATGCTTTAAATAGCAATAGAAAACCACAATTCTTGTCGATTTGCGGAATTCGGAACAGCAGCCATCTCGATTTGCGGTAATTTCACTCGTATTCGGAATTTGGAACAGGTCCCCGAATATGTCGGAACCGAACGGATAGGGTGACTACATCTCATAGCTCCCATAGGAACGATCGTTCGGAAAACTAGTTTTAGTGAGGTAAACTTTTTTGTTGTCTATAAAAAAGTCTTCAAACTTTGTAATTTTTTGGTTTTTCATAACTCTAATAAGTTTGATGAAAATCGGACAACTATATATTAGAGCTCCCATAGAAAAGTAAGGCATGAAAAGTAGTCTTGGTGAGAAAAACTTTTTTGTTACTTGAAATTTGGCAGCTATTAATTTTATATGCTATCACCTAATTCTACAAAGTTTTGTCAAAATCTGATGACTATGGCTTATAGTTGCCATAGAACCGATCGGTTGGAAAATGGGTCAAAGTAAAGAACTTTTTTTGTTTTAATTGTAGTTTTCATTAGCTTTGAAATTTTTAATATCATACGCTTTTATTAAAAGTTTTTGAAATCTTTTTAGTGTCCGGAAAAAAATTTCATAAATTTTAAAAACACAAAAAAAACTATAAATGTTTGTAATTGTAATTTACATTATACCTGATTACGTGCGAGTTTTAACGTTGGCTTATCTGTCTTTTTTATAGCTTTCCACTTGGAGTCTGGGCAGTCTAAGTGGTGGACGGCTTAACTGGAGCTTCTCAGCGGCACGCAATTCCTTTCGTCATCGCAACAAGGCCACACGGAAGAGGTAAATACTACCATCTTTTGCAACTCAAAATTCTAATCAAAATTCTTTTCTCCTCTCCTTCAGCTTAACCTCTCTTCAGGGCTCCAGACGTTGCAAAACGCAATGGCATCGCCCCTTGACCAACTCCATTTTTAACTCCCATTTCAAAGAATCCAGTCGCAACGAACAATTCCATATTGAACATCTGGTAGCCAAGGGTGCCTTTGGTGTGGTCTTCAAAGTGTATGAAAAATCTCAAAAGGACTCATCGTCATACGCTCTAAAAGTGCTCAAGAAATCGAAGGTAAGTTTGTACTCAACATACATTCGTCAATCTATAACAACCAAAAACTTGTCTCTGCCCACAGCTCATTGAGGAGAACAGCGTACAACAGATCAAAGACGAGGCGGATATACAAAAAGTCTGCGGTCATCATCCTTTTATAGTCCAGCAAATTGATCTCTGGCAAAATCGTCACAATCTGCATATTCGTATGTCCCTGACATTTGTTTAACTTGAAGTCAAATACTAATCGCTCACTATTTTCGTTTCTTGCAGTTTCCGAGTATGTGCCGAATGGTGAATTATTTAGTAAAATTGCCCACTTCTCCATTGATCTAGTGCGTTTGTATGTGGGAGAGATTGCACTTGCTATCGGTGAGTTTCATCAATGACTGGGCATTAGCCTCAAACTATGATTCATGATTGCGCACGATGATAATCAATATTTAAGCTTATTGTTAATACTAAAAGCAAATGGTAAGGCAAGAGAGCACTTTAGTCGTATTCTGAGTTGGGAATAGTGGAGAATAAGTAAGCTTTATTGTTGATAGTTGGTATATCCAATTTGGAAGCTTGACACTTTGAAAAGATTTCCATAGGATTTGGGTCGTTCTAGGGTTGGAAGCGTTTTGCAAAACGCTTGCCACACATAAAAAACCGAGCAGGGTAAAAATAAATGGATCATTTCACTAAATTGTTACAAAACTTGATGAAGTAATTGAATTTTTGTTATGGATTTGATAAGAAATGACTAGGACAGCAGAGATAAGACAACATAAGCGGACAGGTGGTGCTACATAACAAAATATACAAGAACAAAGAAACTTAATTAGGTCAGAGAATTAATAAAAAAGTTCCAGAAGATGATAACAATTTGCCCAGCTAACCATTTTAGTTAGGTATTTTTATTTTTTATCCCTTGAGAATTTCAATTAGAAAAAAAACTGATTTACAAAATGAGATAAACTTCAGAACATCTCGCACCTGCAGTCCGTATTTTGGTGCGATGATTACGAAAAAAATTCGACAAATTGTCGCATTGGCATGAGAAACTCCAATAAGTTGAAATTCATATGACCGTCAGGAGGATAGGGTTAGAAGGATTTTCGAAAAAAGGGGCAATAAAACTATCAAAATTAGAAAAAAAGGTTGCTTGCGCGACTTTGCCTTTGACAATTTCGAAACAGGCTATTGATAAATGTGAAATTGGCTTTATTTAGTTTCATTTGATTGTTTCCCTCTGGAGAAAATATGATAAAACATAGAGTTTAACTTGCCGAAGTAATGCATCATTGGCGTATCAATTGGTTACAGGGGCATATCAGCCTTATTCGCAGTTATTTTGACACTTAGCTGACTTCTTCAAACTAAATCAGCGGACTTGGAAACAGCGATGAATTGTGCTTAGACCACTACAGACGAACTGTAGGATATGCGAAAAATGCTGAAACTGTGTTTGAAAACATATTTTCTGAGGTTTCAGCACTCTGCACCGAAAACGGCATTTCTATTATGATTCCCAGATTCGGGACTGACAAAAGCTTGCTCCGACGAGTCAAAATCATATGGAACTGCAGAAATGCATATTAGGGTTGTCGGATATTTCAAAAATATCTATATCGAATAAGGTAATTTAGATGTCATTTGACACGTTTTAAAAACTACGTTATAACTGATGTTCAAAATCTAGGTAATAAAGCTACAGACTACAAAATACCAAGGCGGGAAACCACTGAACTTTTATAGAAGGTTTGGTTCGGGTTTTCGAAACCGTTGGAAAGTCTAAGGTTAAGTTATCAAACGCAAGGTTTTAATTCGAAGCTTAGTTCACGGAAGACAGTGAAGAAATTAGTTCACGGAATCTTAGACCGTGGAGAAATTTTGGTAAAAAAAATAAGCCATGTTTGATGAGAAGGAAGCGTCCAGTTAAAAAAGCTATTAACAACATTAACCAATACCCGAATGGACCTCATTCATTGTAAGTAGGTATAGGTAATTAAAAAACTTCTCTACCATTACCTGGACTTTTAAATAGAAGCTAGCCTAACCCATAATACGTGGACATGTTTTGCCACAACTTGATTTATGCTTTTATTCTTTTCAAAATTGTAAAATGCTGAGCTTGGATATGGTTTGAAATGATAATGCTCCGATTTAGAACAATAAAATTGTAATAATTTGTAATAGTTTTATAAATTCTAATAGAAACTGACTAAATTGATTCTTTGAACCAAACCTTTTTCCAAGCACAGGGGTCCGTTTTGGTTTGCTAACAATTTAAAAAGTCCGGTTCTGGGTCCGGTTTGAGTGACCCAAAAGCCGAAATATATTGTTCGAATACTTCAGTTTAAAGCATCCTAACGTATCGTGGTTTGTCCACGAAGGACATTTTCGAATTGAACTTCAGTTTTTCTTGCTGGTAATGAAACATGAGTAATATGAGTAACACTCATAAACGGTCAATGCTGTTCTAAGGCAGTTGCTTGAACAAAGTTGGTGAATTGAAAACGCGATTCGGTAAATTTTTATCTCTAGTTTATGTCCTAAACTCAATTTTGTCAATTTTGGTTTCATATATTGCGGTTTTTCGTTGCATGTTACCATTTCTTAACTTCACATGTTATTGTTCGGTATCTCAATAAATTTAAAATCTTCGAAAGTTTTACCGTGTGGTTTTCCATGCAATCAAGTTTCTAAGTTTGACCTCTATGGGCGGGCTACTAGTCCCTTGTCCATTTGAGTCGGGAATTTAGTATAACAATCGCAGTGAACCCTTTTTCTTTGGTGAATTTTAGTTCTTATCTATTTTCAACCGGCAACATCTGTTGCATCCGTGTGTTGCTATTAAGTGCCATTGTATTGCCATTTAACGCGAACTTTGGGTAATCAAGAAAAACTGAGTATGAGGTAATTCTACCTGATGCCTCTCCTTTCAAAATTGATTGGTTCCGTCCATTTCCCTTTCAGTGCCTACCCACACATTTGTGCGGGTAAATTTTGCATCAAAAATCTAAAGAGTTTAAGGGGGTCTTCTCATTTTTTGGACCCTTTTTAAAAAAATTCTTATATGAAAACGCAAAGAATAATTGAAAACTTTTTTTTATTTATTGTATTACAAAAGGTTCAAAGTAAATAAAAAATTTTTTTTTTGCCTCGATACGAGGGCTGTTCAAAAAGTAATGAGACTTCAAAGTTGGTGGTGAAAAAAAAGGTGTCGTCACGGCGGCCACGATTCCGGGTCTCCGGAGCGTCCGAAATGAAAAAAAAAACGGGGTTATAATCAGTATAGATGTAGTTCTCGGGTGAACCTCAAACTTAATTTTGTGATTTTTTTTGACAAAATGGCGGCCATTCAAAAAAAAATTTCAATTTCGGGCTTTTTTTTTTGTAGTTTAGTGTAAAAAAAAAATAGTAAAAATTTTTTTAAAATTATGGTCGAGGTTCACCCGAGAATGGTGACAATTCTGCGTCGATTCCACTTTGTTTCATGAAAATCGGTTCAGTTGAACTGGAGATATCATGGCCGCCAGTTCGAAAAACGTGGTTTCGAGATAAACGCGCTTTAAGTTTGCAGTTGCTTGGGAATTTAGGTCACATTGGGTCACTAAAAGGACTATATCTCCTAAACTAATTCGAGTTTTCGAAAATCCTTTTGGGGGGATATTTTTGAATATCCAAGCTATAAATAAATGCAAAAAAAAAAAGTCGAAAAAAAAAAGTTGCTCAATGAGAAGACCCCCTTAATGACCCATATGTCACCAAACAATTATATGTTTCTCTGGTCAGACCTATTCTTGAGTTTGGATCATGTTTCTGGTCTCCATACTACCAACAATTTCAGAATCAAATGGAATCTGTACAGAAACAGTTTTTAATTTTCGCCCTCCGTGGCCTAAATTCGGATTCTAATAGGCACCTACCTACCACAGTACGAGCATAGACTACGCTTGTTGGATCTTTCATCCCTCAATAGTCATAGAACTTACCTTAGTGTGCTTTTCCTTCATAAGCTCCTGTCAGGTGAGATTGACTCAAGCGCTCTGCTTAGCCTAATAAGATTTGCGGTTCCTGCACGTGTAACTAGGAATTATGTCCTGATTTATTTACATCCTTGTCTCACGAACTATGCTCATCATGATCACTTTCGAAGCCTTTGTCTAAATTACAATAATTTTTACTATCTCTTCTCTGTAAACTCACCTCTTCTAGATGTAAAAAATATTCTATTGTCTAATTTAAATTCATAATGTTCATTAATCAGTTTGACTGAACTTTGTTAAACTATAGACAATAAACAACACAAAACAGTTTAATAGATAGAAGGTTTAGACATATTTAGTAATCAGAATGATGAACGATAGTCGAATTATAAGGAAATCAATCAATAATGGGCACCACCTCAGAGCACCGGTCGCAACGGTGATGGGCAGCACTTCACAGGTTCAGAGTATATTATAGTCGAGCTTGAACGACTTTCTTTCTTGTTAGAATTGCTGTCGTGCAGTTTCTGTTCATTGGTCTATATTTACTAGTTGATTTTGGGATCCATTATATTTTTGCAAGCTTTAACATATTTGGGAAGGTAGACGTGGTGAAGGCAGTGTTAATAACATCAGTGATATGATCTAGTATAAGGATGAGAAATAGTTTGATAAATTTATGATTGATAACATCAAGGCCCACAACATTCGATAAAGCTACTATAAGCAGTAGAAATTCGGTTCAGGTACAGATATTTGGGTGAATTTATTATTAAGATTACTTACGTCCAGATTAGTCTTTAGTATTGGTTTGAGTTTACCTATTCCTAAATTTTTAAGTTCACTCCAAGTTTGCTTATTCGATATGGGACTGTTAAACTGATTATTGTTATAGTCTCGTTTGGTTGTGGTGATTATTTTAATCACTTTTGTTGTTTTTAATAGCTGTGTAGAGCTCATCTGTTCTATAACGTTTCCACCTACAATAGGCAGCATTCCGCTGGTCCAAGGCTTTAGAGTGGGTCTTATAATTTACACCTTTCATTAAGGGCTTTGGATATTCATGTTTAGTACTTGTAGCTGCAGGTGCGAAGTTTTAAGGCTCTATATTTGAGTCCAATCACAATTATAAAACTACCTTTGGGGAGTATTACTCACTATTATGTCTTCTTTATTCCACAGATTTCCTGCACAACGCTGGCATTATCTATCGCGATGCCAAGCCCGAGAATATATTATTAACGCAACATTTCCACATCAAGCTGACCGATTTTGGACTGAGCAAGTGGCTCAAATTGGGTGCAAATACGCGAACCATGTGCGGCACCTTCAAATACATGGGTACGGTCTGAAAATAAACAAAAACAAGAAGAAATACTTTCAAATTTTATGTAAAACTAATTGTAATTAAGCCAGAAGTAATTTTTGAACTAAAAACCAAAACTGTGAACGAATAACTTGTGCAAAATAGAGAACCTAGATTAGACAGAGATAGCGTTTAGTTACATTACAAGAGACAGACAGAGAGAGGGATATACGCGCGTGTGAAACAACAACAACACAACACGAAAAGAGGAACTTTACTTCAAAACATCAGCAGCAACAACAACAACGGAAACACACACACTAAAAATGAATGCCCGCTCGCAGTTCTTCGATCTGGCCATGGAGGGCCGTCAGGTGGATGAGGCGGTGGCCACCATATTCCATACGGTACTCTTTCATCGCTGCCTGGGCAAATATATGTACACCGGCGATGCTCAGTATTCGATTGGAACTGTGGGCTACACGGATGTGGACTGTGATTTCATTGACTTCACCTATGTGTGCTGCACATCGGACAGTCTGACGCGCAAGGTGAAGCGTGCCATTAACTTGTTCAGCGAGAAGCTACGTTCCAATGAGAGTTGCGGTTCGGGTCAGATAAGCCTGGAGTTTTTCCAAAAGAAAAAGAACCGTTGGCCCTTTCCGCAAGAGTCGATACCATGGGAGGTGTGGACCGTACATTTGGATTTAATTAAACATGACAATGAGGATGAACGTCAGTTGTGCCGTGAGAATGTCTCGGATCTGCTTACCGAGAAAGTGATTTACATCACAGAGCTAATGAATCGTCATGACTATGTACCCAAGACACCAAGTCAAAGTGAATTGGATTTAATATTTGACACCTCATTTCCGGATGTTCAGCCGTATTTATTCAAATTTGATTACTCCACATCGGGATCGACAGCCCCCTCGATGGGCAATGCCATGAAGAAGATTATCAAGGAGACGCTCGCAATGTGACGGGCTAGCAGCATCGGCGGTGTTGATCATTCTAAATGTGTAAGCAGGCAAATTAGTTTGTGCAAATTTTGGCCAAGTTTTTGTTTACATAGGATTGTCGACTGTGTACACATGTCGTTTCTTAGGCATCGATTTCAAATAATTTCAATTTACCCACAAAATTAGTTAAACTTCTTTGGGTTTCCATGAAATTAAGGCGAAATGTGAAAATTTCAGTGAAACTTACACCAATATTGTAAATTTTGTATTCGATCTTTGGTTTGTAAGATAGATTTTGATCAGTTTTTATTAAATTTCAACATTTACGTCGATTTTTCTCAAATATTGACTAAATATAAGCAAAAATTTTAGTTGGAGAAGAATCTAACAGATCTTTTTTGTCAAATTCTAGGCTTTCCTTAATCTATAGTTACTTTTCCTCTTACACACATTGTTTATGCTTCTCAGAAAGTTGTGGTTGCTCCCAATAAACTAATACATGCGATTTGGACCTTTCTGTATAGAAAAGTCAACTGTGTTGCAAACCTTGTATCACTCCACCATATAATTATGAAGTATCTATGTGGGTTGGCCTGTTAAGTTATAGGTTAGACCAGCAAACAGCTGAAATTTTACAGCAGGGATGCCCGCACTCTATACGTTTTGAACCGTTGCCGTGCGTATTGTATATTCACGCATAACGAAATGGCAAAAACGGCTTCGTATGTGTCTCACTTCTCTTTCTCTCCTATACCTCTTGTGAAATTGAAGACACTATTAATACGTACGCGCTGATTTGGGTTTTGCCTTGTGCATCAGACAGCCACAAGCACACACACACACAGCATTAGTCAATAAGCGGATTTCTCTTTCGTTTTCTTGTGGTTGTTGTGTTGCTTTAGAAATTTTTTTATACTGCGCGAGCAATACGTGATCGTGGGCACCTCTGTTTTACAGTAAATACTACTCTATTGTGTAGAAATGGTTTTGATGCCAATCAGACAAAAGTTTGAATGTAATTGTGGCCTCATTAGATATAGTCAGCCCAACCTAATAGGGGATGCATTCTAAATGTCCATTTGTCTAGTTATTTGTGGAACCCAAATTTCGGCTTGAACTTCAAGAAACGCTTGAAGCTCCTGTAAGAAATCCTTTTGAAAACTAAAAAAAAATTCTTCAATTTGTCTTGGAACACGTATTTTGGGTATTGAAAATGTTTTGCTTTAAACTAAACCAATTTTTTAAGCAAAAAACGAAACCTTAGAGTTTGGTTTATTTCATTCAAGGCAAAATTATTGAAATTATGTAGTAATTTAAGTTTTTTTTTAGAAGTTCAAATAGAAAATCATTAGACAAAGTCGAAAAATTATGTCACCAAGGTTTCAAACCTTTATTTTCGGCCGAACCACGAACCGCACACCTTACATATATATTTATGAATTCCCCAACAGTTAAAATGAATATCGTAAAAAAAAAACAGACTAACAGCGCTTAAATTTTGTCGTTTTTATGCAATTTTATATTATTTTCAGGTTAGACAAGCTTTGAAATCGGTATGCAAAGCTAATCATTTTGCAAGTTTTTTGAGGTATGCAGCCTTGAATGTTACCCAAGTCCCATTTGAGTTGATGTTAAAAACTAAACCAATATGTAGAAAGTAGTTCGACCTGATTGACTCACTGAGTAGTCATCAACGCCGGCCCAGCTAAAACGGTTAATGACATGAAGCTAAAAACAAAAGTTTTCTTCACTTGTTAGGTAGCAATAAGGAGCAGGTTCTTTATTCCTATTCGACTTAAGACATTTCGTATTTCACCGGTTTAAACTTTGATTGGAGATTAAGTTAAAGAAATAAATTACTTTCTTTGTATAATATTAAGCTAAAAGCTTGTGTAACGGCTGTTGTCCGACTTGGAAGAATTTTAAGAACAAAATACAGAGCTGCAAATCGTAATTACCATTACTTGAAGTATGTATGTATGTTGATGCTATGAAATCCATGGTTTCTTCCATTTGCCGCCTATGTAAAATCACAAAATGACCAGCGCACATATGAGAAATCAACAGATCTGGCAACACCAAAGCAACGTTAATCTAGCTGCGCCTCATCATTTCATGAATTGACTGCAAATTCATTGTCAACTTTCGTGTGCAAGTCGAATTCATGAAATATGTTTATGCAAGCAATTTCGGGCCCATTTCATGAAATGATTTTGCAAAATGAGCATAGCATAAACGCACTAACAATTACCATTACAATTATTGGGGTATTTAAAAATCGAATTACCATTACAATTACTATTATTTCGTAATCAAATATATAGTAAGGATGCGTTCAGACACACTGGCAGGTTGCCATATATATATATGTTATCTAGCAGGTCTCTTCAGACAAGTTAAATACATGAAAATATTGACAGATTTTTCTGACCATGCAATACACCAGTCAACTGCCACTACACTGGCAGATGTTCCATGTCTGAACGCACCCTAAAAATTAAAATTATTTCACTAATTATTATAAAATTGAAATAATTTTAGTAAATTCGGAAAAACAAAAGTAATTAACTTAATTATTGTGTGTGAAAATTATAAATAGATAGAAAGATGAAATGTATGATTGTGCATACTTTGTACATGTACTACATGTATTAACTAATCGAAACCCTCTTTTAGTCTAAAAAAATTGTTTGTTCGATTTTTTGTTTTCACATTTTTAATACTCTGTTTCCAGAGGTACACAGAGTATATTAACTTTTTGTGCAAACGTATGTAACAGCCAGAAGGAAGCATTTCCGACCCTATAAAGTATATATATTCTTGATCGGCATCAACAGGCGAGTCGTTCTAGCCATGTCCGTATGAACAAACAGATCTCAGAGATGGTAAGAGATAGAGGTTTGTCATGTATGGGTCATATGCTTCTTATACTTGCAGGCAGATCAAGTTTATCTTAAATTTTTGCCACGCCCCCTTCCGCCCTCGCAAATTGGAAAAAAACTTCATATCTCCCACAGTTTTATAGATAGAAGGTTCGCTCCTTCTGGACATATTTGGTAATCAGGATTATTTATCGATCTGCCAAAAGGAATGGTAAAGATCGGCTGAATGGTTGTCGAGCTATAAGCACTTCTCAGGTACAGAGTATGTTATAGTCGGGCTTGACCGACTTTCCTTCTTGTTTCCCACAAGTTTTTAAAAAACAGTTAAAATTCAGTCGCCTCGACCAGGAGAGGGCCTTAAATTATTTCAATTACTAAGTAATTAATTTATTTGTTATATACATTAAAATAATTGTAGTTATTAATCAATTTTTAATTACGAAATAATTGTAATGGTAATTAGATTTTTAAATGGCCCAATAGTAATGGTAATTGTAATAGTAATTACGACTTACAGCTCTGGGGTGGGGTTGGTCCAGAGCTGTAAATTGAAAGTACCATTACGAAAAACTATTATATTCAAATAATTATACCAAAAACGAATTTTTTGTGGTAATTCAAAATAATTGTAGTAATTTGGTATGCAATTTTTCATTATAGGTTTGAAGAAAATCGGAATTGGTTAAACAGCTGAAACCGATTGCTCAATGCCAAGTGGATTCACAGACATTCTGCTTACTCTTAATAAAAAATTGTAAGCTTTACCTTAGAAAAATCAACGCTTACACGAAAATCGACTCCAAATTCGAAACAGGTTCGAATGAAATTTGCTTATTTTGTAATGGTAGTTTCAATTTACAACTCTGGACACTGGGACTGTAAAGAAAACTGAACGTTAGAAACTAATAATGTCATTGTCTTTGGCTTGAGCATTGTCAAAATCAGTACTGGAGTGTTCTGATTTTATTTCGGGCCAATTTTTTTTTGAATCGGGGTGGACGGCTTTTCATTTCTGGCCATATTTTTCTGATCGTTGGGGAGGGGCCGACTTGTGGAGGGGTGGAAAATCTAAACAAAAATCAAATGGGGTATAATTTTATAGGTTTTTTGAGGCTTTAATTTCATTTCTGGCAATATTATGGAGAGGGAAGGGGGTAAAATTTAATCAAAAATCAAATGGGGTATCGTTTTATAGGTTTTTAAAAGCTCCGATTTCATTTCTGGCAATATTTTTCCGATCGGTGAGAAGGGGGCCGACTTGTGGAGGGGGGAGGGGTGTAAAATCTAAACAAAAATAAAATGGGGTATCGTTTGATAGGTTTTTAGGTGCTCCAATTTTATTCCAGGCAATATATTTCCGTTCAGAAGGTCGACGAGCAACTCAAGTAAGAGAGGTCGGGGGTTTTTGTACAATTTCCATACAAAAATGTTCCATATGGGGTACTCCGAAAACTAGTCCGATTCTGACAGTTTTTGGTACACGCTATTCTTATGTGAAGACATCTGTTAAACATCTGACAGTATGAGACAACGCCATAAGATTAGTGACTTCCGTAAAGGAACAACGTATTAAGAAATTACAATATTAGGCCGGAGGTAGTCGGAGCTAAAGATAAAAAAATCCTTTCTTAGTCCATTTCTTTAATCAACCTTTCACTTGCCATCTCATGTAAATTTAATTAACCTAATTCAATTTCCAGTAACCAAAAACATATTGCTTAAAATGGAATCTTCAAAACTGTACATATATTCGAACTGTTTGCTATCAATTTTCCATTGACAAACATTCAACATCATCCAGGAAATGTGATGTTTTCTTGTTCCACTGACGAATGAGCGTTACGGTCATAAAAAACATATGGGCCTCGTCAGATTTCAATGAAGGGGGCCCATAAACTTTTCCCTCTCTGCTAAGACCCTTTCCCACTGAGCTAAAACACTCTCCGCCCATGGCAACGCCACTGGCCAACATCTGTTCCTATTGGTAACTTTTTTTTAATTCGATGGCATATCGATAGAAAATCTAGCTTTTCGTTAAGCCTTTGGCTTAGTCATCCATCACGGATGATCTGCCGAATGGACATCTCTCATGAGGAAATACACAGATTGAATAAGGTCGTTTAGATCAACCAGAGAATTACCTCTAGAATGTGCCAGTGGAACACGAATGTGCCAGTGAATGCACCAGAATTACAACCTCGATTTTTGGAATTTCTGGCGTTCAGTTTATCATTTAGTCCCAGTGTGCCCTGGTGTTTAACGAGTGAGTGAACACAAATGAGTTAAGCAGGCCATACACACACGAAATCGTTCGACGCACTTGTTCGTCTAACAAGAAAACCTTTGCCCACTAACCTGGAAAATATTACTTACGAAAAAAAAAATTTCAACGAGTAAACAAGTCAAAGGAAATCAAATAAAATAAGAAATAACAAGTGCAAAAAAGAAAGCAAAGCATGTGGATAAAAGAGTGGCTCATTTTGGAGGCAATCGATAAACTCAAACATACACGGGCGCGTGTTGACTATGCAAATGTTTTTGACAAGTGATGTTCGTGCAATCGTTGACAACCATTGACGAACATGTTCCTTCGAACACACGGCTCATGGAGAATTTCTATTCTATTTCAACCAAATTCGACAAACAAATTCGTATGTGGTTGGCCAGAAACAATAATAAAAGCATGAACGTGTTCATCTAGAACTGTTATTTTTTGTACAGTGACTTTTGTACTTATAGTAGTGACTCTTGTTCAGTGACTCTATGGTGATTTTTGCTCAGCTATTCTTAGCTTTGAGCTTTGCTTCTATGGGGGGACTAAAAGCCAAGTAAAGTTAAAATTAGTTCAAGTAAACGTCTTAAGAATAGTTGACAAGCATCTGAGCAACTGAACAGTTGAGTAAAGGAACATTTGAACAGATGATAAACTGAGATTTTCAAATGAGCTGACTCGCTTTTAAAAAAAAAGGTACGAATGAACATGCTTAGTGAAATAAAATGAATCTTTATCCAACAAAAATTCACTGTAGAAACTTGACAAAAAGAACCTAATCGGGGGTGTCCTGGAAATCTTTAGAGATTTTGGCTTCGGTTGGTTTGCAAAACGCTCGAAAAATCCGTCGGTGTCCCAGAACTTGGAGAGATTTCATTTTCTTATTAAAAGGTCTAGTTAGAAGATTTGTGTATAAGATTATGGTCCAACTACAAAAACAGGGCTGCGTTGCTCGCAAATAATTGATAACAGATTTTGTTCATAGCTGTATTGATGGTTTCAGACTTGTCAGCCCTGTTTGTGTTTTTGCTAAGTTCGCTAAGTTTGCGTAACAAAATACTAGAGGTTTGAAACCAACCGAAAGAGATTTCTAGGACACCGAGAATTGGTTTTGGGTTGGAATTTGGTTGGAAGAGATTTCTGGGACACCTCCGAATGAACAAAAGAATACAGAAGTTTCGATTATGCAATTCAAAGCGAATGTATTTCAACTCTGTATTTGCCCTTTCGAACGCGAGATAAGATCCTTAAATGCGCTTTCAACTCTTCAAAAGTCGCATGAACAAGCCATAATCATATGATTAGAGGAAATTAAATATATAATTGGATGTCAGTTTAAAAATTCCTTAAATAATTCATTAATTTTTTAAAACACTTTACACAAATTGTTCTCACTTTCAGCACGAGTCCTTTGTGCTCGAATGAAATTAAATAATATTTAAATCAAATAAAGCGACGTCCTATGTACAAAGTTAATTTGGCCACCAACTCTATATATATTTGCGCAAACTTGTTTGCCCCGTCCCCCTAGAAAAACTTTGTAGCTGCTGCTATTGCTTGTTGTTGTTGCTGTTTACTTTTCTCTCTCCCAAATGTGTGTGTTAAAATATCGAGAAGTAGACCAGAAATCACTATTTATTGTATGTCCTTTCTGGTACTTAGCATATGATTTAAGGCTTTTTTGTAAAACTACTTTTAGTTCTTGATAAGTTGATAAGTGAGATATATATCTAAGTAAGTATAACGATCTGTCCCATCGTACACAAAACTACACACATACACAGAACACACCCACACATATATATATATATACTATAGAAGATATATACACACATACATATATATATATATTTACAAAGCTTACAACAAAAATATTTATTATATGTGTACATACATACAAAACTAAGCTATTAATTTTAAATTCTATTGCAAATTGTTCATTGTGCGAGAGCAAGCGAAAAGAAAGAGAGGATGTCGGCATGTGTTCATTAGTTACCACTTAAGATTCTTTCAATTTCGTTGACTTTGGCTTAAAAAAAAAAGGAGAGGGAGAGGAAGAGCCCCAGAGTTCTAAAACTTGCTAAATATGTTTGTTTGTTCATTCACTCGTTCTTCACCATGGACCAAAAAATTCAAGAACAAATTTAAGAAAAAACAAGTTCTCGCCTAAAATTGTTCAAAATTAAAAAAAAAAAAGAAAAGCAAACCCCCCTCAAGTTTGAGCAGCAGGGCATATCAATTTGTTGTTTAATTTATGCCCCCAATTTCACACCCTTGTATTGCAAAATGTATATATAAAGGAACAGGGCGGGGGGATGGGGGATGGGGAGCAGTAGGACGAAGGCAAATATATATATAAAGATTTGTATGTATAAATGATTGTGATTGTACTTTGTAGTGATTAATTAATGTACTTTTATCTATGTATATGTATGTACGCATCCATGTTTGTATGTATGTCCAAAACTGTAACTGTAAAATATCAATGTAAATTACAATCGAAATTAAGCAAATCAAATAAACACAAAACAATTTGAACGAAAAATCACCCAGACCAAACACTTTTCTTTTATTGCTTGAATTTTGATGCTTTTCGAATGTTTTTTTTTGTATAGACTCGTCTGTCTGTTTCTAAAGGTTTTTTCGAGAAACTTAAGAGATCTTCATTCTATTTGCTAGATGATGCCTTAGAAAATATTTTTTAGTGTTTTAGGTATGCAGAATAAATGCAGAAAGTTTTACTTCTAACGACTTGGTGGGGGGGAAACCCTTCGGTCGATTACCGTCTCGCATCCTCTACAGTGGGTCGCAGCTTATTTCGTGCAGTCACCTAAAAAAAGTTCAAGTCGTTATTCCTGCTAAGCTAAGAAAGATAACAGAAAAATTTAAATGCAGTATTTTAATAGGGAATATTAACATGTTTATTAAACGAATGCGATTTTCTTAATCATAAAAACAAAACAATTATTCAATAAAAACAAAATGTACAGGCTTTTTTCATGCCGCAGCTTATTTCGTGCAGTTCATTCCACTTAACTTAATTTTTGTAATTTAACAGCTAATATTTTGTGTGTCCTCCTTTCTGGTTCAGGACACCTTTCAGACGATTTCCCATGGAAGAAACCAACTTTTTAGTGGTCTCCACTGGAATTTTTTGCCATTCTTCCATAAGTACACTTTTCAGGTCGTTTTTGTTTGAAATCTTCCTCTTCCTTATAGCAATGTCCAATATTTCCCATAAATTTTCGATCACATTTAAATCTGGAGACTGTGCTGGCGTTATGACGACATGAGGGCAGTTCCAGATAAGCCAAGCCTTCACAATTCCTGCTGAATGCTTTGGATCGTTGTCCTGCTAAAATCGAAATCGATCGCGTATGCCCAGTTTTTCAGCAGTTTGCAGCAGGTTATCCTGTAAAATGTTAAGGTACATTTTGGCATCCATGATGCCATCAATGAAAATGAGGTTGCCCACGCCAGAGGCTGCCATACAGGCCCAAACCATGACCCCCGCCATGTTTGACCGTAGGTTTCAGGTGCTTGTTTTCGAGCTCTGTATTTGGTCGCCGCCACACAAATTGTCGTCCATCTGAACCAAAAATGTTAAATTTGGACTCGTCAGCAAAAATAACGTCATCCCAGAATGAAATCGGTAAAAGGATGTGCTCCTTTGTAAACTTTAGCCGAGCAGCAATATTTTTCTTACTGATAAACGGCTTCTTCCGTGCTACTCGACCATTAAAGTTATTATCGTGCAGCACACGGCGCACCGTATCAGGACTGCACTTCTTGCCCATCTCGTCCTCGACCTCTGCAGCTATTTTTGGGGCCGATAGCTTGGGGTTTTCCTTAATTTTCCGGACAATACGGCGCTCTTCATGTTCGTTGAAAATTTTATTAGGAGCTTTTCGGCCTTTATCTTCAATACGGTTCTCTCGGACAAACCGTTGGATGATGTATTGTACTCTGCTGGGGCTTAGGGATACCATTTCTGCAATGGCCCGCTGACTTTTTCCACTTTTAAAGTGTTTAAGCACAAGTTCGCGCTGCTCAATGGTTGTGCGTGGTGCCATTTCGGTAATTCCACTGTATCTCTTTATATTAGTGTGACCAAGCTCGGAAACTCATAAAATATATATTTGTTAGTATTTTAAATGATCAAATAATAAAAAAATCTGCGATTTTTAAGACTAAATGTTCCATTTTTTGAATTTAAATATACTGCACGAAATAAGCTGCGGCATGAAAAAAGCCTGTACATTTTGTTTTTATTGAATAATTGTTTTGTTTTTATGATTAAGAAAATCGCATTCGTTTAATAAACATGTTAATATTCCCTATTAGAATACTGCATTTAAATTTTTCCGTTATCTTTCTTAGCTTAGCAGGAATAACGACTTGAACTTTTTTTAGGTGACTGCACGAAATAAGCTGCGAGCCACTGTACATCAGGGGTCGGCAAAAAACACAATCACATTTTTGCATTGGTGTGTGTAAGAGCAACGTAAAAACTGATTCAATTTGCTCTCAATTTCAGTAGCAACGACTAAGCAAGAACCGAACACGCAGCGCAGCGGCGCTTGTACAGCTTATACTGCGCGTGTGCGACTGCGCTGCTTTTGAGAGTCTGCCTATGCCCAGTAGATAACGACGTGTAGCTTCCCGGGTCTTCCCCAGATATTAGCTCATTCAGCTATTCGCTTTGGGTCTGGGCTTAAGCAGAATTTTTGTTAGAAATAAAAATAATATTATGCTCAATCAATTTTCTTGTTAAAATTAACCAGTTAAGATTCTTTTCCATACGCAAAGCCTCTAATCACATAACTGTAGTTGACGCCGTTGACAATGTCTATATTTTCAATGAAAATCTCGGCGTATCTTTATGGAGCTGCCTATAAATCAATCGCGCTGAGCTTCTTCGATAAATTGCAAGTATTTTTAAGTTTTCCATGTTCCGCAGCTAAATTGTCATACTCTCTCAAGCATTACAAACTTTTTTTTAGTAGATATTCAGCCAAGATCCTAGGAACCCTTTTTTTCACCATGTTTATAGCTTTTCGGATATAACCAAAGTGCAGATTAGCTGTCCAAAGACTCAGTAGCAGTTGACCAGCATACAGCTATAGCATTCTATTTATACTTCTTCATACTTTTACTCTCTCGAATCGTCGAATTCCCCATTTCGATCTATTGTGCCACCACTCTGAGTATACTCCCCTAAAACCAATTTCCTGTACGAATATATCCTATTG
Source organism: Lordiphosa collinella (assembly GCA_018904265.1). NCBI lineage: Eukaryota > Metazoa > Arthropoda > Insecta > Diptera > Drosophilidae > Lordiphosa > Lordiphosa collinella. The sequence continues at coordinate 93,325 of JAEIFV010000236.1, forward strand.
CTGGCCATCAAATTTCCGGGGAAACTGTTGTGTTGCGGCATCCAGATTAGGGATCGGTTGTTTCTGCTGTCTAGGTGTCACGGTTCATTTTTATACCCTTGCAGAGGGTATTATAAAATTGTCCGGATGTTTGTAACGCATCGAAGAATACCACATAAAATATACATATTCTTGATCAGCATGACTAGCTGAGTTGATTTAGCCCTGTCGGTCTGTTTCTATGCTATCTCCTCTGTCAGTTTTAAAGCTATCTTTACCAAACTTTGCACGAAGTCTAAGTACAAATATGCTGCACATTTGACGGAACCGGTGAGAAAAACTTTTTGGTTTTCAATTAAAACGCCTCCAAATTTCGTATTTCTTTGTTTGCTATGCTTACCTATGATTCCACCAAGTTTGGTCGAAATCAGACATCTGTAAATTATAGCAGTCATATAAAAGTGGAATCTAAAAAGTAGTCTTTAGATTAGGAAAACTTTTTTAGTTTTCAATGAAATGTTCTTAAAATTGGCATTTATTTATTTGGTATGCTTTCACACAATTCTTCAAAGTTTTATCAAAATCGGATGACTATAGCTGTCATAGGAACGATCGGACGAAAAAGTAGTTCTAGTGAGAAAAACTTTTTGGTTTTCAATGGAATCGCCTTCAAAAAATGTACATGTTAGTTTGTTATGCTTTTCCATGATTCCACTAAGTTTGGTCGAAATCAGACATCTATATAGTATAGCTCTCATAGAAAAGTAAGGCCCGAAAAGAAGACTTATTTAGAAAAACAAACTGCAAGGGTATGCAAACTTTGGCAGAGCCGATGTTAACTTTGTCTCTAAGACTAACTTGGAGATAATATTTCTTGCTACTTAGCGCATTAAGCCTGCTTGAATATCCGAGAGGATGGCAAGTTCTCTGTTATGGTGTCTGTTATCTGTCGGACCAATAATTCTAATCTCCAATTCAACTACCCCAATTCCAGCTCCTTGGGATGTAAGTGAGACTTCTTTGAATTGTGCGAGGTGACATTTTTAAGTGAGATCCATTCTCTCGAATTGCTTTTGTGCACAGTTAGGACTTCCCCTGCAGAAGTGGAACTCTGCCACGACTTCGCCTCTGGGTTTTACTCTCCAACTTCTTGGAGTCCCTTAGGTTTTAAAGCAACGCCAATATATTTGATTTCTTTTCCCGACTGAAATTTTGATATCTTTGTAAACGATGTGGCCGGGTGGCTCAGCGGCTAGTGTGAGCGACCGCTGTGCAAGAGGTCGTGGGTTCGATCCCGCCTCGGAACATCTAATGAAAAGTTTTTTCTTTGAATAAACTTTACACCCAGTCACCCCTCTCTGCTGTTGGCGCCAGCTTTGTAGTAATTAGCCACGAAAAGCTTCTCAAACTGAGTTCGATTCGGCGTTAAACGTAGGTCCCTCCCGAAAATTAGAAGCGCACAAGCCAAGAGATTGAGAGAAGCTCGGCTTTGGCCCTTTGGGGCTCTGTCAACTTGACAAGCCAATTAACTTTACTTTGTAAACGATTTCCAACCTTAAACCGTGAAGTCTATACTAGAGACGGATGCATGTCGAATATTTTCAACACGACACGACTCCAACACGAATAGCATATGTCAAATTCAAACAGTCGACATGACACGCACGACTTTATTTAAGGTAAAAAAATCAAGTAAATATGTTTATTTAAATCCATTCCCTGTAAACATTTGGGCAATTGTTGAATCGCCCATTGCCAAGAAGAGTCTTCTGGAAGTCGCCGTGGAGATCGCTAAGAGATTGAATCTTCTGGGAATCGCAGGGAAGATTGTCGGAAGATTTAATCTTCTTGCAATCTCGGCGACTCCCAGAAGACTCTATTAGGCGATGGGCGATTAACAATCGCCGAAAAGAGTCTCCTGGTAGTCGCCGTGGAGATTGCTACTCTTCTAAAAGGCTCTAATGCGACACTCCTAGAAGATTCTTTTGCGACTTTTCTACAAGTGTCGCCGAAGTGGCTCACTTTCTCCCAACAGACGATCTGAATGCGATATTTTGGCGAGTCGCCTGAGACTCTTTGCCGATTGAAAATGTTTTCTGGGTTATTGTGGATTATTTACCCATTTCCAAAAGAGTTTCACTCTTCGTTCTCATGCTCTTTTGAGCATCTTTCAGTAATTTTCAATTCCAATGTTAACGCTTTGTCCTTACCCAGGTTTTTAGCTTGATTTTCTGCCCAATATTCATCAAATTCTGTCATTTTTGGGTAAAGTTCATGTTGTAGTCCAATTAATGGACATTTTGACTTATTGACAAGGCTTCATTTTATCATTTCTCTGGGCTATGAACAATCCCACATAATGAACACATAATGATTAGGGGTATAGTTCATTTTTCCAATGATTTCAGAGTTCTTGATTTAAGGTGAGTACTGAGCACGTTTGAATTTTCCTTTAGCGGTCGAATTCCATATTAAAAAATTCCTTAAAGAAATTTTCCCTTGCCTGATTTTGTTGTTGAATACTCAGAAATAAAGCAATACACAAAAGTATTTTGAAAATTGTCACCATTGCTGGCTCAGCTGTTGCGGGTGGTGTGCATTTTGCGGTCTAAGCGTATTCTTTTGGGCCTCCTTCACGAGAAAAAGGAATATCTAGTAAATTTCTTGAAGGAAAATTCGATTGTTCTCAGTACTTACCTTTAAGCTCGGATACAAATTTTAGTCTGATTTACGTTAATTTATAACCATAGATCACAGTGTTTATTTAAAACTACAACTCTCCGAGCATTCTGTGAAATTAAGTAGTGTCGTCTTTTGTCATGTTTTGTAGCTAAAATCTGACACGCACTTGCACGCGCAAAATCTGATCTTGCAACACGAACACTTCGTGTTGAGTCGTGCGTGTTTGCGACACGTAGAAAAACACGAAACAGTTATATTAACAAGAAGTTAGGCTTTCAATCTTTTCAGAAGAGAAATCGTGCCAAAAAGTATAGCGACCTGTTTTGATTTTAGTCAGAAGGAGTTAGCCGGCTCAAGCTGAATGTTTGATTATAGTTTAACAATCAACATAAACTAACAAAGATTTTTGAATACTACAAATGGAAAGGATGTCTGTGCAGTACTGTTTTAAGGCCTCCGGGTCCTCTCATCAGCAGAAAATGTTTTAAAATTTTTATAGTTTTTGATCCATAACATAACTGAATCTGAACCGGTTTGTAGACCAGAAAACCTTGACTATGGTAAATTCCAGTTTTTAATTAGTTAGCCAACATTTGAATAACTAAACCAATAACAAAGGTAATAACAATTTTTCTGGCATTCGTCAACTCTTAATACCCATACCAACATATGGTAGAAATCGTGTATTAATTGAATTAGTTTTACTTTTCTCAAAAGGTAGACTAACATTTGTAATCTGTGAAACATTCTTAAAGATCGAAATAGATATAGTTATATAGCGAAGATATTGAAAAATCAGTTGCGCTGTCTGCTTACATAATGTTAATATGTTAACATTAATGTCAATGCTTTGTTAATTATATCGGAGTCGGGCAGAGCCGACTTTAACTTACGATCTCGTTAAATTTAGTTTGGCGGGTGGGTAAACCTATTCTCTCTTCATTTGTATCTCCTAACAGCTCCCGAAATACTCTGCGGCGAACCCTATGGTCATGCGGTGGACTGGTGGGCCCTGGGCGTCATTGCCTGTCAAATGCTAACACAAAAGGTGAGTAAACAATTGCTAATTCCATCTAAATTGTAGCTTCGCTTGCAAGTAAGTATACATGTACTCGCTGCAACAGGTCGTACGATAGATCTCATAGATTGACTTTGAGACGTTAAGGGCGACCGCTTTATTAGCGAACTGGTTTAAGTGACGCAAATAGTTTATATTTTAGTTAGTCGTCGACACACAAGAATGCATGTAATTCAGTCTCCCCTAGGCGCCAACTAACCGACTAACTGGGAGACCGACAGCAGTCACCATCAGTTTTGAAATGCATGAATGGAGTAGAGAGTAAGTAGTATTTAGTTGATAATTGGAAATCCGGTTGCTGGTTGTTAGTTAGCTAGAAAGGCCTTAAGGGCCTTCCTAAGATTTCCATTGAAATGCAAGTATAATAATCTGACTTCCCTGTAATGATATACTAGACTCAGAGCCAAGGATTTAAAATTAATAGGAAAAGTTTAGCCTTGGATTGGAACTAAGCGAGCGTAACTTGCTGCTGCGTCATATTTATTAATGAAGGTAAATGAACGTTGGAAACGATTTTCACGATGATGCAAACTTAGTTAAGTTTTGCAAAAGATTCTGTTTGTAGAAAACATGTGTAAAGAGGAAGCGACACCTCTAAACCTCTTTTGAGCAAACAGAAGCATGTCTACTTTTAAAATAGTCACAGGTTCGGTGAGGGAGGTTGCAGAAAGAAATATTATTTCAGGCCATTTATGTAGTTGAACCACTGTGGTGCTTCTGGTGGACTTGGTTTCTGTCCATTCCTTCTATTTAAGGGGCTATTTTTAAAAATTGTTGAGCCCCTGGAAACTTTGTAGCATCAGCCAGAAAGTACAAGCCTTGGAATTTCAGTCTTCGTGGGCTAAGCGCTGGGTATGAACAGAAATGGTAGATTACGCCTGTCCTTCGTCACTGTCGCTTATGCAGAAGTTCTTATAGGGGGATACCTAGTCTGTCATTGGGGTTCATTTCACTCTTCACTACGTCACGAGCCGAGCGCATGCCGTGGCTTGACTCAAGAGAGCAAACAGCGCTCTGTTTGCTTTCAGTCGCAAGGCAGCGATCGATGAGGGCAGGTCAGAGCTAGTTTGCTGAATTATAATTATAGGAGCACATGCATAGAGAATTAGTAAAATTAATGCTATTAGGATAAGTGTGTGGTTAAACGGGCAGAGTAATAAGATTTTTGGAAGAAGTTTGTGAATTGGACAGCTTCAGTGGAAACATTGCTAAATTTTTGGTCATCTAGATAAATGGAGAGGTAAAGATTAAGACTTATGCTTAGAGTTTACAAAGCTATAGAGCTGTTTCGGGTACTGTGCTAAATGAATTTTGCACCGGGCAAGATATCGATAGGTTTGAGTATAACCCGCTGTGGCCGGGTGGCTCAGCGGCTAGTGTGCGCAACCGCTGTGCATGAGGTCGTGGGTTCGATCCCGCCTCGGAACATCTAATGAAAAGTTTTTTTCTTTGAATAAACTTTACACCCGGCCACACCTCTTTGCTGTTGGTGCCAGCGTTGCAGTAATTAGCCATGAAAAGCTTCTCAAACTGCCGTTCGGAATCGGCGTTGAACTGTAGGTCCCTTTCTCTTGTGTTAAAATTAGAAGCGCACAAGCCAAGAGATTGAGAGAGGCTCGGCTTTGGCCCTTTGGGGCTGTGTCATCTTGACAAGCCAATTTTACTTACTTTACTATTTACAAAAAATATGTAAAAACTACATGAAAATGTAGGTTTCCTACACGTTTGACCGGGATTTTTCTTGTAGCGTTTCTGCATGCTGTGTTTACTTTTCTCATGTCTACATGCGTAATGTAGCTTTTCTACATGCGTTATGTAGCTTTTCTAGATGCCACGTTTAAAGCCAGCTAATACCCAAAAAAAAGTACAACTATTGACACAAGGGAGTGTGGTAGGCAAGGAGAAAGGGGGGAGAGAGGGGACAGGGGGAATTTATCATGGCGCTCCAGTGATGGTTCTAAGAATTCTCGATTGTGTGGTGCTCAAACGCAGTCCAAATATATGTAGTTTAACGGTAAAACGGACTTCCTCAATCGTCCCGTGTTTTGCTTGGAACCCAAATTGATGTGAAGGAATAATATTTTGTGCATGTGCATCACTTTTACCGAGTAAGATCTTCTCAAATAGCTTTCATAAGCAAGGTAGCAGACTAATGAGTCTATATGATGACGCTTGTGTTGTCTCCTTTCCTGGTTTCTGAATCATTACTTCTTCCATTGAGTTGGACTGAGTTATTTCAAGTGAATGAACTTTGAATGGGTCAGCTTTGTTCGGCGGTGGGTACTAAAGGAAATGCATAGCCATTGATTGGTTGGTGGATTTGGCTAGAACACATTTCTTAGTTGAAGTGCGTACCCTAGGGTGTCTAAAAAAGGCCCAAGCCATTCATAAAGTTCACACAAAATGTTCATAACATGACAACCACTGTTCACAATTTAAGAAAAAGCAGGATTACACGACTATTTTATATACAGCGCTTTGTTTTTGTCGTGATTTTTTAAGCAAATATTTTACCGTTTTGTGAGAGCATATTTCATAAGAGTGAGACAAAGATACTGAGCAAGATTAGAGAGCAGCTTTGAACATGAATATGTGTAAAAGTGTAGGCCTGCTACATAAGGTGAAACCTTTATTGTGTTGTTAAGGCTTAAATAAAATAATTTTAATATGAAAAATAGCCGGTGCCAAAAAGTTAACAAAGAATAAGGTTTTCTCCGGAATTTTAGCTTGCTTATTCATGTTATTTCGATGAAGTTGATCCAAGCGGTGAAGACTATACGCCAAATACAGTGTGCGGCCACTTTTTGGATTGGTACATCGACTAGGCAGAAATTGAGTTGTATGAAGTCCCTGCTCGGGCGCCATCTGTAAGGTAGTGTCTAAGGCTGAGGTATAACTCAGTCTGGCCAAGGCCACTTACCGCAAAATTTATAAGTGCTGGGACTAACAAGGACTAAAAGGGATCGTGCTCAATTCAGGTGGAGGTCTGAGTCACGTCGAGTATCTGCGTGCAGGATAAGGAAACTCTGTGGGTAGAGGGCACGGTGGATCGGTGGATGGGGCCAATGATTGACCAATCGCACCGGAGGGTTGTCATTCACAGCCGGAGCCGACGAGGCAAGAAAATACCTGGCAGTAAACACGGTGTGTGAATCCAAACGCTAAGCATGCATTAATTTTTCTGCTAAGCTTAATAAGCTAGCGTTGAAATGCACAAAATATGCTTTCAGTTTCAATGCCTGATGGCCTGATGCCAAAACGACCTAACCTCCTAGTCCGGATGATATGTCCACATGGACAGCCAACACTGCTTTTACCGATAAAATCGACTTTCAAGATGCCTGATATTAAAAATGAAAGACCGAAGTCGCTAACACAAAACGAAATGGACTACCTTGTGGCTGTATATAAAATATCACTTTCAGAGTACCGAAATGGTTTGAAGGGGAGATCGTATGAAGCTGGCATGTCTTAGAGAGTTGTTTATATTGTTGTTTGGGATAATTTCGCTGAAGATTTGGCAAATTACCAGTAGTTTAGCCTTTTCTGCCAAAAAGGATGAACAAATCGTAATCATTATTTCAGTGTATCAAAAAAGTACCTTTACGATGTGATGTGGCCACGTCCTTAGGGGATTTTTTTACTTTCGGTATGTACTTCAAACGTATCGGGGTCCGAAGACGTAACCAGAAAATGACCTTAAAATAGTTGCAAAGTGCAAAGCGTATGAGTAGTATCAAAAACTTTGGAGCCCCCTCGCGTCCATTAAAACATAACTTTTTGAACTTTTTCTCGTTAAATATACACCATAAACTAGCAAATCTAGGGGCTCCGATATGGCCTTAAATTTTCCGAATAAAAAAAGTGCGTTCCTTGTCTGGTACTTGAACTCTCAACTCACTTACCTTGCTTGTCTCGAAAATTAAAACACAAATGCAGGCATCTTAGCACATAGGACTATCAAGCACTCGCGCGGCATTGCCGCAAATCAACAGTAATAAAGGAAGCGACAACCGATGATAAGCGAATTGAATCAACAACACGTTTTGTGTAGATTTTCTGAATGTAGTACATATGTAGCGTGTATTTCGAAATCCTACAAGTCAAGTGTTAAGAACAGTTTTATACATGAAAAATATAACTATTCTGCACAGATTTTAAGCTACTATATTCGTGTAGAACTTCCCAAACGTAAATGTAGAAAACCTAAAGCTAAAGCTTTCGGGTGGTGTTCAGATTGCTGTATGAAAAATGATGAAGTTATTTGGAAATAAACTGATTTTTTTGGCTATTCTATTCCGAAGAAGTTCTGATTTCCGCATGGTCCGAATATGATAGATGTCGCATTGTGCGCCGCCTCCTCGACCTTCTCAGTCGGGCTTAGTTCGTTGATTCTGGAGCAGTTTTCCATGACGAATCAAATTAAACCATAAAAAATACATAGAAATTATTTTTTCGCTTTTTTTTATTTAAGAATTTTCTCAGTCTATATAAAATCATACATATATTTATGCACATATACATATGTATATAAACATATATAGGGTATAACACTATTCGTTATTTAAATGTAGTTTTTTGTATTATTTGTAAAATTTCACATGGATTACAAAAAAAAAGAGAGGGAGCATTTCATTTCGTATTATGTCAAGTATGTGTTGGGGGGAGTTGGGGGGGTTGAGTGAGTGAGTGAGTGAGAGGTGTGATCAGGGGTGGCTGGGTGTGTTGTTGTTGTTGTTGTTGTGTAGTGGTTGTATTCTTGCAGTGACTAAAATTTAATTAAAAATTAAATTAATTAAATTAGAATTATAAGTATAACTTTATGCCATCTTAGCGGTTTGTCCTGTTTTGTAAGCTGATTTGCTGATGCTTCATCTTCCTCGTCCTCGAACTCGGTTTAATTTGTGTGGTGGTGGTGCTGTTGGTGGGGGGATTGTGCAGCAGAATTCTGGTTCCGTTTATACTCTAAGAAATACCACTAACTATGATTGTATGATTAAGAGCAACTCAAGCGTGGTTGGAAATGGGGTGGAAGGGTGTGGGGTGGGGGTGCTTTCATCTAGTTTGAGACATTCTCCTTGGATTCGCTGCTCTCGTCGGACTCCTTGGACTCGGAGGAATCCTCGTTTTTGGACTCTTCCGATGATTTCTTGGGATCAGCTGGAGCGGGAGTGGGCAGAGGAGCAGCTGGGGCCTCTGCTGGTTTCTCTGCTATCTTGGGAATGGGCTCAGAAATGGTGGGCAAAGACAACGGCTCGTCAATCTTCTTGGGCTCGGCGACAGCCACTTCCGGTTTCTTCTCCTCAGCTGGCTTCTCCAGCTCCGGCTCCAGCTTGAGAGCTGGTTCAGTGGCCTTTAGCACGGGTGAAGGTTCGGCCGCTATCTCTGTGCTCTTCAGTTGTTCCACGGGCTGAGCGGCCTTCAGTGGCTCGGCGGACTTGGCCTGGGCTGCCAGGGCAGCAGGAGCAGCTGCGGGTGTAACAATGGGAGTCTTCTCGGCTTCAGCAGGGGCAGCTGGGGAAATCACCTGAATGTTGCTCTCTGGCTGCTTGGCGGGTTCTGCGGGCGCTGGCACTGGAGCGGGGGCATCAGTCACTGGGGCAGCTTCAGGTTTCTGCTCCTTCTGTTCCTTCTGCTCAATCTCATTGATGCGCTCTTGGCGCGCAGGCTGCTGCTGTTCCACGGGCAGTGCATCCTTTTTCTCCGGCTCAGCGGTCTCCACCACAGCAATGGGTGCGACTGGTGCCTCAGCAGTGGGAGCCACAACTTCCGACGACGACTTGCCTTCAATTTTGGGCTCCAGTGGCTTTGCCTCCTCCACCTCCACTTGCTTTTCGACTTCAGCATTGGCTGCGGGTGCCTCTACCAAAGGAATAGCTTTGGGTGCCTCAATGGGTTCCTCTTCAGTGCGAGCGGTTTTTTCCTGCTGCTTCTTCTCGGGCTCTGCTTCTGCGGGCAGCTTCTTTTCTTCGGGCTTTGTTTCCTCTGCAATCAGCTTCTTTTCGGGTATGGCGGGTGCAGTTTCCACATCGGGAGCATCCGGAGAACTCGATTTCAGTTCGGGCTCTGCGGGAGCGGGAGCAGCAACAGCAGGAGTGGCAGCGGCCAATGGAGCTGGCACAGTTTTGGCTTTCTTGGGTTCATCAATCTTAATCTCTCGCTCGGGTTCCGGTTTGGCGGGTGCGGGTGCGGGCTCAATGGGGTTAACCTGCACTGTCTTGCTTAAAAGTTCGGCCTTGGTGCCAGCATCGGGCTGAATGGCCACTTCCTCATCGGGCACAGGATGAGCCCATACACTAATCAGGCACATGGTGGCCACTAAAACCAATTGATACTTCATGCTGCAAAAGAAGAAAACAAATGAGAGGTTATTGGAGGGGACTAAATGAGTTGGACATATCTAAATCTGCAGTTTAATTAGGGATAAAGAAACCAGTTATTGCGTGCTTTACAAAAACACTTGCGCACTTGCGTGTGAAACGTTTGTGAAGTTAAGCTTACAGAATAGTTTGAAAATTATGAAGAAATACTGTTTCAGAAGGTTTATTTCTAATGAAATCATCGCCCTTTTTTTAAGGCCCTATTCTCCTTCAGCTTGCTGTTTTTGGACCTTTTTTGAAAAAAATTCTCATTTGAAAACGCAAAAAGATATTTGAATTTTGTTTTTTTATTGAATTAGTAATGAATGAAAGAAAATAAAAAAATATTTTCGCCGCGTTGGGGTTGTCCATAGTGATGGCACCGTCAAAGTTGGCCCTCAAAAAAGGAGGTGCTGGCGGCCACGATTCCGGCCCTCAGGAGCGTCTGAACAAAAAACGGCCACTTGAAATTGACATCGAATTTGGACCCATTTTTTGTAGTTTAGTGTAAAAAAAATAGTAAAAAAATCGTAAAAAAATTATTTTACTACGGGCCAGAATGGTGACAATTCTACGTCGATTAAACTTTGTTTCATCCAAATCGGTTCAGTAGAACTGGCGGACGTGGCCGCCAGCTCGAAAAACGTGGTTTCGAGATAAACGCGTTCAAAGTTTGCAGTTGCTAGGCAAATCGGGTCACTTTGGGACATTAAAAGGGCTATATCTTCGAAAGTATTTCGAATTTCAAAAAATCCTTTTAGGGTTATATTCTTAAATGTCCAAGTATAAAAAATGCAAAAAAAAAAAAGTCGAAAAAAGTTTTTTGCTGAAAGAGAATAGGGCCTGGAATGCTTGGTGGGGTTTAAAATAAACTTAAAATCAATATATTTGAGGTCGAAATCGGCATACGATTAAGTAGTAAATTGGGATGGAATCGAATTTCCGTTCCCGCTTCCCTCTGTCCCTCTGACGTATGGACTTACGTTGATAAAAATGGCATTATGAATTCGTGTTTGCCCACTCTGCTTACCTGACTTTTCCAAAAATTACCAAGTAAGGTACCATTTCCTAGCCTTGAGTGGGAGTAATATCCAAATTGTAAACTCTAATTTCAACTACATGACCTAAATCTGCCTTTAACACTGACAATTATTTACTTATGTTGATGAGAATGGCATTATGAATAAGTGTTAACCTATATTATACTCTTTTTACCCGACTTTTTCAAATAATTGTCTAGCGAGGTACCCTTTTTCCTAGCCTTGAGAGGGAGTAATATCCAAATTATGAAATCTAAGTTCAACTATATGATCTAAATCTGTCTATAGTTTCAAGCATTCTGGTCATCCTTTGTTATGTTGGCAAAATATTACTTGGAGCAACTTTTTCGCCAAGTGTTTTTAAGGCAGGGACTAAAACCGAAACAAATTTCGGCTTTGGTCAAGGCATTTAAATGGGGCGAAAGCTATTTTTAATAGGGTTTAGGTTTAGAAAAAGGACTAGCAACCTAAAACCGTGTTCCATTATATAAACGGAATCTAAAAATAGCTAGCATTTGAGTTAGACACACTAACCAATGCCGAAAACCGTTTCGGTTTTATCCTCTGCCTTCAGAGTACTGAGTTTCGAATATGACTATCGAGTACTTAGAATCGATTACTGAATATCGAGTTCTTAGTATCTAGATTTTAGTTTTGAGCACTTAGAACCGAGTACTTAGAGTCGAGTACTGAGAATCGAGTACTTAGTATCAAGTTCTTAGTATCGTGTACTTAGAATTGAGTGCTGAGTATCGAGTACTGAGAAATGAGTAAGCATCGAGTACTTAGTATAAAGTAATGAGTATCCAGGTCTGAGTATAGAGTTTAGAGAATCCAGTTTATAGAAACACAAACACACAAGTATCTGAAAATCAGAGCATATCGTATACCCCACCCAACATTTGGAGGAACATCTTGACAAAAACCACCTAAATGAGTCGTTTGCGAGCACTTTTGATGATTTAAAAGAGATTCCCTGCAAGCAATATGTGCGTTTTGTGACCGTCACAATATGCACCAAATAGTCTGGAATGTGCGTTTTTTTCTATGAAAACGGTCACACTTAATGTTGAAGATTTCTGAGTATAATCTGACTTTTTTCTGACACAGATAGAAATGCTTTCATCCTCCCAATGAAGTATATAAAAACCTCATAAAAGACACATAGAAGTTACTTTTCTAGGCACTTGAAGCAAAATATTCAGCCAAAACAATATTTTCCATTATCTGCTTACTTCAACTCCGAAAATGATAACCTAAAGTGCTTTTTATGACCCCGTGCTTAGAGAGCACTGAATTTGCTCCGAAACTCCTCAGATTTATGGGCTTACCCCAAAAACGCTCTTAGGCTCGGCTCTTTTCAGACACTTAACTTGGAGTCCTCCGAACTTTGCTTGCTGGGTTACTATTATGGGTGATTATAAAAAGACTCCAAAATGACTCATGCATATGCTCAAAATGTGATTTATTAATATACGAATCAAAAACGAGTCGAAACTGATCAGAAGATCGGGCTCAAGAAGAGTCGTGGATAGGGTACCATTTTCTCCCGACAAAAGTATCATTTATGATAAAAAAAATCGAGCGCATTTATGACTAGTCTAATCAGATCGAGGCCTCGAAAAAGACTCGAATGAGATCGAAAATTTCATAAAATCTTTGCTGGGGCGCTCTGTCTTCTATGCTTGTGGCAAAGTCGAAACAACAACAAGTTTGCATGAGGGGTTTTTATTCTTGCGTATTGGTGACGGTTCCGTCTGGTCTCCTCTGAACTACAAAACAATTAAGATTGCTGCTTAATATTGATACTAAATTATAAAAATCCTTACTTTCATGACACGCCATCTGGGCGAAGCGTTAGTAGACTTTATTTAGAGCTAAAACTGTTGATTTGGGTTAAATAAACCCCACGGCAAGCAAAATTGGAGGGGATTATTTCTAACTTTGTTTGAATTGTTTGAAATTAACATAGTATATTAACATATTCTGCAAACTTGGCGATGTCTTTTCATTTTTGGTGATGATGTGAAACAAACAATGTTATGAGAATGTTTGAAATTGAAGTTTTGAATTTCGATTACCTTCACAACTCCGCTGACCCTATATACATAACGTCCCATTTTTATACCCTTGCAGAGGGTATTATAAAATTGTCCGGATGTTTGTAACGCATAGAAGGAAGCATCTCCGACCACATAAAGTATATATATTCTTGATCAGCACGACGAGCTGAGTTGATTTAGCCCTGTCCGTCTGTCCGTCTGTTTCTATGCTATCTCCTCCGTCAGTTTTAAAGCTATCCTAACCAAACTTTGCACGAAGTCTTTTGGTACAAATACGCTGCACATTTGTCGGAACCGGCCGGATCGGATGACTATAGCATATAGCTGCCATAGGAACGATCGGTTGAAAAACTAGTTTTAGTGAGAAAAACTTTTTGTTTTTGAAGGAAACGCCTCCAAAGTACGTATTCTCAGTTTACAATCCCTTCCCATAATTTCACTAAGTTTGGTCGAAACGGATACTAACTCTATAAAACTTTTTGTTTTTAGAAAACGTCCTTCTTGCTCCTTTATACTTACCTTCACGTTGGCACGACTATCATATAGCTCCCATGGAACGATCGGTCGAAAAATAGTTTAAACTTTTTTGTTTTTAATGAAAACGTCCTTTTTATTGGCATACACTTATTTTATATAGTTTGGACACATTTCTACAAAGTTTTATCAAAATCGGATGACTATAGCATATAGCTGCAGTATGAATGATCGGTCGAAAAACAAGTTCTAGTCAGAAAAACTTTTTGTTTTAAATGGGATCGCCTCCAAATTTCGCAATTAACAGTGTATTATGCTTTTTCATGATTTTACCAAGTTTAATCGAAATCAGACATCTTTATAGTATAGATCCCATAGAAAAGTAATGTCCAAAAAGTAGTCTTAGAAAAACTTTTTTCTTTTCAATGGAAGCTGCAAGGGTATACAAAACTTCGGCCGAGCCGAAGTTAACTTTCCCCTATTTTTTGATTGTGACATTTGGACACTACAGCATTTTATCTGCACATTTGAAATAGGCTTGCAAACCATTTAGAAATTGGGAGTGGCTTGGTTCAGTGGTTCACAGAGGTTTTATACCACTGGTTTGGCTTTTGAATATCTGACTTCGATAGATCAGGCTTGATGTTGTAGTATCGTAGATCCATTTTCAAAATCTATTATATGTAGTGGCCGAAATGGAACTGGTTAATGTTTTCAAACATAAAGAAAATTGAATTCTGAGATCAAAAATCAAATCTCTTAAATTCTTTTCGTCAGCTACACTTACACTTTAGGCCATATCTCAATTTTTCAAACGTTTTATGCACTCAAGCCAGGTATGAATGGAAAGTCTATTGAACTTCCAACACTCTTTTCAAATCGGTTTAGTAATTTGAATACTACAAGCAAAAATATTAAATAAATCATAATCTTTTTTTTTGCATTGAGTTCATATAACTTTGCCACTGTTCCGTTCGCATTGTCATGCCAATTAAACTGCGCCCAGACACATTTGTTTTTAGGAAAAATTAGGCGGGGTCCCCCCCCCGCTGCATTCGCTGCCCCACCAAGTCAAAAGGTCAGACATACCAGAGGAGGCATGCAAATGAGTTTGTTGGATGGCAATTGAAAATATTACAACATCAGTTGATTGCTGCCAGTTTGCCGCTCCTCTCATACCCTTCCCTTCGGGCTGGCGGGGGGTGGTCTTTTGAGAAAAATTCTTTTTTAATTCGATTAAATCAAATCTTGGCGCTTTTGGATAAATTTACGGAAATTTACAATTGGCTTGACTGTCGTCGGTAGTTGGCGGTTCTAATGGGCAAGTTCAGTGTATGCCAACCAGAAATAAGTCATGATATAGTTGTACATTTCTGCAAATTTGTCGTAAGTCGAGCCTACTTATGTAAGGTCAATTGTGCGGAAATGGAAATAATCAAGAAAAAAAGCTGAAAGTCCTGCACTTGATTCTTCTGGCTAACCTCATACCGATTTCCTATCTTCTTTAAGATTAACCCTTAAAATTGAAGTTCATTATACGGGCTATTCTATGCAAGCCTTATATGCTCCTACTTCAATCCCTTTTGTTAAACAAGTAAGAAATTCGGTGAAGCCCGAGTTCCTGTACAAATAGAATGTGGTATCCACGATTTGTCCAAATTGACCATATTACTCCTAAAGAACCTTTCGTAAGCCATTTAGTAAGTTTACTTAATGGCATTTCTCTGAGACTTTGGTGTGTATCTTGCGGTAAATTGATGACAGCTATAAGTTTTAAGACTATTTTATAAAATGAATATGGGTTTAACGACCTGTTTTGATTTCAGTCAAAGTGAATGTTAGCAGGCTCAAGGTCGAGGTTTGATTATAGTTCAGTAACAAAATCAACCAGGAAATTGGTTAATTGCCGTCCAAAGATTATAGTTATAGTACATAGAGTTGCATCTAAATTTTACTTGACTTTTTAATAGATTTTTGATAAGTGTCATTTTAGTCAATTTTAACAACTTTGACCATTGATTTCTGTAAAACTTGACCTGCTAGAGAAATTCTGGAAATTGATTTGTATTCAGTTTGAAAACCCTTGTCAAGTGTTTAAGTGAAACCGATGTCCCAATATTTGTTAAACTGTGTTATTTAACATTTACCTTCTGAAAGAATAAATGAGTACTTTTTCAGTCTCTGGTTATACCTAGGTAACTGATAAGGGGTGCTGTCCATCGCCGTTGCGGTCGGCGTATATATTTTGTATGAACAAACAGATTTCAGGGATGGTAAGAGTTGGAGGTTCGACATGTATGGGACGAAAACTTCTTAGACTTGCAGCTATATCCGAAAGGATAAAGTGTTCATACCTTCTAGAATCCGGCATTGATAAAGATTGGATGAACGATGGTCGAAATATAAGAAAAACAAGCAATTATGCTGGGCGGCACCGGTTGCAACGGCGATAGGCAGCACTTCAAATAGCTTAGCACAATCTTCGGCAGGTACAGAGTGTAAATAGTTGGGCTTGACCGACTTTTTTAGTTGTTTATCTTAATTTTCGCATATCTTAGGTAAGCAAAGAGCGCATGCGGAGCAGAAAAAGTATGCAAAGTTTTTATAACCTTTATAACTTTGCCATTTATTATCCGATCCTTATAAAAATTTCAGAGTCAAACTTGACCTGCCCGCAGACTATACTAGTCTACATACAACATTTGGTTGCTCTTGCTCTTCTAGTCTCTGAGATCCAGGCGTTCATTCAGACAGACGGACATGGCTAAATCGACTCGGTTGTAGTGTTGGGTAAATGTTGTTCATTTCACTGAACAAGTTCACTTGTTCTTTTTTTTCAAAGTGAGTCAAATCACTCAAGTCGTTCACTTGTTCAGTAGTTCTTGTTCAGTTGTTCACTTGTTCAGTTGTTCTTGTTCAGTTGTTCAGCTGTTTCAGTGTTGGTTTGAATTGTAGGCCTTTTCGTTGGATCTGTGCTGTTCCAATTGTTCACCAATTCTTCACCTGGGCATCGTGGCGATTATCGATCATTCAAACTAATGTTAATCCTTCGTTGCTGGTCACACTGCGGAATGTTGCCCATTTGCTAGCCATCTCTAAAATGGTTGCCACGCCAGAAGGTTGCTTACATTGAACAATCAGACACGCGGACAAAAAACAGCTGCATAGTCACCAACTTGAGTGAACTAGTGACTGAACAACTCACTGAACATTTCACAGAACAAGATCGGCTGAGCAAGGGCAAGTGAACAACTCAGACTGAATAACTTACAGAAAGATTGAGTGAACAAGAACAAATGAACAACTCTGACTAAACAAGAATAACTCACAGAACAAGAGCGAGTGAACAAGATCATCTGAACAAGTGAACAACTGAACAACTCTAACTGAACAAAAATTAACAATTACTGAAGAACAACTTCACTTGCTCAGTTTAGTGAACAACTCAATTTTGTTCACTCACTCATGAACAACCCAACACTATTCAGCTGTTGATGCTGATCAAGAATATATACTTTATAGGGTCGGAGATGCTTCCTTCTACCTGTTACATACATTTGCACGACTTATGTATACCCTTTTTACTTAACGAGTAACGGGTATAAAAACCAACAAGAAAGAAAGTCGGTCAAGCCCGACTATAACATACTCTGTACCTGTGAAATGCTGCCCTTCACCGTTGCGACCGGTGCTGCCCATAATTCTTTGTTATCCTCATCCGATCTTTACCATTCATTTGGATAAATAATTCTGATTACTAAATATGTCCTGAAGGAATGAACCTTCTATCTATAAAACTGTGGGAGATATGACCTTTTTTTCCCAATTTGCGGTGGCGGAAGGGGGTGTGTCCAAAATTTAAAATAAACTTGATCTGCCTGCAAGTATAAGAAGCATATGTGCCATACATGTCAAATCTCTATCTCTTACCATCTTTGAGATCTGTTTGTTCATACGGACAGACGGACCGACATACAGACGGACGGACTTGGCTATATCGACTCGGCTGATCAAGAATATATATACTTTATAGGGTCGGAGATGCTTCCTTCTGCCTGTTACATACATTTGCACGACTTTTGTATACACTTTTTACTCTACGAGTAACGGGTATAAAAACCGAAAAGTTGTTTCTTAAAAACGGGAAGCTCGATTTTGATTTTAGACCAAGGGTTTCTTGGGCAATCCTTCTTAGAACTCGTCGTAGACTACAATTTTACGAACGACGAATTCAAATCGTTCTTTCGGAGGAAGATTCATTTGTGTTCAAGTTACAAGGACCCAAGTTTGATTCCCAATACAAGAAAATGTATATATTTCTTTGATTTGCAGACGACTAAGACGGGTTTTACACGGTGAAGCAAACTTCAAGAAGTTTTTCAAAAAGCTCTCGCATGTAGGAAAACAGTGTAAAGGGTCAAGCCAAGTTTGCTTCACCGTGTAAACCCCGTCTTAAGTGAAACAAAGATGCTGGGTAAGAAGAATAGGTGAAATAAGTACCACTCAGCAGGGCTTTAGCTATTCACTTATTTCTTATTATATTGTACGGATGCAATGGATACCGAATATAAAAATAGACTCAATCTGTCTTAAGTTTAAATGATTCCTAGATTTTATGTATTAAGTGCAAAAATCCTGCTTTAGGATTAAATTAAGTTTGAATTTGGGGCTTAAATCAATCTTTATCAGTTTACGGCGGAATGAATTTAGTCTTTTCAGGACTCGAAAAAAGTGTTATCAAATCAAACTTATCCCACTCGGGTTAAGAATATCCGAGACTTTCCTGGTTTTTTTTTACCACATGGGAATGATTAAACTCCGTATGAATTACATTGTTTTAAGGAAGTGAATTATAAAGTGTTCACAAAAGGTAAAGTTGAACAAACATCTCAATTCGTGCAGTCGACCCTTAAAGATTTGCGTTATTTTCGAAACATTTCGGAAAACATTTGTTAAATGAAGGTTTGTTCAGAGAAAAACGATGCAAAGAAATATTGAACAAGTAGGTGATTTAAAGGACGTCGATAACGGTCGCTTTCTCATGTTCTCCCAAACTCATTTAAAATAATTATTTTCTCAGAGGAAAAAGTGCTGAAACAAGTGCTATTCAATTTCAATTACTTTTCTTATATTTCATTATATTTTTTCTTCAAAAAGAAAAGATCGATTAAAGAATCTATGAACTGATAAAACTATGAAACGCTAGTCAATCTCGTCTCGTCTCTAACCCTAACAGCAAGTCATAAAGCCTTGGTCTTGAAATTAACAAAAATTATGTGGCTATATTAGAGCTCTGTTCACGTGAGGATTTAGTGCAAGTTACTCATCAATTCTATAGACTTTAAACCCAATTTGGTTTAATTCATGTTAAATGTTTCTTGAAAACTTTATGTTTACTTTCTGGCTCAAAATTTGGTTAATTCTTATGCTAATTGAATGGTTAAACTAACGGCAGTTCGTTTCTCGATCATATTATACGTTTCTTGACTTTATTTATGCATTCCTGGAGTCTCAGATTTATGTATGCCGCTGCTGATTTTTATTTCGCTTTGCCTCTGCTAGTTTTGCATTATGCAAGAAACTCGTTTACACTTACCTTAACAAATTAAAGCAGCTCAAGTTGGATTGACAAAAAAAAATCAGTTTTTAAACTTTTCAGGCACTTGGTGGGAGTATCTTACAGATACTTTTCTATTTGATTTCTTTTTAGATTTAGTTTCTGCAGTTTGTGTTGTGGGGATGATGTTGATTCTTTGATCCAGTTTGGTCGTTACGCGCACAAAAAAAATTTGATTTAAAAAAAATTTTTGTATTTTTATTTTGTGTTTTGTTCTTAATCCGTTGCGCTGCTGGCCTGGCCTGCCGCGTGTTCTCACCGGTCAGTTTCAAGAGACACTCTGAGTGGCTGCCACCAAGCCGGAGCGTTTTTATACACTCGGGGCGCCGCCGCACACGAGCGACGCCGACGCGTCGACGGCGGCGGCAGAGGAGGCTCAGTGCTAGGTACGAGCATCGCATACACAGCTATCGGCAGAGAGTAAGGCTTAGTAGGAGCCAGGACTGGACACCTATTTTTAGTCCAAAGTTCTAAGCCGAGGCAGAGAGCCCTTTCACCATAAATAGACAGCAAATTGGCGTTGTCTTCTATTTTTATAAAAGTCATCGTTGGCAATTTGTAAGTCTTCCAGACCGCAGTGCCAGTCCACAGTCCTGCAGGCTATTTATAAACCTAGCTCAGGATCGCTTTGATCGATTGCCATAGGCATCATTAAATGGCCAGACACGATTTTCAAATGGAGTTTTTTTTCCTTCTTTTTAATTTTTGATAATATCAGCAATCAGCCGGGGCCAAAGAAAAATGCTTAATTGTGGTTTAGAGGCTGCGGGTGGAGTGGCGAGGGATGCGGCGGCGGTGGGTTGGTTGTGACAAACTGGTTTAGAAACCTTGCTTCTACTATTTTTACACCAAAAGCACTTAAGGTGCATCATTAACATAATCAAAGTTTCAGCTGCACAAATCGTTCGATCGAACCGATCGGATCGTCCATCTTCTAAGGATGATAAATGCCTTGTGGGGGGAGAGGGGGAGGCCTAATGGTGGGGCCTCCTTAAATGGTTAGTTATTTCTTTTAATAGAATGCAAAAATCAGGAATTCTATGGAAAGTTTCCATAAGTGTTGTGGAATACATGCAATAGAATGAAAGTTATGCTTAGCTAAGAAAGATCTGACTGGCGCTAGAGATGGGAGCGTGAAGCACGAACGTTATGACGAACGTTGCTTAGCCAAGAAATTGAAATTCAATTTCAGCAGCAATCCTGATACTTAGAAAATGGCAAAACGAAACTTTTGAGTACAAGCGCTCTTGGAAAAAAAATTGTATTTCATCGTTCTGAAATTTTTAAGAATATTGTTCTCGAAATCCAGCAAAATTCGATTTTATTCTGGATTTTTAGGCTACGGTAGTGGGGATTAGTAGCGGAGATTAGTAGACGAAACGAGATTTAGTAAAGAGCAATGCAGATTTGTAATGTGAAAACGGGAGGGGGTGTGGCCAAAATTTGAAACAAACCTGATCTGCGTAGGGAAAATACACCCAAAAAAATTGCTATCAATATCAATTTGATACATGATACATGAAAAATGAAATAAATAAATTAGAATCAATATAGTTCTAGAGTATTTAAAAAAAAAGGGGGGGGGTATCAAAATGATCTTTTGGTTATTAATTTGATACGCAAAAGTATCAATTTGAAACAATCACATTTTTTTATGAAAGTTCGAAATGTCATGCTCGTATGGGAAACGAAACCAGCTAAACCCGGAACCCGAAGGGGCTGGGCCATTGACATTAATTGTTTTTAGTGCAGACATATCGGTAAGTTGCTTAAAGTAGAAGCTATGTAAATCAATCAATAATTTATTTCAATATGGTGCAGAAGCTCTATACTTACAAGGTGAGCAGCTATACATATATACAGCTCCAGTTGAGGCGTGGTTCGGTTTCAGAACCATTACTAAAGAAAATCTCGAGCTGGGATGATCATGCCATCATAATTTTGGCAAATCAGAAGGGCGGACTGTTATGTCAATAAGGACTGATGCACTTTCTTAATGTGACTTCTGTATTTGAATAACATCCGTGTTGAAATGTTAGAGTACAATGTTTCCCATACTTGCAAAATACATTTTGTAAGAATACAGAATAAAATAAACCAGTTTTTTAATGTTTATGTTTTAGTTTTATTGGCAGTTTTCTGTTAACTGAATTGGTACCTAAACTTCATAAGAAAAATGTTAAATTGAGAAATGCCAGTATCAAAATGATTTCAAAAGTTTGACAGTCAAATATCAAAATGATAGTCGTTAGTTTCAAAATGATACTAAAAATTTAATGCAAAATACTGACAGACTGATACTAGTTAGTATCAATTTGATATTTCAAAAATATCAACTTGATACTTGGAGTATTAAAGAGAATTTAATACTCAATAGTTTTAAATTCATGACTAAATTGTGTCATTTTGATGACTACTTTTTCTTGGGTGTAGGAGTGTACATTCAAAATTTGGTGGCTCTAGCTCTTTTAGTCTCTGAGATCTAGGTGTTCATACAGACAGACGGACATGGCTATATCGACTTGGCTGTTGATGCTGATCAAGAATATATATACTTTATGGGGTCGGAGATGCTTCCTTCTGCCTATAAAGGATATATATTCCTGATCAGCATCAACAGACGAGTCGATTTAGCCATGTCCGTCTGTCCGTCCAACTGTCTGACTGTCCGTATTGATCTCAGAGATGGTAAGCGATAGTGGTTTGACATGTGTGGCACATATGCTTCTTATAATTGCAGGCAGATCAAGTTTGTTTTCAATTTTTGCCACGCCCCCCGCAAAATTGGAATAAACGTCATATCTCCCACAGTTTTATAGATAGGAGGTTCGTTCCTTCTGGACATATTTAGTAATCAGGATTATTTATCTCCAAAAGTCCAAAAGTAGTGGTAAAGATCGGATGAACGGTTGTCGAGTAATAAGGAAAACAAACAATAATGGGCAGCACCGGTCGCAACGGTGATGAGCAGCACTTCACAGGTACGGAGAATGTTATAGTCGGGCTTGACCGACTTTCTTTCTTGTTTTTCGTATGAATGCTTACCGAAAACTGGATATAACGTGAAGGGACAAACATGAGAGCATGCTGCTTGGCATGTGGAAGGCGAACTTTGATTTACAATTGCAAAAAAAGCAATCCAATCCGCTATTCTTTGATGACGTTAGTGTGACCGTAATCCTCATTCTTCAATGGAACAAGGAAGCATCATATTTCTTGAATGATGTTGAATGTAAGGGTATAAGTCCGTATTTGCAGACTGCCTCTGGGCAGAACCGAACCGCCAAATCTAACTCATAAACCAATCCGTGAACCGTACTGGCTTCGTTTAGAAAATGGTAAACGGCCCCTGGCGTTATTTCACTTTAAAAAGGGACATAACGCCACTAATGAGTGAGAAATAACGCTCGCGGGCTTTATTTCACTTCCAGGAGTGAAATTATGCCCGCGGTTGTTATTTCACTTTCAGAAGTGAAATAATTCCCACGGGTGTTTTTTCACTTTTTTTCTGAAAACTCATAGAATTTGACTATCATAAAATAATAACTCATCAGTTAAAGAACCACTGACTTGACAAGAAGCATTCACCTCTCACTGATCTTCTTATTACAAAGAGAAAAATCCGTTCTCTCACTGATCTTCATATCTCAGAGAAATTAATCCGTTATAAGCAGGGATGCAAACCGGTTCTAAACCAAACCGAACCAAACCGTAACCGAACCGCTAATTCAAGCTGGTAAACCGAACTGGCGTTCCTTTGAAAACGCTGAACCGAACCAGAAACCAAAAAACAAAACGGTTCGGTTCGGTTCAGTTCACTGACGAGTTTGCCGGTCGGTACGCCTGTCATCAGATTACATTCCTTCTTTGAAAGTTGCTAGTGGATTCTGTCGTGTTTCTTCACCTCAATACAACTGTAGCAAGGACACTGCCAGCATATCCGACTATCCAAATGTTCTCTACGATAATTGTCAAAAAGTCACATATTTACTTTAGAAAGAAGAAAAAACTCACAGAACAACTCTGACTGAACACCTTGTTTTCTTGAGCTACTTTTTAACAAACGATATATCCTAGTTCTTTCTGTGATTATCAGCAATCCGATGACGTTTTGATTTAAAACACGCAATATTCAAAGTCTATATGCATAGTTTTTTTAGCGCTGTTCTCTGTAGTTCAGCTGGTCTAACGACCTGATGCATCACTGAGCGTCAGTCTTTAACGACAGGTAATGCATCACAGCGATAGTTTAGTACGTGCATCCATCACCACACTAAGGACTGGTAATGCAGGGTCGTACCGATCAGTGCGTTTTCCGGACATTCCCATAGAAAATTCGTTAGGCAAATACTTGGCTAGTGGTTGGTCTGGTGAAGAGTGCTCACTACGAAGAGTTGAGAATTCGTTAATGCCTCACAGGTGCGGCTGAACAATATAGTTCCGATGACTTTCAATAGACAAATTGTTAGAACAATTAAAGTTGAAGGAGACATTTAGGTAGCAACTAAAGGCGCAAACTAAAGACAAAATAGCAGACCACCTCCTGCCTGAAGGATATAACATCAATTAAGGGTTTTTTGTTATAGCAGAATGAGAATGTTTCAGTTGTGTTTTTGGTTTGGTGTACACATAATGTAGCTCAAACAGTTCTAAGTTCGCTAAGTTTAAAAGAGATGCAACCTATAATACTAACTATGTTGAAACCAACTTCTAGAGTAGTCCCAAACTTAGCGAATAAATAAATGAGAACCTTTCAAAATAAATAAACTATTAAATAGTCGAAGCTGGTTTCCCATAATCCCAGGATTTCGAAGTCACGCTCGCATCTCCAATCCTCTTTCTCTTCTAAATTGGGCAAGAAACGAAGAAGCTCAACGCAAAGGGGCAGCTGCCGAAATAAAAGATATAAAGATACACAGACACACACACACACACTCAATCGCTCACTCACCGAAGAATACAAATGGAACGATGTCTGGTAAGGTCGTACGATAATTTAGCAGAAAGTTCTGGGGAGCGCTCTTCACTTAAGCTTCGCTTAATTTGATTGGATTTGGAAAGGCCCGGGACGTCGCATTTCAAACTGATATTCAGTTCTATTTTTAGGCTTGACAACCAATACTAAACCAAATGCAGCGTACAAATCCCGACTATCATCAGTGTCCATCAGTTTATTTATGATCTATTTTTTTGGGTTTTATGAGGCAACGCAGGCCGCCGCACAAATGGATTAACGGATTTCCTAAGCACCCGGTGTGTGCTACCTGCTCTGCCAAACCTGGACAAATTTACCTGACACTGACACTCGGTTTATGGCTACTTGGAATTCGATAATTGAAAAATATGCAAATCCCGAAAACCTTTTTCCCCCATTTGTTTCGATGCGCTCGCTGTGTGTGTTGCAGCCTATGAAGGTCGACCACGATGTGCAGGTCGCCGCCTAGTCACGAATCAAATATGAAAAACTCTCGTAGATACACACTCACCTGGAGATTTGCGTTTTTCGAAGAATCATGCATAATTGCAATTAGTAAATTGCCCAATGATTTTGAGTAGATAAATTGTGTTGAGCAATGAGACCCAACTATGCGAAGTACATACTTAGCTAGACACATTTGCTGGTAATATTCTAATGTGGTAAACACCTCCATGCCAATGTCATCGCTTGCTCCTCCACCCCTCACCCCCACCCCACCACACTCAAGCACTCGGGGATTCGATTCGTTTTCATTAGTTCTGTCATCTGCAATTTAATTGCGCCATCTAAAAATAGTCTCGCTCCATCCCTAAAAAGGTGTAACCAAAAGTTAGAAAAAACTCAATGTGACTAGGCATATAAAATGCCCAGCGAAGCATAAAACAATGACGACAACAGCCCGGACCAGACCGAAACCAGAGTCAACGACGACGATGACGGCCACGACGACGACGAGAACAAAGAGAGGACGGACGGCAGCGGCAGGCGACCAAATCAAATGCAACTTTTCGATTGTGGAAAATTGCTGCTGGACCAAGTTGTCGGCGCATTTGGTTTGAACGCCGGAGCTTGGTAGACTTGCTCCAGCGATCTTGGCTATTTGCACAGGCCGCTGTCTCAGTCCCCAAAGCACTTGCCCAAGTGGCCAGTTAATGGTTTCTTGCTCTGGGTCCTTTCTTGCGCCATTTTTATGCTCTTGGCTTGCATAAATATTTGCAGAGCTCGACTCGAAGAGGCCCCAAGTCGGTCGGCTTGGGCCAAAGTAATAAATTTGTGAGCGCGCGCGACGCAGCGTCGTTTACTTAGCCTCCATTCTTGGCGGCAGGGATCCAGAACGGGGCGCATAGGGCGGGGACGGGGCTGGGGGGAGTGCAGGTGTGCTATCATGTAATATAAAATGCGCATGCGTTGCAATCAACATCATTGTCGTAGTCGTCAACGTGTAGGCACACACCATCATCATTGCCATCATTATCATCGGGCAACGTAACTACACCGAACTGCAAAAGTTCGATAAAGATCTAGGATCTATTAGATCAGCGGTGGGCACGAAATTTGATTTTGGGAGCAGTCCAACAACAATTGAAAAAAATAGGGAAAAGTTAACTTCGGCGAGGCCGAAGTTTTGTATACCCTTGCAGTTTGTTTTTCTAAATAAGACTACTTTTCGGACCTTAGTTTTCTATATGAGCTATACTATATTGATGTCCGATTTCGACCAAACTTAGTAAAATCATGGAAAAGCATAACAAACTAACAATTACGAAATTTGGAGGCGATCCCAATTAAAACAAACCAGTTTTTTCTCACTAGAACTTCTTTTACGACCGATCATTCATACTGCAGATATATGCTATAGTCATCCGATTTTAAACTTTGTGTTGGGAACGATAAGTGGCTGAGAAGACGTTTCCATTAAAAACAAAAAAGTTTTTTTCACAAGAACTAGTTTTTCGACCGATCGTTCCTATGGCAGCTATATGCTATAGTCATCCGATTTTGACCAAACTTTGTAGAATCGTGTGGGAGCAAATAAAACAAATACATTGCCAATTTTGAGAAGCATTTCCGTTAAAAACAAAAAAGTTTTTCTAACTAAGACAACTTTTTGACGATTGTTCTATGACAGCTATACTATATAGATGTCCGATTTCGACCAAATTTGGTGGAATCATGCAAAAGCATTGTAAGAAATACTTAGATTTGAGGCGTTTCCATTGAAAACAAAAAAGGGTTTTCTCACTAAAACTAGTTTTTCGACCGATCGTTCCTATGGCAGCTATATGCTATAGTCATCCGATCCGGCCGGTTCCGACAAACGTGCAGCCTATTTGTACCACAAGACTTCGTGCAAAGTTTGGAGAAGATAGCTTTAAAACTGACGGAGGAGATAGCATAGAAACAGACAGACGGACAAGGCTAAATCAACTCAGCTCGTCATGCTGATCAAGAATATATATACTTTATGTGGTCGGAGATGCTTCCTTCTATGCGTTACAAACATCCGGACAATTTTATAATACCCTCTGCAAGGGTATAAAAAAGACTTGAAAGTGGAAAGCTGAATACTTCTTTCAGTTTGTTCGGTGTGACTAAAAGAGAAAGGTCGAGTAGGGTAGGTTAGCTTGCGATGGCTGACAAGTCACTCTCCCACTTAGGCCGCACGGGCCCGTTGCGATACCATATATGTATTTCTTGTTAAACCCCATTAGACCCTAGGGTGATCTTCAATACTGAGTCATTGTGTAGACAGAATAAACTTAAGTAGAGTTGGGATCGGATATCAACGAGAGGTTGAGTATAGGGGTTGACGAAGTAACCTAAATGTCTTCCTACTTAAAGCAGGGCAATGACACAGAAAATGCTGTACCGTTTCTTCAACTTTCTCAAATCTGCATATTCTACAGAAACGCCAGGGCTTGCTTTTTTATAAAGCTTGAAGGTAGCCATAGGCATCCCTATCGTGCTCTTCTCTGAAAGGAGCTCGTCGGTTGTGCCTAGTCTGATGTCCAGGCAGCGGTGTCTAGGCGCCCATATTAGGTGAATACTGAAGTGTCGGCCAATCTCTGTTCTATTTGTGTGTGAGTGCTAAGGTAAGTGGCATCTTCCTGGGTGGCTTCCACCTCCGCTGGTACACACTACAGTGATCAGGGAAACGAAACGATAAGCTAGAACCATCCGTGTATATATTGATGGCGTTGGCTCTGCTATAGGGAAGGTTGTCGTTTCGTTTTGGGATATAGACGTATAATCGAACGGTCGAACGGGGACACAATAGTCTGTATACCCACTTGGTTAGTGACTATAGTGGAGTGGCTCGATTCTCGTAGTCTTAGGGCTGCTGTGCTACCCATCTGCCTAGCTACTAGGTCTAGTGGCACGAGATGAAACACAGTGTTAAGCGCTTTCGTGGGTGTTGTTCAGGACCAATTGTTTTCCGAGGGCTGGCCACCAAAATACTGAACCATAGGGCGTACTATAGCTGTGTAAAGCCAATGTACTATAGTTCGGGGAGGAAACCCCATTTTCGGTCTATAGCCCTTTTGCATGAGAAAAGAGCAATAGTTGCCTTTTTTATGCGGTCGTTTATATTGTCATTCCAGAGTATCCTATCCCGAATGACTCCCAAGTATTTGTCATTGTCACCAAATATAAGGCTTACTCCATTGATTTTTGGAGGGATAAGCTGAGGAATTTTGTACTTCCTGGTGAAGAGGACATTTTCTGCTTAGACTGTGTTCACGCCAAGTCCGCCAGTTGTTGTGTTGTCAGTGAGGTCTGCATGAGGTCGCAAAGGTAGAGTAAGAAGGTGAATTTCTTTAAATAATATGCTGTTCGATCTGCTTAAATTTAAAGATTAGGTATAACACCTCGCTTTAATCATTTTGAAAGAGAGTCTTCAATCTGCTCTTGATGAGATGGGCGTTACAAGCTCTGACAAACTAATAAGATATTCAATTTATCTTTTTCCGCTTTAAAATTGTTTCCATATCAATTACCAAGAATCTCGCAGCTGGGCACGAAAATATAATGATAACGCAAATGATATTCTTGTGATATGTGTGTAGCGTGACTTTGGAACGTTTGTCAAAGCAAGTTTCAAAAGATAACGACCGAAAGCCCAACAATGCATTGTTTATTAATTTAGTGTGGTTAAAATAGAGATTTTAAGTCATCACTGTCTTTCTTATTAAAAATGGAAAATCTATTAAAAGATATTTAGTTAAATAGAAGGAAAAAGAATGAATTTTGTATTTCCTGCCCGTGTTCGATATACCCGTTACTTAGTGGAAGACAAGTTTATTAGCCTTCCCTTATGTTTTTTAAAGAGCATTAACATTGATATTAGCATATTAACATTATGTGTGCGGACAGCGCATGCTGGCAAACAAAGCCTAGAAGTATGCAACGATTTTTTATTAACAGAAATATTGACAAATGCTGATTTTCTTATGACTCCACTATTTATAATCCGATTTTTATGAAAATTTGAAAGATTATAGGTATTGCGAACAAATCTAAAAGTTTAAAAGAGATCGATATCTTAAAATTATCACACATTTTTGTTATAGTGGGAGCGGGAAGGGGCAAACATTTTAAACAAACTTGATCTGCGAACAAACAATAGGAGTCTACATACAAAATTTGGTGGCTCTAGCTCTTTCAGTCTCTGAGATCTAGGTGTTCGTACAGACAGACTGACGGACGGAAGTCCGGTATGACTCCCAGGCTTGTAAATCATCACGATTTGGGCTTTCTTCCAGCACTTAGGGAAGTAGCTTTAACACAAAGCAACTTCTGCAAAGTTGATGCTATCTTTTGTTGCCTAGTGTAGTCAACATTGTTGATTGCTGCATGCAACACCGGCACCGGCAACAACTACTTGCATAAATGTGTATGCATGTAGGTACACTTACAAACCACCACCACCACCACCGCCGCCTCTTGCACTTTGCGGCTGCTTGACCATCATCATCGTTGTTGGGCCACTGCCTAGACCAACATCGGGAGTCGAGAGTCCGAGAGCTTGGCTTCTTGTATCTTATGGATGCGTCGCATACATAACTCTTTGTTATTGGCCTTGAATTGTCCTAAGCACGGAAAAGAGGTCATTGTCGCATAATACGCGCGACTCACTCTGCCTCTCTCCTCTCTCTCTCTCTCTTTTGTCCAGTGTGTGCGTCTTGGCTGGGTGGAACCTCTTCGGTCGGAAAGCAAAATCTGTGCATAATTTTTGTAACCACTTCTACGACGCTTCCTTTACCAATTTTTGCAATTTGTAATTAAAGTCCGCACGCATCTTAATGCCTGTAATTGAAATTTGCATTTGCTGTTGGCCCTTTGGCCAGTTTGCCAGTTGCCCGGGCCAGTCTCGGCGAAAGCCGGTCTTGGGTCTGATTCTGGTTTCCCAGAGGGGTTGTCTGCATTAAGAGTTTGCCTTATCATTGCACCATCATCAGCTGTGCTGGCCAAATTAAATAGATTTGCAGATACATACATAAGAAGCCAGCAAATGGTGAAGGAGAAGGAATTGTACTAGCTGCAAGATACACAACACAAGTCGCAGCACAATAAATGAGTTTAGTTTTCATTAAAAGCCACATTAAAATTTCCTTTTGTTGAACGCATAAAAAAGCTTAATTAAAGTTCTCTATTTCCATAACTAATCAAGTAATAAAGATAGGCATCCACCTGGGCCAAACAACAACGGAACTTATTCATGCTTATCGAAAGCCAACAAGAAAAGCAGTTTGGAGACGGCTTAATAAAAACCCATCGAAATGACCTAAATTCACTTTGGAGATGGATTCAAAAATTCTAAAAATAAAGTGTAAAGAATAATACATATTGTACGATACGGCGGCGCTGCTCGACTTATAACAAATGAATCACTTTTTCCATTAAGTTTTTATATTAATTACAGCCACCTGAAGGCAAAAATTTATTTTTGTGGCATTTTTGCAAAGTTTCTGAGAAATTAATCAAATCATTATCGTGTGCCGTAATGAAATCAAACGATAAAATCAGCTACGAACAGTAAAAAGTTTATGGCGATTCTGCAGTTGATTTCAGACGAGTGGAATCTGTTTTGATAGAGGTCGACTCAATCCTTTAAAAAGTAGTCGGGGTGGATATCAATGGTTGAGTTCAGCAGAACAACTTGCTCCCTGATCAATTATACATTTTCAATGATCGTCCTGCTGAACTCCACTGATGCGGTAACATGAGAGCCAAATTGACGTATTATGATAGAGGAGCATGTATTGAGGAAATAGTATGCTCCTTTTAAGTGATACTGCTACCACCAGCTGCAATTGTATATCGATTGACACAGTCCCAAAGACCCAAAGCCGAGCTCCTCTCAATCTTTTTTTGGCTTCTAGTTTTTTGCACAAGAGAAAGGGACCTACAGCTTAACACCGAATCCGAACGACAGTTTGAGAAGCTTTTGCATGGCTAAATAGTACAAAGCTGGCGCCAACAGCAGAGAGGGGTGACCGGGTGTAAAGTTTATTCAAAGAAAAAACTTTTCATTAGATGTTCCCGAGGCGGGATCGAACCCACGACCTCTTGCACAGTGGTCGCGCACACTAGCCGCTGAGCCACCCGGCCATCCGATTTCGAACAACATTTTTAGAATTATGGTAAAGCATTCCAAATAAATAAATGCCAAGTTTTAAGACATTTCCATTGAAAACAAAAAACTTTTTCTAACTATGACTACTTTTCAGACTCTACTTTCTCATGACAGTTATGCTATATAGATGTCCGATTCCGACCAAACTTAGTGGAATCATGGAAAAGAATAGAAAGCTAATAAATACAAAGTTTGGAGGCGTTTCCATTGAAAACAAAAAAGTTTTTCTCACTAAAACTAGTTTTTCGACCGATCGTTCCTAGACGCTATATGCTACAGTCATCCGATCCGGCCGGTTCCGACCGTATTTGTACCAAAAGACTTCGTGCAAAGTTTGGTGAGGATAGCTTTAAAACTGACGGAGGAGATAGCATAGAAACAGATGGACAGACGGACAGGGCTAAATCAACTCAGTTCGTCATGCTGATCAAGAATATATATACTTTATGTGGTCGGAGAAGCTTCCTTTTGTGCGTTACAAACATCCGGACAATTTTATAAAAAAAACTATTACACAGAAAATACGTTTGGCTATTTCTATGGAGTTTCAATGATGGCATGGAATACAGCCAATGTCTGCGCCGCCTTTATGTAATCGTCTTTAACGGGGGTGACTTAGAAACCTCTTCTAACCACATTCCAACCGAAAACCAATTCTTATGTGCCACAGAAATCTCTTTCGTTTGGTTTCAAACCTCTCGTGTTTTGGGAGGAGATTTAGCTAAATTCACCACCCAAACAGTTTTGATAAGCAAAATTAAGTCTGCAAATGTTAGTTAACAACATTGCTTTTCTGGATAAGTTGCATCAAAAGAGGCAATCTGCTGCCATATCAGGCAAAACCGACCTACCACTGGCGCCATCTGCCTGCCTCAGTAGCGCCACATGGGAAATTTGCTTTATGATTGGCGCGAAAATATTGTTAAACTTTTCATTTTAATTTTGGGTAACACGACTTTAATTTCAATTATAATATTAGCATGAATCATAAAACTTATACCACTACTAACAGATTTCAACTTAACATCAAATAAGTTCAAATCTAAAACAATGGAAATTTTTTTTTTTTGGTGTGATCAACAATTATCTTAGACCCAATTGGACCAGTTCTCTTTCTCACTTAGAAAATCAAATCTCTCGAAGTGCGGAGTCTTAAGAGGATTTTTTGAGAGATTTGCTAACTAACCGACGGCAAAAGGGACAGGCTGCAAGGGCTGCAAGGGACAGCCGGGCTAGGCGATTAGAGCAATGCACTTTATCCAATGAAATTCTTAATTCTTTAAAGCCTGTATACTTGTCAAACTATTTTAAGACTGAGCCGGGGTTCGACAAGGATACGTATTATCTTCAATGCTTTTTGCTTTAATTTTTGATGACTTGCACTAAGTATTGGAAGGAGGACTTTATATTGGAGATCGCTATATACGCCTCTTACGACATCGTCATTACAGCGGATAGTTTAAGCGTACTTCAAAGCACGATTAATCGGCAGGCGGTATGATTCCGATCAAAATCCAAAATAATGGTATTTAGGTCGATTGGTAGACGAGAGGTGGACATACATATAAAGGAGAACTCATAAAAATTTCACCCGTATTCATATACCTAGGAGTTATATTCACCCCATTCAATAAGTCGCAATAATACACCCAAAGCCAGTATGAATGTGACATGGAACCATTTTCTTGTCAAGCTTGATATAAGCATAAATGCTAAATGGAAGTCGTTTAATGCAGTATGTCATGCGGTTCAATCGTTTGGAGCCAAGTCTGGGGCTGCAAACACTTTGAAGAAGTGAAAGTTCCTTTAGAAGGATTTGCATTTACCAACACAAACACACCAACCTAAGCATTGGCACTAGAAACTGGCCTGGACGATGCACACATATATTCTCTAGATCTGCATCTTCTGGTATGAAGGATTTGTGTATTCCTTTGGGACTGGACAGGCGTATCGCTATAAGCACGGCAATTCAATGGAACACTTTTTGCGCGACCATACTCTGCACACTTAACAAGTAAAGGCGCGGTAGTCGAGTTCCCCGACTCCAAAATACCCTTTTCCCTTGATTTCGTGTATTTTTATTCATTTTCTACGATTGTGTATACACACACACGCCCGCTCGCACGCATGGACGCGCTAGCTGACAATGCTACACACCTCCTCTTCTGTCCAATCCTTAAGGGTCTCTCTTGCACTTTTTTGATTTTTTTTCCTATACACCGAATTTTTACTTTTACCTACTACAACTTAAATTTTTTTATGCCAAAAAAAACCTTACACATATACCGTTTTCCCCCCACCGCGACACCTTTCACCACCCTGAGTCTCTTACTTTTGAACAGCCTCTATCGGGTTTTTTTATTTACTGGCTGTAATACATAATAAAAAATTTTTAATTATTCTTGCTTTTCATTTTTTTAAGGTCAAGGTTTTAGACCCTTAAGGAGCTGACAATGCTGCATTTCGGTAGGCAGCTTCTCACTGGAGAGAAGGTTGTCAGCATACTAGATGACAGAAGCAACACCCTGTGGGAGAACATTGTCAACTATTTAGGAAGCTCAGTGACTTATCGGACGGAAATTCTAGCGACACTTACTGGCGCTTGAGTCAGCATGTGTAGGAGTCTGCACCGAAAAAAAAGATAAAATCGGCCTTCATCTGCGTAAATATCAATTCCAATATCCCTATAATATAAATATTTTCATATCAAAAGGGTATTATTTACTCCTAAATATATGGACTCGATCATATCATCTTGGTATTTTTGCAGATGAAGGCCGATTTGATACTTAAAATACCCGTATGATATACTAAGGAACGATCAGGATTCAGGTAGCAGCCTGGTGTAGTAGTTCAGTGTTGTGAGAGACGAACTGCTCATAGCCAACAGATGAATGGAGAGTCACAAAAAGGAAATATTCAAGCCTGTTACCATTTTGGCGTTCCCTTTTACGAGTGAAATAGAAATAAATTGTCTTTTCGAACGAAGGCTCGAATCGATTTCCAAGTTACCAAACTTATTGAAATCGTGAAAAGCATAGAAAACGTATAAATACGAAGTCAGATGCCAATTCCATTCAAAACAAATAAGTTTTTCTCTCTAAAACTAGTTTATCGACCGATCGTTTCTATGGCAACTATATGCTATAGTTGTCCGATCCGGCCGCTTTTCATACTTGTACAGCGTATTGGTATTACAAGACTTCGTGGAAAGTTTCGTGAAGATAGCTTTCAAACTGACGGAAGAAATTGCATAGAAAAAGACGGACAGACGGACATGACTATATCAACTAAGCTCGTCATGCTGATCAAGAATATATGGTATATACTTTATGTGGTCGGAAATGCTTCCTTCTATGCGTTACAAAAATCCGGACAATTTTAATATACCCTCTTCAAGGGTATAAAAAGATTGAGTCGATACAAGCTCGAAAGGCTGGATACAATCGTGTATCAGGCTAATTTCTATCTCGGATTCGTACTTTAAAGTCAAATAATCCTGAATGAGTACGAATGTCCGATGTCAAAGCGATAAAGCGAAACACACTGAGAGCAAGAAAACTTGTCTTACCAATACTATCAGGCTAAATGGGTACACACACATACACGCAAAGGCTTCAATCAACTTCCCAGTCGGACCTGACCGCATGCCAGAAGCACATCCCGTATATAACTTATGCAATTTAGAAGTAGTTGCCAAAACCTGCAATCTTTCTTTCGCTTTTGTATAGGGGAGAAACGCAGCAGGAACTGTTCTATTAGAAGCGACGTTTGCATGGGTTGTTGTTGTTGGTTCAACTTCGTAAAAACGCTCGGCAGTCTCTGGCTCATGCTGCACGCGTGCCTTTAGAAGGGAAGTTTGCATGCTTTGCAGATTTTATGCCTTCCAACATACGGCAAAAAGAACATGTTTGGAAAAAGCGAACGGTCGACTATCGTTCGGGCCTCGTTTCGCATATTGGTTTCCAATAGCACGCGTGCTGCATGCGTGCCATTAGAAGGAACGTTTGCATGTTGTGTAGACTTCTTCGCTTCTAACCTATTGCAAAAAGGATCGGGCATCAGTTTTCATACAGAATATATACCTTATATCATACAGCAAAAGTTGGTAGTACATTCTTCCTAGTAAAAAGTAGTGTGCCAGAAGGCATTCTTTTGGGAACCACGTTCCGACAAATCCGACTGGGTTAGCGTTCGATTTTTGCACTTATGATGCCTTGTAATTCCCAAACAGTTATAGCAATGCTGGCATGAGGAGGAAGCTCAAGTTTCAAGATCAAGCCAAGAATTGCGGGATTGAGAAGTCCCAGCTCAAGTCAATTCTGCTCGTACTTGGATTGAGAAAATCCGGAATTGAGCGACTTCTGACAACGTTTGGGATTGATTTAATTCCGGATATCTCAAAAATTTGGTTTCTGTGCACAATTCTCAAACACTGTCATTCCAATTTAGCGTTAAACTGTAGGTCTCCTTCACTTGTGCGAAGCCTATAGTCGCACAAGTCAAGAGATTGAGAGAAGCTCCTGCTTGCCCCTTTGGGATTGTAGAGCCAAATATATTTGGATAAGTATTTTTATTCATAGGGTTACAAGCAGATCTGATATGAATGATGACAAGGAATGATATTTACAAGCGCTGCTATGCAGTTCCGACATATTCCATGCCTAACCAACGTTAAAGACCCACCGCCAGGTTTGGTTCACTGAAGTCATTTTGAAAAACAAAGAATTTTTAAAGTAATTATGGTATATTTTCCTTAGTCTGAAGACCTTTTGCACTACACCCTCTTACACGTTTGTGGCCACAGGTCTAAGATGCTACTTATAGCTTTCTGTGTGATCATTTCAAGCAATTTGAGTATCTTTGTACTAAGCAAAAAGTTTAAAGGCCCCCCAAAATTGTTCTAAACATCGTGTGAAAGCAGTAATTCTGTTTATGTTTATGTTTATTATTTATGCAATTGCCAACGTGAAGAACTTTTTTTTTTTTGCTGACAGTTTCCTGCAGAACCTGATCATCGTCATCATCATCATCATCGCCTATCTCCATCTGCAGCTTGATCAGCAGAAATATCGTCGGCGACTTAACAGGCAAAAACATTATGGCCATTTGATATTTTATCTTGCAGAATGTTTTTATTTTCAGTTTTGTGTGTTTTTCGTGTCTGACTGGACTGACTGTGCATAGATTAAGACAATTAAGTCTGGGCATTAATTTCTAGGAAATATAAAAAATAATAATCACTGCGCGTATAACTCGATGGGGCGGGTAATTGGCCAGAGGGAGGCGACGGGCGATGACCTTTGCTGGCACATAAAAAACTAAAGCCAATGAAAGATGAATTCCTCCCCCCACTGCCCATTCGGGCAGCCTCCCAGACTGGGCCAGGGTCAGACTGTGGGTTCTGGGTTCTCTTTGAAAGTAGTTGACAGTTCGGCTCACGTGCCTGCGAGTTTGCAACAAAACAAAAAGTGACAAATGGATACGGTAATAACAAGCATCATCATGATAATAGCAATCCGGACTCAGTCAAGCGCTAGTCACATTTCGCAACTTGTTTTCAACGACGAATCAACGAACCAGCGAACCAGGAAGGTGGCATCTCGCCCCTCCTCCGCCGCGCCGCCATCTACTCTGATTTGATTTAATTTATAAACTAAACCAAAAACTGTTTCACTTTGTCAACTTGTCTCGTTTGCATTGATTAAGCTTAATTTGCGGTTCCCAAAATGCGGGTCAAAGCTTTTAAAATCTTTGGGTGGGTGGCCCGAGAACTTGTGTTGGGTTGCCTTAACCTTGAAAACAGTGGATGATGACGATGAGTCAACTGAATGCCAAACGAAAGTGGGTTTAGATTATTTCTCGGCTTAATGTCAAGTGCTTTAGCTTTCACATTCCAATAATCCAAGTCAAGTCAGCAAATGAAATGGCAAAGGTTTCGGAAAAAGGTTGTTTCCGACTGTAAACTACTCTATGCCTCCCAAAGTGCTGCCCATCGCGGTTGCTTATAACTCGAGTATTGTTCATTCGATCTTCACCAATTCTTTGGCAAATCGATAAATAATCCTGATTACTAAATATGTCCAGAAGGTACGAATCATCTAACTATAAAACTGTGGGAGATATGAGGTTTTATACAAATTTGGAAATTCGTCAACTTTGCAATTAGTTTCTGTTTGTGGTTTTCTATGGCTTCTTTATTTCACTTCCTCATCATCATACACCGAGTTTAGCTCGTAACCTCGCCACTCGCACTCAGTCTAGTTGTCCATGCTGGTTGCATTTGATTAAGTTCAAGTGCGTGCATTGTCTCTAACTACAAAGTACATCTGATCTCGTCTCTTCTTATTCCATCGTCATAACCAAGTGCAGGCGGACCAATAATTAGATTTGCTTTTGGTCACTGTCACTAAGTGGTTGAATATTTTTACATGACAATTGCCACTGCGGCCCAAATTCAATTTGCAATTTTCCCTGCTGCTGCTGCTGCTGCTGCTGTTTGAGTTGATCTTCTCCTCTTTTCTATTTGACTTTGATACTCGAAATTGGGACGTACTACTTAGTACGTAAGCAGCCGCGCATTATTATGAGTATTATGAGTCCGAGTGCGAGTCTACTCCATAAACGAGAGACAACGACATTTCACAATGCCCCAGCAACAACAAAGATTTTCTATTACTAACTATTTTTAAAGTAGTCGACCGCTAATTGAATTCAATTTGCATGCATTAGCGTTCATAGCGGAGCGCTAAGCTCTCGAGTCCAGCGGAGGAGGCTGCGGCTGACTGGGAGGTGGCCAGCTCGGCTCATCAGCGCGCGCTCACCCCCGCCGATGATGTTCGCATGGAAAATCATCATGATTTTATTTTATAATTATCTCTGCTTAACCAAATAACAACAAAATTTCACGGCAAATTCGTTGAGCCGTGCAATTTGTGGCTGTTGTTGTTGTTGTTGCCCTTGTTCTGCTGTTGTTGTTGTTGTCACTTCTCTGACGTTATTTGGATTTGTGTATTTGCTTATTCTTGTACTAAGGTGCGTTTCATAATTAAGGGGGACTATCAAATTTTGGCCACGATTTGGTCAAAGCTTTCAGTTTGAACAAAAACCTATTCCGGATCAGTTTCAGTTTGAACTTTCCAACTCGGAGACTCCTAACCGGACTGCAGCCCAGCGCTCTTCTATTTCGGAACTTCTTCTTTGGGATTAAGTTCATGTTAACATTTTCTGATTCTACCACCTTTTATATTTCTAGCCGGGATACTAAAATTGTGACATTTCTTAGAACAATCTTAAGGGGGTCTTCTCATTCAAAACCCGTTTTTTGGACCCTTTTTAAAAAATTCTTATTTGAAAACGCAAAGAATAATTGAAAACTTTTTTTATTTATTGTATTACAAAAGGTTCAAAGTAAATAAAAAATTTTTTTTGCCTCGATACGAGGGCTGTTCAAAAAGTAATGAGACTTCAAAGTTGGTGGTGAAAAAAAAAGGTGTCGTCACGGCGGCCACGATTCCGGGTCTCCGGAGCGTCCGAAATGAAAAAAAAATAACAGGGTTATAATCAGTATAGATGTAATTCTCGGGTGAACCTCAAACTTAATTTTGTGATTTTTTTGACAAAATGGCGGCCATTCAAAAAAAATTTCAATTTCGGGCTTTTTTTTGTAGTTTAGTGTAAAAAAAAATAGTAAAAAATTTTTTTAAAATTATGGTCGAGGTTCACCCGAGAATGGTGACAATTCTGCGTCGATTCCACTTTGTTTCATGAAAACCGGTTCAGTTGAACTGGAGATATCATGGCCGCCAGTTCGAAAAACGTGGTTTCGAGATAAACGCGCTTTAAGTTTGCAGTTGCTTGGGAATTTAGGTCACATTGGGTCACTAAAAGGACTATATCTCCTAAACTAATTCGAGTTTTCGAAAATCCTTTTGGGGGGATATTTTTGAATATCCAAGCTATAAATAAATGCAAAAAAAAAAGTCGAAAAAAAAAGTTGCTCAATGAGAAGACCCCCTTAAGCTGTTGTTTCACTTATCTGAGTTTTCATATAAATTGACTGGGAAACACCTCAGCTAGCTCTGAGTTGTCTGCCCAAAAATTTATATGATAAACCCAGATGGGCTGTTTCTCTTATTACAAACAAGGCTGCAAACCTCTGAAATTCTGCAGGAGGTTCGGTCCGGGGGTTCGAACCCGTTGTGAAGTCTAAGGTTCGGTTTGCGGACCGGTTCTTGGAGCCCCTGAATCCAAGGTTCTGGTTTGAACGCTTGGTTCGCATGAACATAAAAGAAATGTTTGACTTTCGATTTATTCACATTTTGAAAGTTGAGTTCCATTGCGTCGCGCAGTCTAGCACTGGTTTATTTAGTTTTTCTAAAAGCAACCGATTTAATATCGTCTGAGTACGCAGTTTTTTACAAAGTGTGCGAACTTTACTCATGTCAAACTGAACTTCCCTAAAAAAAAACGTTAGCCACTACAATTAAAGTGTGTGCAGCACAACGAACTGTAATAATAGAGTCTCCCAGGGAATCTATGAAGGCAACTTCTTCATCGTCCAAATCAACAAATACTTTTGGGTCACAAGGGCAACTTTTTTCGGTATTACATTCTTCATCGATGCATTCCTTTTCTGCTCTGCTGGTGCCATTTAAAAGTTCTTTGGGCTCGTATGCTGGACGTGGACCTCGTTCATCGCCAGCGTGTAAACGTGAATTTCGTCATCTTTATGAATCTGACATAGATTTTTAATGTACATAACATTTCGGATAAAAATAAGATTTAAAAAGCTTGGCCAAAGATTAGAGTGTACTCTCTTTGCAGCTAATATGTCATTAGAAAAACATTTAAATGAAGTTGCTAAATATTATAACATTATAACATATTATTGTAACATATAACAACATGTAAATTATAACACTTTTATAAAATGTTCTGGCATTCGGTGAGGAAAAACTGTACCTCAAAGACAATTAGCAATCTTTTTATACCCTTCAAGAGGGTAGTACCCCTTCACACCGGACAATACAATAGGTGTGAAGTTTTTTTTTTTTTAAATATCTATTTAAATTGATATAAACATAACATTTAATAAGGAAGCTATACTTTTTTAATATGGTTACACTGTTTCGGTACGAATTGGGTGAATTCCCGGAACAAATTAGCTTTCTGGAAAAAATTGTGGATTGTTTTATTGGTTAGACTGCAAACTCGGCTGGTCAATAAAATAGGTGTATGAAGCAAAATATTAACCTGTAGTTTATAAAGGGATTAGGAAAATATAACTAAATGGGGACTTAATAACCATTAAAATTGTATTAGATGGGCCGTGGGCGTCACTGCAGTGCGGAGGAGAAAAAGATCATTCGACGACTCCGAGATGAAGGGAAAACGTTTAAATCTATTGCCATGTTAATGAAACGTTCTCAAAACTTCGTAACCAATGCCCTAAAACCTGAAAAAATAGGTGAAACTCGGGGAGCACCTAGAAAATCATCATCTAAGACCGAGGATCGCATGGTTCAGTTGGCTAAACGCGACCCGTTCAAGTCTTTCAGGACGATTGCCAATGAAATTGGGAATATTGTGTCATCACGGACCGTTCGGCGACAAAATAAATTGATTTGGAAATGATGCCAAAAGGATTGTTCGTCGTCCGAAAGGCAAACAATTTGATCCCAAGTACACATATAAAACTGTGAAACATGGAGGTGGTGGCCTAATGGTATTGGGCTGCTTTTCATGGTATGGTGTTGGTCCGATTTATCGAATTGACGGAAAAATGGACAGATTCGTTTACAAAGATCTATTGGAGACGGTGATGCAACCATATGCCGAGGATAATTTGCCACTTTTATGGAAGTTCCAGCAGGATAATGACCCGAAGCACGCCTCTCGAGTAGTAAAGGATTGGTTCCGAGAGTAAAATGTGGATGTTCTTGAGTGGCCTAGTCGATTCCCGGACCTCAATCCCATCGAGAATCTCTGGGGTGAACTCAAAAGAGAGGTCGAAAAGACTTTTTGTCAAAATAAAAATCAACTTAAGGATATTGTCCAAAGAGCAGGGTACAACATTCCAATTGGAACTTGTCGGAAGTTAATATACTCTATGCCAAGACGAATGGAGAAAGTCTTGCAAAATAATGGCGAATATACCGGTTATTAGCTGCCAGATACTTAGTTTAATATAAAACATGACCAAAAATTGTGAAATATTGATTTAATTTGAACATTTATCTTCGTACACCTATCATTGTGTCCAGCCAAAATTGGCGGATTTAAGGAAATATTTAATTTAGTTGTATATTAAAGGGTTTGTGAAACTGTTTTTACTTTTTGTTTAAAGACAATTAATATAAGTTTTGAAAAAATGGATGCTGATCAAGAATATATATACTTTATAGGGTCGGAGATGCTTCCTTCTGCCTGTTACATACTTTTGCATAAACTTACTATACTCTGGTACCTCTGGTACAGAGTATAAAATGAATTGCAGAACTCCCATGAACAGCAAC
Source organism: Lordiphosa collinella (assembly GCA_018904265.1). Classification (NCBI taxonomy): domain Eukaryota; kingdom Metazoa; phylum Arthropoda; class Insecta; order Diptera; family Drosophilidae; genus Lordiphosa; species Lordiphosa collinella. The sequence goes on from JAEIFV010000236.1 coordinate 134,752, forward strand.
TGCAGCAATTGCAAGCGGAGAAGTATGAATATTTGGCATGTTGGAGAAACGACCGAAGCGAATTGATCTTGTTCAATCATGAACTACAAGCAAAGAACGGGGAATTGGAACAAAAGTTGCAGGCTAAGGGAGATAGATGTGAATTGCTCGAGCCTGATCGCTTGAAAGTGGCAAATGCTGAACTTCAAGACAAAAATCTAAAATTAGAAAACGAAATACAAGGATTGCGAGCAAGCCTGGAACAGCCCTTGACCCCCAGGCTTTTGGGAGGATTTTTAATCTGATTCAAGAGCAGTTCAAGACGATGCAGTTGACAAAAAATATGCTCGTACAGGACTTTCAGCAGCAACTGTCAGTTGAGAAGGCAAAGAGAGAGCGATTGCAGGAGAACTTTAAGAATCACATCATTGATGCTGGACCTTTTTGATTTTACAAAAGAGGACAAGTGCTAAATATCAAATTAGTTTGAGAATCAAGACTTTCGCAGCATTATTGATGCTGGACCTTTTTGATTTTACAAAAGAGGACAAGTGCTAAATAACAAATTAGTATTTAAAAATAAATTAGATAAATTAAGAAAAAAAAAGAGGAAGAAAAGTAGCTGGCAGGTGGTTACTGCACGAGCGCTGTTTGCTTTCTGATTAAGTGTGTAACGTTCGACTTATGGTAAGGAAGTGTCATTAGAAATTCACCATGCGAAAGAGGTACCAATTGATATAAGCAAGTGAGAGCAAAAGGGAGGGCATGATTGCTTTCAGTTTTGTTTTCACCTTAGCCTTGCTGTTGTAAGAGAAAGAGAGATAGCATGATACTTGTGGGGAGTTGTCATTTTTCCAACGCCTGCCAGTGTTGCCATTTTCGCTTTTTTCCCGTCAAATCTGGCTTTTTTTTTACGGCCAATTGCTAGAAAAATTGGGAAACCGCGGGCAGCGGGAATTCTGGCTTTTTTCTTTTAAAATTCAGATTTTTTTCCGCTTACTTTATTACAAGCATTTAACAACTAGTAATTTCATGTCTTCGTTTTCTCGATACTTGCCAATGCCATCTTTAAAAGCAGTGGTATTGAGAATATATCGATATGTCGATCGATTGTTTTCTGTTGTAAGCAATCTCGATGTTTTTCGCATCTCTATCACTCGCGCTTTAAGTTTGATAAAAACACAATGCCAAAAGACTACAAGAAAAAATGTCGGGATGCCTGGCTAAAAAGTCGTGACGAATTTAAAGCTTGGGCTCGGAGAGACGATACGGACGAGAAGAGAGTTTTGTGCAGCTATTGCAAGTGCACAATCACCGCCAAACTGTCCGATTTGATATTTAATATAACTAAATGGGGACTTAATAACTATTCAAATTGTATTAGATGGGCCGTGGGCGTCACTGCAGTGCGGAGGAGAGAAGGCTCATTCGACGACTCCGAGATGAAAGAAAAACGTATAAATCCATTGCCATGTTAATGAAACGTTCTCAAAACTTCGTAACCAATGCCTTAAAACCGCAAAAAATTAGTGCAACTCGGGGAGCACCTAGAAAATCATCATCTAAAACCGACGATCGCATGGTTCAGTTGGATTGCCAATGATATTGGGAATATTGTGTCATCACGGACCGTTCAGGGACGATTGGCAATAGCATACCTACAAGGCAGGATTGCTCGCAGGGTTACTTTGCTTCGGTCGGCAAATTTACAGATGAGGAACAAATTTGCATGAGACCGTAGAATCTGGTGCGGACCGGAGAGTGAAAAAAAATGGCGTAATATCCTCTGGAGAGACGAAACCAAAATAAATTTATTTGAAAATGATGCCAAAAGGAATGTTCGTTGTCCGAAAGTCAAAAAATTTGGTCTCAAGTACACATTTAAAGCTGTGAAACATGGAGGTGGTGGCCTAATGGTATTGGGCTGCTTTTCATGGTATGGTGTTGGTCCGATTCATCGAATCGACGGAATAATGGACAGATTCGTTAACAAAGATCTATTGGAGACGGTGATGCAACCATATGCCGAGGATAATATGCCACTTTTATGGAAGTTCCAGCAGGAAAATGACCCGAAGCACGCCACTCGAGTAGCAAAGGATTGGTTATGAGAGCAACATGTGAATGTTCTTGAGTGGCCAAGTCAATCCCCGGATCTCAATCCCATCGAGAATCTCTGGGGTGAACTCAAAAGATCATCTTTTGGATATTGTCCAAAGAGCAGGGTACAACATTCCAATTGGAACTTGTCGGAAGTTAATATACTCTATGCCAAGACGAATGGAGAAAGTCTTGCAAAATAATGGCGAATAAACCGGTTATTAGCTGCCAGATACTTAGTTTAATATACCTCAGAGAAAGAAGTATATGTGCACTTTTTAATTTGCTTATATTTACTATGGAGATAGGGTTAATTTTTTGTAGGTATGCCAATTTGTACTGTTATCTCTTGGAGGTCTAGAACTCCAGTATTCCTTTTGCCTTTCATTCTATGTACCGTTTTAAAAAATATGTGTAGCAACTCGTGGTTTTCAAAAGAAGTAAGTATATGTGCAAGCTGCGATTATTGTGTTCTCGCGTGTCGGCAAGCTCAGAAGTGTGATCCAAAAAAATTTCTTTATTCAGCAGAAAGTAAGTTTAATTGTTTTTAACCGATTGGAGATAAAAATGTGTGTTGTAATTTTAATTTTACGGTAGAATGCCACGTGGAACGCATTTGTCGGAGGAAGATCGCGGTCTGATCAAAGGGCTGGCCGAATCTGGCAAGAATGTTTTTTTATATTGCCGCCAGACTAAATCGGCATAGAAACACTATTGCAAATTTCCTTAAAAATCCGGAAATGTATGGGAAAATAAAGCGGAGCGGCAGACCCACGGAAATCGATGCACGGTGCAAGAGGCAAATTCGGCGTCTAGCCGTTGAAAACAACAAGTCTTGCATGGAGATCAAAGGTCAACTGAAGCTTGACATATCCAAAAGGCGTATTAATCAAATTTTGAAGGAAAACGAAACCATTACATATGCCTCCCGCGACGCAGTACCGAGGCTATTGAAGCGCCACATAACCGCCCGACTTTTATTTGCTGAAAAATACAAGTTTTGGTCAGAGGAGTTCACTAAAGTTCTATTTTCGGACGAAAAAAAATTTAACCTAGACGGCCCTGACTCCTGCCAAAAGTATTGGCGCGACAAAAGGCAACCACGACAGCACTGCTATAAGCGAAACCACGGTGGAGGATCATTAATGGTTTGGGCTGGATTTGGGCATGCTGGAAAGTCTCCCCTCTGTTTTATACCAACCAGAACCAATGCGGAAATGTATGTAGAGTTGTTGGAAACAGTGCGGATTGAATTTGCTGGAAACCTTTATGGGGATGAGTGGATCTTCCAGCAAGACAACGCGCCAATACATACGGCACGTAAAACAAAAGATTTTTCCGGTAGGATTTTTAAGGAAGTTTGCAATAGTGTTTCTATGCCGATTTAGTCTGGCGGCAATATAAGAAACATTCTTGCCAGAAGAAACATTAATAACCAATTTGAATGGGGACTTAATCATTTAGTTATATTTTCCTAACACCTTACCTTCTGCAACCAAATAATTGTATTTATAAACTACAGGTTAATATTTTGCTTCATACACCTATTTTATTGACCAGCCGAGTTTGCAGTCTAACCAATAAAACAATCCACAATTTTTTCCAGAAAGCTAATTTGTTCCGGGAATTCACCCAATTCGTACCGAAACAGTGTAACCATATTAAAAAAGTATAGCTTCCTTATTAAATGTTATGTTTATATCAATTTAAATAGATATTTAAAAAAAAAACTTCACTCCTATTATACTGTCCACGCGTGTATATGCTATAGTTATCCGATCCGGCCGGTTCCGAGCGTATTTGTACCAAAAGACTTCGTGCAAAGTTTGGTGAGGATAGCTTTAAGACTGAAGGAGGAGATAGCATAGAAACAGACAGACGGACAGACGGACAAGGCTAAATGAACTTAGCTCGTCATGCTGATCAAGAATATTTATACTTTATGTCGTCGGAGATGCTTCCTTCAATGCGTTACAAACATCCGGACAATTTTTATAATACCCTCTTGAAGGGTATAAAAAGATTGCTAATTGTGTTTGGGGTACAGTTTTTACCCACCGAATGCCAGAACATTTTATAAAAGTGTTATAATTTACATGTTGTTATATGTTATAATAATATGTTATAATGTTATAATATTTAGCAAATTCATTTAAATTTTTTTCTAATGGCGTATTAGCTGCGAAGAGAGTACACTCTAATCTTTGTTATGTACATTAAAAATCTATTTGGATTTACAAAGGATGGACCTCGTTAGGTTTGACCATGGATATGTATCATGGCATGTAATATATCGCCTCAAGCCCAACAAAGGGATCGAACCTCCGGCCGAACCTTCTTTAGAGTTTAAGCGGTTTGCTTTCGATATCACAATTTCCTATTTCAGTTTGTTTTCACTGATTTGTTTTTAAGTTTAAAGTTGCATTTATGCTTAAGTGCCTTATGCTTTTGATCTGTACCTTATGGTTTTTTTTTTCAGCTATACAGCAGCTATTGTGTATGCTTCAGTTTTGCACCACACCATCTATGTTAGAGACTGATTTTTGCTAATTGGATTTGTCATATATAAATTTTGTTGATATATGTTGTTGATCAACAGAGCAAACAAATGGTTTGGCGGCTCATTGTGTTTGCAGAATTAGTCAGTCAGAGCGTTGTGAAATTTTGTGATTTTAGGTGTATGACACCGAGTCCAGGGGTCTCTGAGATCTGAGCTATTATTTTGTGTAGATTTTTGGCATGATTTCAATTCGTCATGATATTTGTATAACAAATTTCGTTTGAATTTGGTTTTTAGTAAATGATAAGTAATCAAATAATAAGTATCATTTCATTCCAAGAAACAGAAATGTCTTGAGAAAAACACAAAATCTTTCATTTACACGTAACATAGGTTGGAAAAAGTGCCTTAGATAGGTAGATAGTTCCGTGAGGTCCAGCCATTCAGTTATAACTACACGGGCGCTCACTTAAAGCGAGAAGTTTCACGTATCTGTTTCGTAACTGTTATATGTATAACGGTTAAGGGTTACGGTTTCGGTTAATGTTTGCTGTAACAGTGGGGTCAGTTAGCTGCACCCACTCCCCATTAAAAAGTACAACTGTTACTGCATCTGCTGGTAACAGCCGTTTAACAGCCTATTTTAGCTCAACTTAATGTCCGCCGCTTAAAAGTATGCAATTGAAATTCTCCCTCTTTCGTTACAGTGTCCCAACATTAAGCGCCATTTGCTGCAACAGCGTAGCGTTCGTGACAGCAGCAGCTTTGGCGACAACATCTCGAATGCTCCCTCAATTGCTCACATCAATGGTTGTCTACAGGACAGTGATAGCGATAGCGAAGATTTTCTACCCGAGGAAGTGCGCACACTCAGCCATGAGGGACAGGATGTGCTGCGTCGCTTACTTTCCGTAGAGCCGCGTCAACGAATACGCAGTGTCATGGCCCTGCAACGCATTGCCCTCTATAAGGGCTATCAACTGGAGGCCAAACAGCTGCTAAGGGTAAGTAGTGTGGCCTGTGAAGTTTCTGCTGTTTGTTAATTTATTTCTTGCTTTTACAGTTGTCACCTTTCGACATCATATCAAGAGATGGCATTCGGATATACGAGGACAATCATTTCGAACAGCTTTCCAGCGAGCTGGCCACCAAAGCATTCCAAAACTTTTAACAGTGCCTTAAGAACAAAGATGGGGGCCAAAGTCCCCATGAAAGCCATATGAACGAATCAGTTGCCAATCAGTTTTTAAACAAAGTTTTGTTTGTGTATTTTATTTGAAGTTTTAGTCAACATTTTTAATAAATAATTTGTTTGAATTGCCAAAATTAAAAGGGGAAATGAGTGGAAAAATAACATAGTCTGCTTTTGGGATGCGAATTTAAACGCGAGTAAAATGTACACTCGGCCTAGTCAGTAGCATATTTATTGGCTGAAATGAAATACAAATAACTCTGAGACATGGAACAACAACCAAGCAACGGCGCACAGTGGGGAAAATCATTATTTAAAAGTTCGTAGTTTCTTGAAGACTTCGCCGAACCTTTTGATAGCGTTGTAATGAAAGGAACACAAGAAATAAAAAGGTATTTTTGGAGGAATTTTTCAGTTATGTGAGCGAAATTTTCTAAGGTTTTTATTTGTGGCCTCGTGAGCTTCTTCAGAAAACATACCAATTGGAAGAGAAAAATGTTTGATTATATCTGCACCATATATCAAAATTTTATGCACAGATGCTGGCATATAGAACCAAGGATGCGCATCAACAAATAAAGTTGCTGTTCCATATGCATTAATGTCTTACTCAGATGAGACTTCGCCGCGATCCCATAAATTTGTAGGCCATATCTCCATACCGGAGCCAGAATAGCCTTTTAGATTAGGACTTTGTTCCTGAGTGACAGCTTGTTGTTGGAGTTCAGGAGCCTCCCCTACGACGTGCATATGTTGCGGGCAAGTATGGCCGTGTCGTCAGCAAATGTTGCGATTAGAAAATCATCGGGGTTTTCAAGCGGAACGCTACAGGCTCCGGGCATATCGTGAGTGAATAGGACCCAATACGCTGCCCTGCGAAACACCAGCCCGAATTTGGGATGTCGCTCCGTCCTGTGCAACCTCAAAAGCTCTGTCCGTCAGGAAGCTCTTGATTAGCAGGTACAGTTGGGACGGAAGAAGTTTCTTGATCTTCGAGAGCCGACCTGCGTGCCACACTCTATCGAAGGCCTGCTGGATGTGAAGGTAAGCTGCCACTACGTACTCTTTCCCGTCATACCCTTCAAGGATGTAGTTGACCACTCGTATAATTGTTCGGGAGTTCCATGGCTCAGTCGGAAGTCGGAAGTGGAAATCGGGTATGGCTTTTCGAATAGATCGAATATCAAGCATTCATCGAAGGATACAACGCTCGAACATCTTTCCAAGGGTGTATAGTAGGCTAATCGGTCGGTAGAAATCAAGGCAGTAGGGTGGTTTTCCATTCTTGTGAAAGAGAACAATTCTGGCTTTCTTCCAGGGTGATGGAAAATGACTTAGTCTCAGAGCCGCGTTTAAGATGAGCACCAAGAACAATATGGCTTTGTCTGGCAGGAGCTTAATTGTCTTGTTGTCAATGCCTGGGGTCTTACGTACCACCAAATCCTTGATTTCCCCTTTTACCTTAGGGAAGGTGATTGGCGGATCTGGGAGGGACATTTGGAGGCGGCTATCGAGGGCATCTGAGACTTGGTTCCGGCGGGGCGAGGATGTTTCATAAGGCTGGAACCGCTCTTCTAAGTTCAGGACAAAAGCTTCGAAGGTTTTGTGTTTCTTTTTTTTTTCATTAAAAATTGCTTTACCCCAACTGCGGCGTTGCCATTTTTGAATTGGAATTCTGTAGGAGTTATGCAGAATTCATTCAAAGAAGCGAATCCACGCGTGTAGTGTTGATAACACAAGGCAACAAAATTCGATTTTTTCCAGTATCTTGAAGGATTGGTAGTGGTTCTAGATGATATTCGCGTGCTAATCATGACTGCGTTTTCAGAAATTGTCCATCACGTCGAGATTTTTAGCAGGGATGCAAACCGGTTCGCTTTTTTCAGCTGGTGAACCGAACCGGCGCCCCTTCAAAAATGTTGAACCGAACTGAAAACCACAAATGAAAATGGGTTCGGTTTGGTTCAGTTCACTGACGAGTCTCAAGACGCACAAATTTTGGGAATTTTTATCGAGTTGCTACGATAAATCCTTATTAATACCGGATTTGTGTAGCACCCAACCATTTTGAAACATGCAATTTTCCACCGACCTCTGAATATGCCTGTCGTAAGCAAACATTTCTTCTTTGGAAGTTGCTAATCAATTGGTTTTCATATATCATTTCCTTTACGGGACGATATTCTCATTAGTCTGTCGATACTCTATTAAAATGATATCATTATGAGCGAAGCAAGCAAATCCAACTATTCAAACTTTTCAATTCTCTAGGAATTCAGTATCGAAATGGTCAACAAGTCACATATCACTTTAGAAATCATTATATTTCAAATATTGAAGTAAAAAAAGGTCGAGAAAAAGACACTAGCTTTAATATTTTAGAAAGTTTTTCGGTATAAGATAGCTTTCTCTTAGAAAATAATCAATATATATAAAGGATTAGCTAGACCAAATAGAGTTGGTTCAAACAATAACCGGGGGTGTACTACCTCTTAAAACCAGAACTAGTACTTCATAATGTGTTCGATCCAACTTTATTTTTCATCAAATAGTATGTCCCACCTAGGTTTATACTTTTTCAAACTTGTGCAGCTTCAAAAGTCCAAGACACTTACTTTCTGAACAGATTTAAGGATATTTTTGAATGTTAGACTTCACAATGGGCTTAAAGGGTTAGGGTTTGGTGGAATGAAGGGTAAACTTAAAACAAAAAGAAGTTTTGGAGTTGCCGCAACTTCAACGACTTTCCGAGAAGATTTCAGGGTAAATTGCGACGTTGTACTCAACAAAAAGGCTTTCAGAGTTGACATAAGGTGAAATTAATCCAACAAAATAATGGAGTTCTAACACGTTATCGGACTGCTTTTCCTTCGAAACATCGCAAAAATATCTTTTCGCGCAGACTTTAGATCAAACTGGGACTTTATAGTTAAGAAATTGCTTTGGGCTTGAGACTCGGCCAAATTAAAAACGATCCTTGAATAGAAATGCGTTTTTGACAACTTTTGGACTGCCTTACCATCGAAAGTTTGAAAAGAAATAAACTTTCGAACAGATTAAAGCAAAACCCTTAAGGGTTAATGTTCGGCGGGAATAAAGGCGATCCTAGAAATAAGTTTTTGTCATTTTTTTTAAATATAAATATGAAAATATCTGGGCGTTAAACTTAAGGATGGGCTTTAAGGGTTGAGATGTTACAGATTTTCGGCATCCAAGAATATAAAGTGCGTTGCGAACTCCTTTCCGCCCAGTTTTTAGAGCAGATCGGGGTTATTTGCTGAAACCAAATCGGGCCTTCATTAAATTTATAATAAATAAAGACTGAACCACTGAACCGAACAAAAATAGCGGTTCAGTTGGCTTCAAAAACCACGTAATAAACCCAACCGGTGGTTTAAAAACTATGTGAACCACTGAATCGAACCACTCCTTATTTTCAATCGGTTTGCATCCCTGTAAAAAACACGAATTTTAAACTTTTAGACCGGCTTCACCGGAAATCACTTTTTTCAAAATGAAATGAAAAACCCCAAAAATATTTTTTCAAAACTATTTAACTAAAATACAAAACTTACAGAACGAATATATAGGGTGATTTTTTAAGAGCTACAGGAAAGTTTTTCAAACAAAAACACATAAAATTCAGAAAAATGCATGAAATCTTTATTTGATTCGATAGTACGGTCCATATAATTTAATGTTTGAAGATTATTTCATGCAAATGTTGACCGTGACTGCGCCTCAAATGGTCCATCCGCTTAGTCCAATTTTGGCATACTCTTCGGCCGGTATCTCACGAATAAATGCTTTAATGTTGTCTTCAATTGAGCGTCAATTGAAGCGGGCTTGTCTGTAAAGACATGAGCTTTAACATAGCCCCACAAAAAATAGTCTAAAGGCGTTAAATCGCACGATCTAGGCGGCCAATTGACCGGTCCCGAACGTGAAATAAAATGTTCACCGAACTCGCCTCTCAATAAGTCCATTGTTGCGCGTGCTGTGCGGCATGTGGCACCGTCTTGTTGAAACCACATGTCATGCAAGTCAAGCTCTTGCATTTTGGGCAGAAAAAAGTTGGATATCATCTCACGGTAGCGCTCACCATTCACAATTACGGTACGATTCGCATCATCTTTGAAGAAGTACGGACCAGCCCATAAACCGCACCAAACTGTGACTTTTTCTAGATGCATTGGTAGCTCTTGCAATGCTTCTGGCTGATATTCACTCAGAAATCGACAATTCTGCTTATTTACGTACCCATTGAGCAAAAAATTTTCAAAATAAAATGTAAAAAACGCGAATTTAATAATATAAAGCATTTTCGTAATAAAATTTAATTGCCAAGCGTTGTTCGTTTGTAAGACGATTCATGGTTAAATTATAGACCAAACTGAAGATTTTTGACAGTGAAAAAAAAACAAAAAAGGGGGGGGGGTTTAAATCATAGTTTCCAAAAAAAAAAAATAAAAAAAACCCTTTTATTTTTTTTTTTTTCTAATATATTTTTAAAAAAAAAAAATCCTTGGTATCTTCAAACCCCCCTATATATTTTTTTATTTTTTTTTTTTTTTTTTTTTTTTATTTTATATGTAAGAAGGCAAGAATAAAGTCGGCTACAAGATTTTAGGTAAGGAAAACCGTACGCATCAAATCTGCTTTGCCTTGAGCAGTCGGTTTCAAATCTCTTAACTTTTGTCATCTAATCTAGTAGCCTAGCATTTTAAAGGCACTTCATTTAAACAAGCAGTTCGAAATGAAACCGTTTAACACAAATCTCTAGAGATTTCTGGGACACCCTGTTAACTGTTTTGGAGTACGATAGAAGTTAAAAAACTGTATGAAATTGTCACTACATTCTTTTTTCATGTGTTTGGAAGGCAAAAATGCAGTGATCAACTTAGAACTTATTTAAGTAATTTGGATTTGCATTTAAGTCTATAACTAAACTAAGACAAATTTTTTTGTTAAATGTCTCGAGAAATTGAAGGCGCCTGCCAAATCGAAAAGTAAAACGTAACAGTCAGCCTCTCTCGTTTCCGCATGTTCAATTTTCCATCATTTCGCTTGATTCTCCCGTGCCGATTTCGTTTGGTCCGTGGTCTGCCAAAAGTAAAAAGTAAAGCAAAATCATTCGGAATGGAGAACAGCAAATCCAAACTGAAACAAAATTGCTTTCGATTTACTTTTCAAAACGTAGCGGAATTAAGAACATGCCTGATAGTTTATAAGGTCGGAAATGAATATTTCTATGCGTGCTGGGCAAAATTATGCTACCCCTGAGGAGCATTACAGGTGCTTAGAGTTGAAGAGAAACAGAAAAAAAGTCATTAGTTGCGTATAGTATTCAATATTTATTATTTAATTCGCTTCTCAAAATCTTTATATAGTATACAATATGAGTTAAAAAAAAAATTAATATCTATTTCAATTTGATAATTTGTTTTCTTTTTGTGTGGAAACAAAAAATTCGTAAGAAATAAAATAAGAAAAATTTGTAATTTTTATTCATTGGAAGTACACAAAATTAAGGTAATTTTTCATTTGTTGGTTTTTGTTAGGGGCTAGAGATTAACGATAAATGAGTTTCATTGTGTGTGTGTGTGTGAAAATTAAAGCTAAACAAATAATGTGATGAGTTCGAAACAGGTTTGCAAATTGAGTGAGTGAGGAGGAGAAAGGCTTTCTTGTTTTAACTAAGCCAAAGACTTTAATTCGGCTTAGGGCTGTGCCAGGACACAGCCTTAGTTCTTACATCGTATTAAATCTGTTTACGTTTTATACCAACACCAAGCGATTGCACAAAAAACCCGTTGTTGCTTACAGAACTAGGCAAAAAAAATTACATAGAGATAATGATGAAGAATCAAGTTGCTGCTTGAGAATCCTTAAGGCCTACCTACATCTGTTTTTGTTGTTGTTTAATGTTCAGTACAATTGGTGGTAATGTTTTACAAACTAATTAAAATTTAGTTTAGAAATTGTGCGGATTTGTGTGCGCGTTTTGTGTATTTTATTTTGTTTTGTTTTGGCGCCTTTGACTTCATTTTTTTTTTTTTTTTTTTTTGAACAACAGAAATATCTAGTTTAGTTGGTTCAGAGCTTAACCTAGGAAGTTTCAGTAAGTTTAATGCCTCTTTACAATGATTTATAAATAAATATGTGTGTGGGGGTGTGTGTTGGTTTTCAAATTGGAATGTTGTGTTGTAAATAAATGCAAACGGTTTGTTCATCTTTCTTGAAATTGGTTCTTGTTCTTTTGTCTTAACATATACTATCCGATCGGTTATTGTTGCTTTAAGCCCTAAGACTAAATAGAAGGTAAAAAAAAAATTAAGAAGAAATCCTTTGACTAAGAGAAAATTCATGGACTTGCCAAACATATTTCAAAAATTAACTAACAATTGTTCATTTCTGTTTTCGTTTCCGTTTTTTGCACAGCAAAGTGTGAATTGAAAGTGGTCTCTTGAGCTACACTAAATAACTAAGACTAAGACTACGACTAAACTACAATATACATGTACAAAACATAATCTCCAATTTCCCGTGGGCAGTTTTCAGAAAACTTCAAAGTCACGTGTCTGTTGTGTGTGTGTGTGTGTTGAACAAAAGCTTAGCGTTATTAGGGGTTAGGTTTTCTTTCAATGTGTGTGTGTGTGTGTATCAGCTTAAGTACTCTAAAATCGTATGGTGTGTGTGCCGCTTCCTTTTCCTCATCCTCAGTTATGCACAGGCATGGGCAGCTGGCCAAGCAGATTGTTGGCAAACTGCGAATTGGTAAACTTAAAGTGTCGCTTGTCATAGAACTTGAGCAGCGCCGGCGAGAATGGATGATTGTCCTTGAGATGCAGATAATGAACCTCGGGCTCGCAGGTGGTATGACCGCATTCCTCACAAACGTACATCTGGAAATGATAAGCGGAGAAAGGATATAAGTATATGAGCAAATGTAATCAATTTTCTGCCCCTTTAACCAATTGCTTAGAGATCCAACAGAACGATTAGAGTTTTGGGGGATGTTCAGGCGCGGATCTAGGGGATCGACTTTGGGGGGACTAATATGAAGTAAGTATATGTGCATTTTGAATTTGGATGTTTTTTTTTTGCTTTTGTTATTTTTATTTAAAAGGATTTTACACTTTTGACTATTATTTAGCAGTAAAAGTGCTTTCCATTTACCTTTATAACCAACTCCTTATGGCGATCAGGCAGTATTTGAAGAGATAAATTGCTGAATTGTTCTCACTCTGCGACTTAAACGTTCTTAAGTGTCTTAAACTGTCGACCATTCTTAAAAACTCTGTCAGACAGGATTCCCCAGAAGTCTTTAACAGGGTTTAAGTCTGGATTAATCGCTGGCCACCCCATGACCGAAATGCTTTTGGATGAAAGAAAAGCCTTTGCAGTGGGTGCATTGTGAATCGGGGCGTTGCCTTGTTGAAAAATTCAAACATCCTCATAAAGGTTATCTTCAAATTCAACAAGTTTGCTGTCCAACAACTGTTCTTAGATCTCGGCATTAGTTTTAGTTGATAAGAAACACAACCGAGACGTTTCCGCTTATAACGGGATTCACCTGGTTGCCAATATTTATGGCAGCCATCTGGTCCATCTAAATTAAGCTGTTTCACTTCGAAAAAAACACATTGTGGACATCAGTTGACCAAAATTTGTATCTTTCAGCAAATGCAGAACTATCCTTTAGGTGACAAGAAAGTAGTTTAGGTATAGGTACACTCAGGTCGGTCGGAAGGGAATACAGGCCGGGGGGTACAACTCACGGGCCCCCATTTAACATACCGTTCGAATCCAATTACTTCGTAAAGTATATGAAGAAAGTGACAAGTGTTAATTTTGTATAAAGCTTCCATACACATTTTTGAGGTTTTGTGGCTTGGACACACTATCCTATGTGATTTGGACAAAACATTTTCACTTTTCCCGCCAATTTTGTAGGTGAGAGACCAATTGAGCTCAGATACTAGCATCAAAAATAAGTTATTTTTGACATTTATTAGAAGATCATTTTTATTTGCGTCGAGTTTTCTTCTGTTCTTGATTATTTTCACTGCACAAATCAATTTTTTTTAGGTATCTTTGCTCATTTTTATGTTGTATTCAAACTACTTAGCCGATTTGAAAACAATGCTTAACGCGATTTTTTCAAATTCAATAACCTTTTTGTTTAAGACATCTTGCTTGAAAACATTTATCGTTTCAAAATTGAGATATGCAGGCCTGTTCCAGTTTTCGATTTCGTGCAAGTCATGCGGAATCGGATTAGTTAAATTTCCCCGCTTCCAAATACAAACTAACTCTCTTATTCAAATTTTAACTTGGACTTCGCAATTGTTATAGGTTTTATACTCTTAATGTAAAATCGTTTCAAACGAGTTCGTTAATCGTTTCACGGAAATCGCTACTCTTACAAGTTCCGATTAATCGAATTTAGCCCCAATAGCAGACCCCCCCTTTATCCACTAAGCTAAGCCATTAAACTCTGTTCTACAATTAACTTATGTTAGTTTTAACTTATTTCCTTCTCACCTTGGCTCGTCGCTCCTTATATGCGTACTGATGCTGCACACTGTGCACTTTTTGGCAATGCGATTCCAGCGAACAACGCTGCGTAAAGCTCTTCTCACACAGATTACACTTATACGGCCGTACGCCCGTATGTGTGCGGGTATGACGCTTCAAATCGAAGGTATCATTGAATCCCTTTCCACAGAATGTGCACAAATAGCGCTTGATATCCGAATGGCATTTCATGTGACGATTGAGCAAACGCTGCAGCGAAAACGTCTTCATGCAAACGCGACAGACAAACTTATTGTTGCCATTATCCTCGCTGCCACAGAGCGCATCAGCCGAACCGCCATGACTGCTGCCATTGCTGCTGGCGCTGCTGCTGCCACCGCCATTGTGATGGTGTTGTTGCTGCTGCTGCTGGTGGACGGGATGTGGAGTTGAGGATTGCTGCAGGTTCTGTTGAAGCTGTTGCTGCTGCTGCTGGAGGGATTGCTGATGGTGTGTGGGCGAATGTTGCTGCTGTTGGAGCTGCTGCTGCTGCTGTTGCTGCTGCTGGTGGCCATGCTTGAGATCATCGATGCAATCAATGTTGCGTATACGGTGATGGCCACCATGGGTATTCTCCACGGCCAGAGGATTCTTAATGCCATGGCCGCCGTTTACAAATTCCAGTTGTAGATCGGGTGGTAGGCCCAACTAAAAGGTGAAAGAATGTCATATGAAATTTGTTGTCTTGGGTTAGTAGCTCTACAAGTTAAGGGGTTTTGGGAATAGACGAGCACAAAAACAAACACAAACACAGGAAAGATTTTCTAAATACATACACAAACAATACTAAGCAAATTTTTTAATGCAAAATACTTTTTTTCCATGAAATGTAAATGAAATGTCACAGATTGTGGTTTGATTTTAGCTTTTTAAAGCTTTCGAATCGACTAAGCATGTGAAGCGAAAACACGGATTAGAATGAAACGGACAAAACGTCAAAACATAAGTTGACTCATCGACTGATTGACAATCATGGATATCTTAGACGTGATTTACATGGTGAAGCAAACTTTATGAAGTTTTCAAAAAGCTTTTGCTTGTAGGAAAGAGGTGTAGAGGAGCAAGCGACACCACTACACCTATGATACAATCATTACAGGTACGGGTGTGAGCTTTTTTTTTGAGTACAGAGTTTTTGCACCAAGGGTTCTCAACCGTTTTGCGTACTGAGCTGAGAGCGCACAGTGGTTGTTGTACCATGACTTCATCTCTTTCCCCTACAAACGAAAGCTTTTTCAAAAGCTTCTTGAAGTTTGCTTCACTGTGTAAATCCAGTTTAAAAAGGATGAGTGAAATCAGTTTGGTGATTTCTTTGACATTTTTTTTGAAAATTACTTTGAATTGTTTTTGATTCGGATCTGTGATTATTTGAAATCAACGAAATCTACTCCAAGAATTTTCATTTTCATTACATTTATAAAAAATAAAGTATTTTACATAGATCTGCTTTACAAATTACGGGCCAAAGACTATGAAATTAAATAGACAAACAGATGAATTAAACCAGTTTAACCAATTCCGAGAACAGAGCTGAATCGGTACCCGACTTTGGCAATGTTTTGATAGCTAAATTTAACAATGATTCGCTAAAGGTATCAAAGACGACAGTCAAACGATAGTTTTATCGAATGTTTAACCAAAGCTTGCTTTTCCTTTTCCCTTTTTTCCCCCTACGAATTTGTTTCCAAACATATTCATTGAACTCGGTGTATTCAGGAAAGAACACTACAAGAAGACAGTTTACATTTTGCTCTCAGGCAGAGAACCTATAACTCTAAGATCGAGTCGCTACGTCCCCCATTCATACCTACCATTTACCTTTCTAAAATTGCCATCTATCAAATCTGCATGATAATCCATTTCAATTTAACAAATTTTGGGATTTTTGAGATCGTTTGGATCTTCAGCTCCCGTTTACCCATCTTTTTGATAATCAAAATTCCTAATTGTTTACTGTCGTCTGTCCGCTAATCGCTCCTCAATAGTTCTTGCTCATTGAGAGCTTTTTTGATCTCTTCCGATCGTCGATCGCGTACGATTTATAATCATTCTGTTCGTGATGATTCCCTTTCAATAGCATGTTCTCCTCTTCTGCTCAACATGTTGCCACATTTCGGGAAAGCCGAAAAATGTTACCATGACCTCTTCGAAATGTAAATTAACACCACTTTGTATAAATCGCATATAATAGTTCCATTAAGCAATACCTTCGAAATAGCCGAAAAATAAAGAAAGTAAACGAACAAAAAAGATGCAGTTGAAGTTTGAAAAACAACTGGAAAAACAAATCAAATCAGAAGGAATATATGCCGAGCTGCCAAATGAAATGACCGCCAACTGCGCCATGAGTTTAAATGTAATTAAATAGAACTGAATTTACGCCTACAGCTCCTTTCTTTCCTTTTCTAAACCTTCGCGAAGCAATTACAAACAAACCCGCAGGAGGAAGTATCCAAATTGGTTTAGTCGCTTTCAAGTTTTATGCACACTATATCGCTCACTTACTTCAACAGTTGTCATAAGTCAAAAAACATGTTTTTTTTTTAGTTAATGATGCAGAAATATTAGGGTCGATCCTAAATTCTTGAAAACCTTTAAAAGCGCACTGCATGTCCCTAAGGACCGCTTTCTCATGTACCTATTGTTGCAAATCTAGGTGAATTTGCATTGCTCATTTTGAGCATGAGCTATGCGAATGCGTAAAGTCCAACTTAATTTGCAAAAATAGGATCTCATGGAGATGGAGTACCATTTAAAGCAGCAATGTCCAGCCGTATTGCTCTTTGGGTGCGTTTTGTTTTTGTAATTGCACCGAAGAAGGAAATTAATGCAGGCATACAAATCGCACACATGCAAACGATTTAGTGTGTCTTGCGTCGCGTAGAACACAAGCCGGTTTTATTCTCTTATTTGATTGGAGTTTGCGCGTGCAAACAAACTGACCAACAACGATGTATTGGTGCTTTTCTTTGTGAGTATTGGTAAGTGCTCTGCCGTATGCTACTTTTGGGGCATGCCTGGTCTAGATTGTGTGCTATATGAAGTGGTTCGTTGGTAGATCCAAAACTGGTACTCCACATTTCGAGGGTTTTCCGCTGTCGTTTACCATCTCTTAGGGACATGTCATCATAAATTTCGATTTTCACTAAAATCTACCGTGCACTTATCAAGAATTTTTGGTTTGACCCCTTCTGGAGATACCTTATCGAAGTGTACGACTGAAGCGAATGAGCCTGTCCGTATTTTCAGAATTTTTTAGATTTTTATCTTGAACCATTGAATACTTAGTTAAAATTGTTTTCGCTGTGTTGCTAGTAAAAAGTACCCATAGAACGCGGACCTAGGGTACAGTTGAAAAGCTGGCTATGAGGTGATGCTAACAGAAGTACCTTCTATCAAATTTTAGGGATGGTCTCATAGCAGGATTTGATTTTGACAATTGATTGTGTATTATTAATCTTTTCTATTATTTCATAATATTCTCGTTGTAATTTCATAATTTTAAGAAATTTTGGTAATGAAATCGTAACTTTCATATCGGGGAAAGACCTGGAAAGTCAGGTGCATTAGACTGTGTAGGAAAGGATTTGGCTAGTAGTGATCGACAGCTCAAGCAGGGCTGCAAACACGATCAATTTTTTCGGAATTCCGGTTTGCGGGTTCCAACCAAAATTTAGCAATGGTTAAGGTTAGGAAATTTTAGGTTCAAGATTTTTTGGACGAAGGTTTTGGTTCACCCCTTGCTTTACAAATTTATTTTGTAATCAATTTAATCCCTTGTAATCTAGAAATCGTTTTCGACCCAAAAGCTATCCAATCGTGTAGAGATGGGGTCGTTTTTGGGTAAGAAGCTAATTGTAGAACACATGGAACACATTTCATAGTCTACATATGAAAAATACTACCTATGTAATCTTAAGCTCTCATTTTGTGAATCATTTAATAAGATTTGGAGTCAAAGATCCTTAAAAACAGAGGATATTATGGGTGGAGATTCCACAAGTTATTCTGAACGGTTTTCTAGATGTTTTATTGAGCTTTCCTGACGATTATAAGTCAGTCGTCCAAAGCAGATCAGATAACAGAAGAAGTCGCAAGACCGTAGAGCTTTTAGGCGCGGAACAGGTTCAGGCTCAGCTTTTAATTTAAAAGAGGTTCGGTTTAAGGTTCTTGGTTCACAGCAAAATAAAAGTCGGAATTCCGGGTTCGAGCCGGTTCGGCACAAAACCGGTTTGCAAGTTAAATTTTCTGCTTAAAATTGTAGATTATATTCTTAACAAATAAATCCCAGGGTACTCTACAACAACTACTAGTGAGAAGATGGGTTTGAAGTGGACAACTTACGAGCATATTTTGCTCAATGTTTCTAAGCGACTTGTAGACTTGACTCGAATGTCAATGTTACTATTCACATTAGGCAGTTTTTGTGGATAATCACCACTTTAGAATGATCTTGGAAAATAACTATTTGAGAAGAGAACTTGAGAGAAGATATTGTAGACTAATTTGACACAAACGTTTTAAACACAACCGAAAATTATTGAAAAGGACCCAGCCGGACCATGAAATAGGCACATCTTTCATACTTTGATTAAGGGGTGAAACTCTCCTTTAAGAATGTTTTCTTGAGAACGTATTTTAGCATATGTTTTTGTTGGTAAAAACATAACCCAGAGAAGGGACGATGGTTTCATGTAAAAGTGACTTTTTGCCTTCCAAACACATGAAAAAAGAATGTAGTGACAATATTATACAGATTTTTTAACTTTTATCGTACTCAAAATCAGTATATACGGGTATGTCCCAGAAATCTCTAGTTTTTTTCATATAAACGGTTTCATTTTGAATTACAATTGCTTGTCTTTACATGTGAAGTGTCTCCAAAATGCAAGGCTACTAGATTAGAGCGATTTGAAACCGACTGCTCAGCGTCAAGTAGATTTAAAGCAAACTGGTTTCCTTCCCAAAAATCTAGTAGGCGACATTATTATTGAGACTTTACATTTAAATTCCTCCTAGTTTAGATTAAAATCCATTCGTTTATAAGAAAATCTATAGAGATTTTCGGGGACACCCCTCCATAGTGACTTTTTACTGTAAAAAGAAGTATGAAAAATGGCAATTTCTTGGGAACTAAATTCTGCAGGGTCCAACTGGAACTGGGGAGCATCTGAAGCAAGCCCAAAATTGTGTAGGATCGAATTTGAAAGAAAAGAATAGGTCAGGCGTTTACCTAACTTGCAGCTAAATCTAAAGAAAGGAGGGAATATAAACTGATAGTATGGAAAGCGATTCCATACGTAAAATGGACGTTCGAAAAGAACATCACAATCAACACAGTGATAGTGCTGGCTGTCCCTAATAATTTCATAGTCTTGGACCATAATTCCATTCTTTAACTCTTACACGCCGCTGTAACACTTTGCTCTCATTAAGCACCGCAACTGTAGGCGAGGGTGCACATAATCCGGCCGCTGTGGCTGCAGCAGCCGTAGCCAACGAACGAAGGGTACTGCGATGAACTGTACGGGACACGGTCTTCTCGGAAGACTCCGTTTTAACTGTGGATATCATTGTGATCATGGTAGAGCCAATGGCCACAGCTTTAGCACGTCCTCGCAAATGGGCTCCTGTTAGAGCTGGTGGTGTTGTTGCTGTTGATTCCATTTGTGGCTCTTGCTGCTGTATAAAGTTGCACTCTGAATTATATATTTGATAGTCTACGGGCTGAGGTTTACTCTGCTTCTCTGTTTTGATTTTGTGCTGACGTTGTTGTTTCGGTCTTATCTTCTTAGGAACTTCTTGAGTAAATGTCAAACTTACGCTTTGAATGAGCGGCTTGGTGTCTAGCAAAGCAGCTGCTGCAGCTGCAGCCGCATTGGCATCGAGCAGCGAGTTTGAGTTGTTGCTGCTGCTGCTGTTGCTCATGGGACGGGATAGATGAGCAGCAGCAGCTGCAGCTGCAGCAGCGGCAGCCGCTGCGGCAGCCACAGTTGGTGAGGGCAATGAAAGATTGCTGTTGTCAGCATGGGAAGCATGTGAGTGGGGATGGGATTGCTGATGATGGTAGTGGTGTTGTTGCTGCTGTTGCTGGTGGTGTTGCTGCTGCTGATAGAGTTGTTGTTGCTGCTGCTGGTAGGCGGCATGTTGCTGTTGTTGATGATGTTGCTGGTGATGTTGTTGCTGGGAGAGCATTTGCTGCTGCTGCTGTTGTTGTTGCTGATTCAGTAGATTTGACTGCTGTTGTTGGGGATAGTTGGTATGTTGCTGCTGTTGCATTAACAAGCCTCTGGTGGCATGTTGATAAGAAGGCGGCGGCGCTTGTTGCTGCTGTTGTGGGTGATGCTGCTGCTGGTGTTGCATTTGTGTCTGCTGTAAGTGAGACTGTGCCACATGATGATGTTGCTGCTGCTGCTGTTGTTGCTGTTGAGTGTTGTTGCGTGTCATACTGTGGCTCAATTGCGTCAACAGATTCTCATGAAGCGCATCCAGCTGTGCCGAACTCTGATGCTGTTGCTGCTGTTCTACCGAATCTGGGGTCAGCGAGGGTGTCGACACCAGCTCAAAATCCTGCCTGGGACTTGTGGTGTTATTGGTCGACTGATCCTCCTCCTCATCATCCACACAGCTACGCTGCAGGAATGAACTCAAATCTACGGCATCGGACAATTGTTCCAGCAAATGATCCGTCTGGGAGCTCAACATCAAAGTGGCTGTGAATTGCAAGGGATCCACCGCACCATTGGGACACTGCTGTGAACTGGCCAGATCCGACATGATGGCATCCTCATAGGCCGAGGCATTGAACTGACCCGTGCTGCCCATGGTGGCCTGTATGATGTTTTGGGCAAAGGTACCTATATCAATCTTCGCCTCATCGTATTCTATGTCCGGTTCGTCCTTCAGTATGATGCCATAGGCTGAGGGATTGCCACCGTAAAAGGGATGACCATTCATGGAGGATGAATGATGATGAAATTTGGAATGGGATTCATTATTATAATTAGAATTGTGGTTGTTGTGGTTCTGGGTCAAGCCAGAGGCGAAGTTCAAAAGATTATTACCATCAGCGTTGCCCTGGGCGGCTCCTGCTGCTCCACCACCACCTCCTCCTCCTCCTCCGTTAGCACAATTAATGTAGCCTCCGCATCCTCCTCCTACTGCTCCTCCTCCTCCACCCGCTCCTCCCGCAGACATCATAAAAGCCGCTGCTGCTGCGTTTTGTATTAAAAACTGGGAATTCCCCGCCTGAAAGTGCCCACCCGCTGCTGTCGTGCTCGACTGTTGTTGCTGCTGCTGCTGATTACTCTTTAAACTCTCATAGAACGGCGGCAATGCTCCGGTGGGCGGTGAATTCGGACCGTAATTGCCGCGTCCGTCGCGACCGCCGCCCATACCCCCGCCGCCGCCTGCTCCACTGAAACCGCCTCCTCCTCCCGCCGGTGAACCTGCACCGCCGTTCGCCTGGCCACTGCCTGAACCACCACCAGTCGAACCACTGCCAAATCCCGAAGATGATTGAAATCCCTGACCCGCAGCCGCTCCCGAGCTGCTGCTGCTGTTGCGACCGTGACCCGCCGCTGCTGCCAAAATGCCGGGCAAACTGCGCACAAGACGCGGATTGAGTCGCTGCTGGGATTGGGCCAGCAGTAGGCGGGCAGCCAATATGGTACTTCTTCGACGCGCCTCGCTCGCACGACGGGCTCGCTCCAGGCGGCGCGAGTTTAGCTCTTCCTCCTCCTCCTCGCGTTCGCGACGCTTGGGCACGTGGTAATCAATGGGCTCCTGTTGCTCGGGACCCAAATAGTCCAAGTCCAGGCGGCTCAGGGGTAACTGAACTGCTGGCTGCTGGGCGGCGGATTGTGCCTGTGGCGCCCTTTGGATCACACTGCAACGTACGGCGGGCGTGGGTTCGCGGGGTGGTGGTGGACTGGGACGTGTTTCGGCTGGTGGGGGAGTGCTGCGCATGCGCAGCGACAGGGGTTTATCCTCGGGGAGCAGTGGCTTCTCATCCACAATCAATTTGCAGCCATCATCCGAGTCCGTGTCAGAGTCGGAATCGGGAGATGATGATGGCGGCTGCTGTTGCTCCTGGGGGTACTCTTTGCGTTGGGCCTGGGTGAGCACGTAGCGGGGTCGCAGGGGAGCCGCCGTTTCGATGCCCACATCAACGTCTACGTCGGCGTCAACGTCGGCTTCCTCTGCTTGCTGCTTGTCGTCGGCGTCGCTGCTCGTCGGCTGCTTTGGTATGTGTGCTGTTGCGGTTGTCGCAGTTGTTGTTGTTGTTTCGCAGTCTTTTGTGTCTGTTAAGGGGGAAACGGGGGGTGGTAGAGGTGAAGTGCTTGTGCTGCTGCTGCTGTTGGTGGGGTGGGTGGAGCAGCTTAAGCGCTGCAATAACTCTGCTGCTGGCCGCAAGCAACCAAATTTTTCTGCAAAAAAATAAAAAAAAAAATCACAAATTAGTAAAAAAAATATTGGTAAAATTTAACAACTTTGATTAAATCCTTTTGTATTTCACATTTTTTGTTATTAGTTCTTCGCTTTTTACATGCCATACAACGGAAATTGCTAGAAATTTTCACAATTTGGCTAAATTTTCAACTTTTTTTTGTGCGTTCGTCACGCCGCTCGTTTTCTAACTGTAAACGTGGCGAGCTCCTTGTTTCTCTACACACTTCTTAAATTCCCTTTTGGGCTTTTGTATGCAGGTGTGTGTATGTGTGAGTGCGTGCGTGATCTTTGAAATAACTGCACTTGATTTCTGAACTAGCGTTGCCAGACTCTGTGCACTTGTATGTACATACATATGTATCTGTTTTTGCACTTGTGTGTACATATGTACATACTTTGGCCAGAAATTCGCTGCATTTCACACGGCGTTAAAATTTTTAGTTAAATATTTTAATCTACTAACTGAATTTGACATTTGTATTTAAGTTACATACATACATACTTTGGTGCTGCATGGCATACGCCGTTAAAATTTTTAGTTTAATATTTTAATCTACTTTCAACTAAATTTGAGTTAAGTTACATACATAAAATTGTTAGTAAAATATTTTAATCTACTTTTAACTGAATTTGAGTTAGGTTACATACATATTGTACATACTTTGGTCAGTAATTCGCTGCATGGCACACGACGTTAAAATTTTTAGTTGAATAAATAGTTTAATCTACTTTTAACTGAATTTGACAATTGTATTTAAGTTCTCTCAATTGTTTTCATAATTGTTAAAACAAAAACTGACTACTTTTGTCTAAAATTATGTGTAAAACACGCGCTTCTGCTGCCGACTCCGATATAATTGTGGCGCTAGACCATTTGATTGAGTGCTGCCCATCGATGGCTGGTGCTGCCAAGCGAGTACTAACCGAGTAACGAGCCTAAAAAACCCCATAGTGACTACTTCCGTGACTTTTTTGAGAAATGCTCTTGGGACAGGCGACAAAAATTACACTTTCGTTACATATAATTATGATTATAATGGTCTGCTATATTCCCAAGTAATGCACTAACGCCCCGGTTTGTGACGTCCCGATTTGCGATGTAGTCATTGGTTCAGAATAGTTTTGCCTTGGACAAAATTTGTCAATTATAAATTTATTTTGGTTTTTGTTCGATTAGGAATTGTTAAAGGTTTCATATAGATAAGAGCCCTGCAGAGTTACTGTCAACTTTGGTGTTTATTTTCAAATTTATTATTGACCTGCGCAGCTGCAGCCGCTGAAGTGCGGCCGTATTTTGAAGTGAAAATTACTTAGATGTTTAGAAATACAAGGATTAAGCCAAAGTTAATGCAAAGTCAACGTGAATTGGAAAAATTTTATATCATGGGACAATGAATTTAGTGTGAATTGCGGTTGTGCAAAAATTTGCGAAAAAACTGTAAAGAATATACGTACATATATAGGTGGCTATGGGTCCAGTCTAGGCTACCAGGCCACATTGACCTTTCCATGGATGTCTGTGTAAAATGGACGACTTCAATACTTGATTTGGATACGAAGTGCAACCAGTTGCGAGTTTTAGAGACTGCTATACTTGTGGTATTAAAATAGACACTTTCTCTGCAGGGAGTTTACTTAAAATTGAGTGAGCAGTTCCGGAGTTGTGAAGCGATTAAATCATATTATATTATTAAATTAAAGCTAAGGTGCTGATTTTTGGTAAATAGTATATATATCACGCCCTAAAAATTTGTATCAGCTAAAGAACCACAGCGATGTTCGACCGAATACACCCAACAAAAAGATAGACATAGATAAAAAAACGACAGAAGGGTCCTGCTCCGATCTTATTATTGATGTGGTTATTCACTTGTTTGTTCTTTTTCATTAAGTCTGCACTTAGAGTGCATTGGTGAAAACGTGCAAGGATGTGGATCCAAATATTTTTATAGTTCTGCATAGTAATGAGCTTATATTGTGGTTTATTGTTTTTGAAACAGAAGGTGATTCAGATTTGTTTATTGCTGATGAAGTGCCTGTTTAGAGTCTAAAGATATAAAATGTGTGCCCTCCTGTGTTTTGTGTTAAAGTTTGTTCAGTTATTTATGTTTGCATATTTTGTTCAAAGTTATTGAAATGTCACTCGTTTCGTATAGAGACACTGAGAGTGAAAGAATTACCGTACTCGGCTCACTGGAAGAGGAAAGTTGCGTTGAAAAACGAACAATGAGGCTGTTGCGATTTTAAGAAATTAGATTGAGGCATAAACAGCAGTTCCTTCCCACTATTGCCCCAGGGAGAGCAATTAATTCCTCAGTAAAACCATAACATTAATTTATTTAAACAAAAGGAAAAAAAATTTAACAATATGACTTCAAAAAACGTATGCGCCACATTTCTATTTCAGCCTTCTTAATTGTTTTAAATGCTTAAGGTCTGTATCCAGATGCGAATTAACGAAAAGTAAAGTTTTCTTTTAAATTTAGAAGCAAAATTTTTTTCTGCTCTACTTCTAACATTTTTGTATAAAAATTTCATTTTACTTCTCGTTCACATCTGGATACAGACCTTTAAAATATATTTTTTCTTGCTAGTCGTAATATCCAATCATCATTTTGAAAAAAAAACCAACAAACATGCCAGAATATTATTTTTGTAACTGATTTGTGAAACTTCAAAACTGAACTTGAAACCTTTGTCGCCTGCACGGTGACGAAAGCAAATGCCGTTAATGTGTGTAGCCTGGCATTCTCCCGTTTTCGTAAGACGCAATTTGCGTGGGCTACCAAAATACAAACAACAACAAAGAATAAAACAAAATTCCTCAAAATCTATTAAGCCAAGTTATTAACAAACTTTGTTGCTGCAATTGCACTGCGAATTGCAAGTGCAAGTGCGAGGTGGTGGCGGTGGTGGGCCAAGACAAAACGGGCAAAGACAAGGTGAGCAGCAGCAGCGACAGCAACAACAACACACACAAACAAGCTTGACGGCAACAACAAATCTGGTCTTGGCTTTAAATCAAATCAAGTGCAGTAAATAATAGCGGCAACAACAACAACTGCAATCAATGCTGTTGCTGTGTTACGTTCATTTTGATCAAGATCAAGGCTGTTTGGCCAGGTGGCAGTGTGTGGTGTGTGTGTGTGTGTGTGGGTGAGCAGGCTTAGCCCTTCATGTTGGTTAATGTCAATTATTAATGTACTTTGTACGAAGTAAATATATACATATGTACATCTGTATGTATGTCATTTCATATGCCAAACACGCACCACCCCACACCAACCCTGTTGCAGCCACTTATGGCTGACTGGCTGCTGTTGGTCAGGGCCAAACCTGCTGCGTCGCCGCTTTATCCATAAATTCTAACTGTCACTGTTAAACGAGCGGTCGCTCTCTGTAATGTTAAAGCCCACTCACGAAAGTCACGCCTCTACAATGCCAACTGTTAGCAACTGTTTGTTCTACGATGTTAACTTTCAAGCTGGTGCTGTTGTAATTGTTGTAATTTATTTTATTGTGTTAAGGTCAAGGCAACTAAATAAAATTGTAAAATGCTTTATAATTACATATGTACATGCATACATACATACATACTTATAGTACAAAGATGTTTGAGCTTGAGCATTTGAGGAAATACATTTCAATTGAAGTTTTTTTGTTTTGTCATTGACCTCGTCCAGCTATCAGAGTTTGGCCTAGGGCCGCCGCTTTGTCTCTCTCTCTCTCTCTTTCTCCCCCCTCAATTCTCTCCAGAGTTCATTGAACGTTGATATCCTTTACCGTAAATTGATTTAAATGTTTTCTGTTTTGTTTTGCACACATTTTATTTGTTTTTGTGTAGATGAACTTTAAAAATATGCCAATTTGTTGGCTATTGGCTTCTCCTTCCTCCCTCAACTACACATGTGTGTATGTACATACATACATAGTTATTTGACTAGCGCGAAATGCGTCGTTAAAAGTATGTATGTTGTGTGTGTGTGTATGGAAATGGAGAAGCTTGTCTAGAATTTGTAATACATTTTTTGCGACTTTATTTGGGCTTAGGCCAGCGATAATGGGTATGTGGATTTGTCTATCAAATACTTCGTTTTTGCTATAAAATTCATGATCTCTTCAATTTGCAAAATCAAAATTGTTACTGTTTTTGCAGCTTTTATAAATTTACAAAATGAGCAGTGCACATTAGAGCGGACCTCCTGAATATGAAACTTTTAAGGTCTCTTTCTACGTTTATGCTATGCTCAATTTGAAAAATCATTTCATGAAATGGGTACGAGAGTGCGAGCATAAACACCATTTCATGAATTCGACTTCTCACGAAAGTTGACTATGAATTTGCCGTCAATTCATGAAATGCCGAGGCGCAGTCAACTTAACGCTGTGCTGGTGTTGCCAGATGTTTTGTTTTCTCATATATGCGCTGGTCGTTTTGTGAATTCATAAAAGCAGCATTAACAGGAACAAATTTGATTTTGCAAATTGAAGATATCATGAATTTCTTAGCATAAACGTTCTAATAGTCTGAGCCCCTTTCGGATGCGCTTTGGTGTATAATAGACACAAAAAAAAAGTAGAAAAATTGGTTTCAGGGCACCGGGAGTAAAGCTGTTTTGACACCACAGTTATATAAATATATTTATATGGTTACTGGATTTTGACGACTTGGTAAAATGTATTGTGATGAGACGTTCCTGAAACCAAAAATTTTTTCTCCTAGAACTACTTTTCGACCGACCGTCCTGGAGCTATATGCTATAGTCATTGGTGATTTGACCAAATATTGTAGAAATGTGTGAAAGCGATCCAAATAAATAAATGCCAAGTTTGAGACATTTACATTGGAAACAAAAGTTTTTCTAACAAGACTACTTTCAGACTATACTTTTCCAGACAGCTATCATATAGATGTCCGATTTCGACCAAACTTAGTGGAATAGAGAAAGCATGCAAAGTAAGATATACGAAGTTTGGAGGCATTTCTATTGAAAAAAAATTTTTTTACTAAAATGTTTTCGACCGATCGTTTAGCGCTTGTTAGTCATCCGATCCGGTTATATGTATCAAAAAACTTCGTGCAAAGTTTGCAAAAGATAGCTTTCAAACTGACGGAGGAGATAGGATAGAAACAGACAGACGGACGGGCTTAATTAACTCAGCTCATCATGCTCAAGAATAGATATACTTTATGTGGTCGGAGATGCTTCCTCGTAACAAACATCCGGACAATTTTATAATACCCTCTGCAAGGGTATTAAAATGAACATTCCAAATAAATATCACTTATTTAAATCAGGGCGGAAAAAACGTTTTCGAACCGAACCTCTTTACAAATAAAAGCTTGTTCCACGCTACCCAAAAACACTGGGAGTGACGTTCGACAGTCTGTTCTTCTTCGCGAGGCACTCGGAGAACACTTAAGGCGATCGCTGGCAGCTCCTGGGGAACGGAAAAAGAGACTACTGGTCACGTACAAGGCCATTGTCCGGGTCGAGTTCGACTATGCGGCACCAGCACGGACAGCGGAGCTCAGTGACACGCAGTGGAATAACCTCCAGCGTGCCCAAAACGCTGCTCTCCGGACCATAACAGGTTGCCACACCATGACCCATGTGGACCATCTACATGAGGAGACCCGAATGCTAGGCGTACGCGACCATTGCAATCTCCTGACCTAACAATTCCTAGCGAATGGTCTAGTGGCAGAGCACTCTAACTTCCAGGCATTCCACGTCCCGCTGCCACCAAGGAACCAGCAGGCAAAACTTACGTATACACCTGCCTGACGTGCTCGCCCAAACGGGAAACGCCACCACCATATCCATCACCGAAGCAAACTTAGCGAGAGACGCCATACATCAGAGGTCTAACACCTAATGTTGTCCTGGGCGGTAGGCCTCCGCCCTTGAGCGATGCTGAAAAAAACTTGCCCAGAAGCACCCGGACGACCCTGGAATAAATTCGGTCTGGCTTCTCTGCTTCGCTTAACAGCTATCTAGCCAGGATCAACCCGGCAGTTGCAGACGAGTGTCCTAAATGCGGACAGGCCCCGCATGACACCAGTCACCTCTTCATTTGCCTAGCAGATTCCACCAACCTCACACCACACCACCTCTGGACTCAACCCACTCAAGTCGCAGACCTGGGAAACTCGAACACACACACACACACACACTCTTAACTCACTTTCACATCACCCCCATTTCATTTTCTTAACTCTCCTCTCTAAAGTCTTCTTCCTATAACCCCCACAAAATGCGTACATTACTCTCGTCCACAGCCGTTACAACAACAACAAATAATAGCTGAACCTGAACCTTAAAAGTTAATAATAATCCTGTTTGCGGGTTTTTGCGGCACTGTAAGCTTGAATAGTTAAATAATTTTATGTAAGGCCTTTTATTAAAGCTTTGTACTCAGACAAGCTAAATCAATTTAGCTGGGGTCAACTCTCTATAAAAAAGCTAGCTAAACGGTTGCTAAAACTTTTAGCTTGCCTCTTAGCTTGAGCTGGTCTCAGACAAGCTAAATGCCTTAGCTCATACCCAGCGAAAAATGCGTGGCGCCGCAACCTTGACCGGCTAAAAGCTGATAGCTATAGTAATAGGTTTAGCTGGGTAGAAGCAAAAAAAATTTGTAGCATAAACGGTCTAACAATGTTTTGATGTACTAGCGCTATTTGTGTTTCTTACAGTGAGTTAAAAACACCAATTTGGCTATGAAATGGAAAATTCAAGAGATTTCCGTTGGATTTATTTTCACAACTTTCGACGTGGATTATCTCAACAAGAGTGTGTCGATGAACTCAGTTCCTTGTATGGCGATAAAGCAGCATCAAAAACCACTGTATATTGCTGGTATAATGAATTCAATCGTGGTCGTAGTTCGCTCAGCGACGGTAAGTCTGTTAAAAAGTTGTACCGCCACGCGTATGAACTAAGTATTTTACTTCGCACAGCTACACAAAATGATGCCAATGTTTGATAAAAATTCTTAGCGTATTTGTGGAAAAAAGTTAAATTTTCAAGTGTTTTCCGTATATTGACATTTTGTTAAAGTTGCCGCTTCTTTACATACACAAATATGTAATATATGCGGGTGTGTAAACGCCCACCACAAACAGCTGGCAGTTCAAAGTTGTGTGGGCGTTGTTGTTATTGTCATTTGTGGTTATATGTATATCTTTATAAGTCGGCCCATGGAAAACTACAAATTTGTTTGGTTTTTGTTTTATTTTTGAAACATTCCAAACGCATTCTCTGCTTATCGCTTGCTGAATTCCTGGCATGCACGATTACCTACCCCTCCTCCAACCCATTCCACTAAGATCTTCTGTTCTGTCTAATTGCAAATGCCAAACACGTCGTCGTCGTCGTCGTCGTTGTCAAGCGGCTCTGCCCATATACTCGCACATATAGACAGCTAACAATGGAGCCAAAGCTTCGTGCTTGGTTAGCTTCTACTCGTAGTAGGGTCTTCTCTTTCCAAAGCAATGTGATTGCGCTTTTTGTTTTTGTTTATTAAATTGTTTAGAGCATGAGGATCATGATGATGATGATGATGATGATGGCTAAGCATATTAACCTTAATATCAATTTGCTTAAATACTTTAAGCAATTTTTTTTTTGTATAATGAAATGATTCAACAGGTGTTTACCATCATTGTTGTTGAGCCAAAGTCATATTATTTGATTAAAATATAGATAAATCAATAGAATGAAAACTTAATTTAGGTCAGGGACGACTTTGCATTGAAGAAGAAACCTATTATTATGAGAGAATTGGCTAAGAAAAGTAAATCACTAAAGCTACTCTAAAGACTATACAGTTTGGGCACATAGTGGCCTGTTGTTCCGCCCCTCAGTACTATTTAGGGGCTGTCACCATCTCAGAATTGGTTGATAAGTTCCATAGAATTGCAAGTAAGAATGCGAAATTAAAGATTTGGAAGTAAGAAAGCTTACTGACAGAATAGACGCAGTCATGATACCTCTTTTAAGAAATGAATTTGGAATTGTTTCGTTGAGAAAGTTTCTATCCGAAAGAGACCAAGAAACAGTCATAGCAGATGAGAGCCAGTTCAAGGGGGTCTTTGGAGTTGTTAAAGCGGAGTAAGAAGTTTTAGAGGCTGTTTGAAATTCTAAACTAATCAAGAAGGAGTATAATTTTGTCAATATATTCTCTCTCCTTTATTCTTTGAAGTCTAATAAAATCTATAAACAACCAAATTACAGTTTTTGAAACAAACAAAGAATACATAAATTAAGTAAAGAATTCAATTTTTAAGCTACTTTTAAGCTAGAAACAGCAGTGGCGAATTTTGAGGACAGATTAGTATTTTTCATTGCATACTATTGAACAGTAAGTAAGCTTTTTTACTAGTTCAACATTTGGTGACCCCGTGGTGATAATGATTGAATGAGTATCCTTTTTATTACTAGCTTATATAATGCGAATTATACAACTTTATTTCCTAATAAAATGGCCATACAATTTGAGGTTATGCTTACATGTACTATGTTCCGATGTAAGTACATTAGTCTGAGCATGAAACATATGGGAATTTCAAAATTGGAAATGATGTGGTGCTTAAAGCTCAAAAAAATTTGTAATATTTTTTAGTTCCCGTAATGGAAAACCAAAATTCGATATATTAAGTCCAAATGGTTCAGCAAAGGCTTTTAAGTTTCTTCATAAAATTTCCCAAATTTCTTTTCTTATTTCCCCTTTTTCATTTTACTTATTCAACAAATTAGCTTCTGTGCAGTTTAAAGCGAAATTAGCAAGATTTGGGACAAAATCCGCGGAGAAACGAAATGACGAAAAGGTGATTGCGTATGAAGATGAGACACAAACTGTCCGCTAGTTTGAACTGAACTACCGAATGTATTTAGCAACTTCCAATTAGCAATACGTTTGCATTGAGATCTAAGTAGCAACAAATTATGCGACAGATGTGGGATAAGGACCAAGTGTCCGTCGAGCTTGAGATCCAATTAATAACTAATATGCGATGCTGCCGTTGCGCAAAAATGCAAGCGATAAAGGGAAAAGCGATAGAAAAAGCGAGCTTACAGTTACAACGGCTTACGAATAGAGCGAGAGAATGCGATCAGCACAGACGCTTTACAATATGTGTGTGTTTGTGTATGTTTGTGTCAAGGAATCACCGTGGGCAAAATGCAAATCAAAACAATTAAATTTAGCTACCTTAAGCTGCACCACGGGACTAATAGGGAATGAATGTTTAGAGTGTATTGGCTGCGTGACCCGACACAAACTTTTATGGTTATTTGGTTTTTAAAGCAGTGTTCCCCAGCCATGCCTCGGGGACCGAACACAATCGAAAATTCACAACAAATGCTTGCCGAAGTAATGCAACAGTGAGTGTTACAGAGAGACAGAGAGACTCTCTTCTTGGGGAACCCTGCTGTAAAGCTGCCTTTACACTTGTCATATGTCTCCAAAAAGTCGGCTGTCAAATATCTTTAAAGAGAAACTCTTTAGAGAAGCTACAATGAGCAATTACACCTTTAATGACAGAGACTCTAGTACTAGTTGTTCATAGCTAGTTCATCGGATTCAGTACTGGTTCAACAATATTTGACAGAAAAAAGAAAGATTGGTTTATGTGAGAATGGATGACGATCATATAAATGGTTGCAGATTTGGCTGACGCTGAACTGGATGATCCAGCACCAAAGAGAAGACAACCATTATAAAAAGCGTTCCATGTGAAATCTAAATTGGCTTTTGTGTCGCTGTGAAGGTAGGGACATGGCGAAACTTGTCTTACGCGAGCTTTGAGTACGAGGACGACGAAACCGTCAGAAATTTTAATGGAATGAACAAATGAACTTTCCACTAAATGTATGAGTTTGTGAGACATAAAATTGAAAAAGAGGATACATTCTTAAGAGAATGTATTCCCTCACAAACACGGTGAACAAACAACTATTTTTCCCATACATTGCTAAAGTTTTTCTGATCTTTTTTGATTGAAGACAACTTCTGCTTTTGTACAGGCTGCTCTTGCAAACGTCATACTCATAAATCTCAAGAAGTGTCATTACTTCACATTTTGACCATACAGAAATCAACTCACACGTTTGGCTGCCATTTTCACGACACATAAACGAAATACAAATTTTAATTTCAACTTAAAAGTACCCTGTAGTTCAGCTGATATCAAGGCACTACCTGGCCTAACGACCTGAGGCAAAACTGAGCGTCAGTCGCGTCGTTAACGACAGGTAATGCATCACAGCGCTAGTCTAGTACATGAACTATTGTGTGCACCCATCACCAC
The DNA here is from genome assembly GCA_018904265.1 of Lordiphosa collinella. Taxonomy (NCBI): domain Eukaryota; kingdom Metazoa; phylum Arthropoda; class Insecta; order Diptera; family Drosophilidae; genus Lordiphosa; species Lordiphosa collinella. The sequence continues at coordinate 167,866 of JAEIFV010000236.1, forward strand.
ACTAACGACTGATAATGCAGGGTCGTACCGATCGGTACGTTTTTCGGACATTCCCATACAAATACTTTGCTGGTGGTTGGTCTGGTGGCGAGTGCTAACTACGTAGAGTAAGAGAATTCGTGAATGCCGCACCAGTGCAGCTGAACTACAGGGTAACTATGTAAAAAACTTTCAGAGTTCTTAGCTTAGGTTAATCGATAAATCAAATCGAGTTTATCGAATAAAAAATTGGTTTTTTATTGTGGTTCATAAGAGTTAATTTTAGAGCGAAGCTCTTTTATGGACGGCCGACTGGGGGGCAAATCCTGAAAACGATTGTCTTTGCGACTGATTTTTTGGGCTACACTTTTGAACTGCAAAGTTAGCAGCTTTGGTCTTTGCAATTCAGCCATAACAGCAGGTGGCTTGCGAGGGGGTGTTGGTAGATTACCAAAACAGTGACTACAACAGTGACCAAAACACTGACTAAAATAATGACCAAAACAATGAACAAAGTTCACTGTGACTTAAACACTTACCGAAACAGTGAGCAAAACAGTGAACAAAACAGTGAACAAAACAGTGACCGAAACAGTGACAAAAAGAGTGACAAAAAGAGTGACCAAAACAGTGACTAAAACAGTTACAGAATCGGAGACCGAAACAGTGACCGAAAAAGTGACAAAAAAAGTAACCAAAACAGTGTCTAAAACAGTTACAGAATCGGAGACCGAAACAGTGACCAAAACAGTGACAAAAACAGTGACGAAAACAGTGACTTAAACAGTTACAGAATCGGAGACCGAAACAGTGACCAAAACAGTGATTAAAGCTGTGGGCCTGAAGCCCAGCTATGGTTTGCTGCATGGAAAGACTCACTTGGGTGAGTGACCCATCCAGGCCCACGTTACCTGGGGTGTTCTGGTAAATATTATGGTGGGTTGAGCCACCTTGAGTTGCTCAACGCTGGGCTAGGTGGACATACGGGTTAGAATATTGGGTTGAGCGGCCTTGAGTTGCTCCCCGCTGGGCTAGGTGGGCATCCGGATAAGAATATTGGGTTGAGCGACCCTGAGCTGCTTCCTTCTGGGTATTGTTTGGTACGTGAGTTGTTCTTCTACCTCCTGTGCAATGCGCCGCATCTGCGTAGAAGAGGCCCTGCTGAACGATTGAGGCGGGGATATAAGCCTGAACATTGCGCTGTGTGATTGAGCTCTGCCTATTTCTGTTCCTAGAAGCAATGTTTATTCCAGTTCCTTGGGTTTTTCATCCTTCTAAGGTACACGGAGCATTTTTTGGACGATGCCATGAGGTTCACGAAGCAATTGGAGCATTCCAAATCTGTCACAGTTTTTGCCTGACAGGCATAGGAGTTGGTCCAATGGTTTTTCCCGCATACAATAACACAATAATTACGTGTGTGGTCGAACAGTGACCAAAGCAGTGACTAAAACAGTGACTTAACAGCGACTTTATTGTGCCCGAGTTTTTGAAGGGATGAATTCCGGTCAAATAGTATCGGTCAAAACACAATGAAAATAAGCAGGGGTCCCTAAAAGATCGTAGGATCGGGAGTAGTCCTGAAAAATATGCAACACCTGTAAAATGCGCCTTTAGAACCGCTTCGTTTCAGGCATTTTGGGTTCTATAAACCAAACCAACCCGGTCCTAATAACTTTGTAAAAACGTTCGATTAAAAAGAGGATGTAACACCCAGAAAAAAGCAGAACGATTAACTTAAGTACATAAAAAAAACTATTCGTTATTGAATTGTGAAGAATTTTGCTCTTAAGATCGAACTAATTCCGCTTGATGAACTATAAATATAAACTATAAGGTTATTGAAGAGTGAACCAGCATTTGTTGGCCCTTAAATTGAAATTTAATATTGAGCAAGCAAAGAAGACAGAAAAAGTTTGTCAACAAACCATGACCCAAGTACACAATATCTCTATATGAAATCCCATAACTAGGCCGCCTTGCACTGCACCCAACCATTCATCAACTCATCCATACACCCACCACCCACCCATCCATCCATCCATCCATCTATCTATAAAACCCATCAGACTTTTGCTTTCGCAAAAAAAAAAAAACTAAACATTACCGAGTGTGTCTAAACAAATTTAATAGAGCATGAACCCCGCCAACAACAAAAGAGCAGAAAAACACAACACAACATTGACAAATCCCCCCAATGAGATGGTAATGTATGCCAGGGAAGCAAAGTGTCAGCGATTAGCTGACAGCTAATCAATTCTTCGCCGCTGTCGTGTTGCACATTTTCCACACACAAAAACCGAAGAGTTGACAAGTGCATTTTTTCAAATGTGCAAAAGTTGGCTCTTCGCTTCCTTGAAAACGGAAGACAGACTGAGTTCGCGAACACACCTTGTCCAGATGCTCCCAAAAAAAAAAAAAAAACAAAAGCTACAAAACCCTCGTCAAATACCTTCCTGTTGGCCGCCAAATTGATGAATGCATCCGTTTGAACGAAAGGAAGGAAGTCGACAGACGAGACTCCTAACAGGTGCTTTTTTGTTGCGCTGACCAAATGACCTAATGCTAACTAACCCCCTAACAAATTATGTAGTGTAGTGTAAATGCTTAAACAGCGAACCCTCTTTTTATTAGCAATTCTAATGCGAGACTCGGGGACCAACCACCAAGTGTTGTTCCAGCCCATTTGCAACACGATCCCTGATCCGCGATCCGTTCCTAACTGGCTCCAGGGGCAGTTTATAAATTTATTGCCTAAGCGTCTGCGTTTAAATGAATTTGTCTCTAACGCCCAACACACAAAAGAAGTCAGCAAAAAAAAAAATGGGAGATACCAAATTGCCCTTGCAGGTCTCTTGCCATTTTTTTCTTTTTGGCAGCAGCTGCTGTTGATAGTTCGATTTCTAAGGGCTTGGCCAAGGTCTTTATTAGCCTCAGAGACTTGTCTCGGGTTTCAGGCGCAAACTTTAAAATGCATTAAGTGCTCTGCAATTAAGTTTATCGATGCGCAAAAATCTGCCCATCTTCATTCTGTCTGTGGCCAGGGCTTGGGCTGTTGTTTATAAATTATAAATGCCGACGACGCGTTACTTTTTCGGCAACTTAATAATTTCGCTTAACTTAATTACTTTGCTCTGCGATATTTTTTTGGGGGTAAACTCTGAGGGCCAAAGGCAATTAAAAAAAAAACACAACTGGCTTACATTAAATGGCTCTCATTGGGAAACTGGCTACAGTTATGGCATAAACACTTTATTAAGGTCTTAAAGAATCTTTAAAGCTAAGCTAAATACATATTTAGTAAGGGCTTTTAGCAAGGCGGAAATTCTGAAGAAAGTACGAGGCAGGCGTTGAAGCTGTAGTAAAGCTTTTGGTTTGGGTGGCTTTTACCGTTTGATCTGTGCGTCGATAGCCAATGACTCAGTCAGCAAGGGCAAAGTCATTTGCTGCATATAGAGCAATATAGGGTTGACGGCGTAGAGCCATACTCTTCAAAATCAAGAGGCGGCTACCATTGCTGTAACATGAATGGAATGTGGAGAGCTTAGGGCTTATAGAGTGTAAAAGTTTGACTGGATTTACACTGGATTTAGGAAAGAGGTGTAGAGGGGCAACTGGATTTAGGAAAGAGGTGTAAAGGGGCAAGCGACACCTCTCTTCTACAAACGAAAGCTTTTCGAAGACTTCATGAAATTTGCTCCACCATGTAAATCCAGTCTTTGTTGGGGGAATGTGTTCTGTCTCACTGGCAGGCCAGATGGGATACTTGTATGAATGGGAGGACTACTTACGAGCACATTCGTGATGTCACGTTTGTTCGCGATCGGCCGGACTTTGGTTTTAACCTTAGTTCCAGGTCCCTCAATGCGTTCTTGCATAGGAGGCGCCTTAGTGAATCTTCAGAATGCCATTGTGGCTCGCGCAAAGAGCTCAGAGACCTTAAGGGGGTCTTCTCATTGAGCAACTTTTTTTTTTCGACTTTTTTTTTTGCATTTATTTATAGCTTGGATATTCAAAAATATCCCCCCAAAAGGATTTTTGAAAACTCGAATTAGTTTAGGAGATATAGTCCTTTTAGTGACCCAATGTGACCTAAATTCCCAAGCAACAGCAAACTTAAGGGGGTCTTCTCATTGAGCAACTTTTTTTTTAAACCCTCGTATTTTGACCTATGCGTTAAGTTTTCTCCGGTTCTACCGGACCGATTTTGATGAAACAAAGTGAATTCGACGGAGAATTGTCAGCTCTTTAAAACTGCATTTAAACATTTTTGATTTTCTTTTTTTTTTTTCCAAAAAAATTACTTCAAACTTTAAACGCGTTTATCTCGAAACCACGTTTTTCGAACTGGCGGCCATGATATCTCCAGTTCAACTGAACCGATTTTCATGAAACAAAGTGGAATCGACGCAGAATTGTCACCATTCTCGGCTGAACCTCGACCATAATTTTAAAAAATTTTTTACTATTTTTTTTTTACACTAAACTACAAAAAAAGCCCGAAATTGAAATTTTTTTTTTGAATGGCCGCCATTTTGTCAAAAAAAATCACAAAATTAAGTTTGAGGTTCAGCCGAGAATTACATCTATACTGATTATAACCCCGTTTTTTTTTTTCATTTCGGACGCTCCGGAGACCCGGAATCGTGGCCGCCGTGACGACACCTTTTTTTTCACCACCAACTTTGAAGTCTCATTACTTTTTGAACAGCCCTCGTATCGAGGCAAAAAAAATTTTTTAGTTACTTTGAACCTTTTGTAATACAATAAATAAAAAAAGTTTTCAATTATTCTTTGCGTTTTCAAATAAGAATTTTTTTAAAAAGGGTCCAAAAAACGGGTTTTGAATGAGAAGACCCCCTTAAAGCGTTAGGTGTGGTTCAGGTTAGTGACGGGTTTGACGTAAGTCAAGTGCTCTCTACAAGTGATAGGGTCAATAGGTTGAATGAGTTTGGAAGGAATGCATTTTCCAGACGGCGGGTGACAGTTCAGACCGTGAATGTGTGCGTGAATGAGGGTTGGGTGTAAGAATGATGATGGATGAGTCATATTTTTAGTTAGGTTAGATTCGTATTATCCACGGGTGGGTTTATGGGGGGCCTCTGGGTACACGAGCCTGACCAGAGGTCTTTCTGGTACCACAGACGATTGGGATCACAACTCTCTGCCTTCGGTTTCCACGGCAATCGGGCCTTCGACCCGGAACCGATGCAGTGCCCAGTACACTGCTCAAGGATTGCCAACCCCAGTCAATGGGAAGTCCACACTTGCAACTTCAACAAGAAACTTCCCAACTGTTACAACAACAACAACAACTATCTGCCCTTTTGTCAAGCCCTTCGTGGTGTTGGGGACATAAGCTGGCTACAGTTTACTGCAGTTTGACCACTGATCAATGATTATAAGCCGCTTTCTGCGGAAGAGGAGGGAAGTAGTCCTCGCTCCCACCTGTGAGAAAACTATGACCATGAATCATGGTGTATAATGTTTCATCAGTGAGTTGGCGTTTGTCAACTTATGCTCTATTCCTAACAGCTTTGTTCAATGTTTTTTTGTGGGTTTAAATTGGTTGTGTCCTTGCAGAAACGGAGCTTGACCGTAAGCTTAATCTGGTACGGGAGACAGAACCCGCGGAACTTGTTCCGTCTGGCTGTGGTGCGGCCCCTCGAGGCTGTGGCTTAACACCCAAATGCGGGTAGAGTCTCGTAAGGGGCTTGACGTGGAGTTGCGTTTCAACCGGGATCGGAAGAGGTATAGGGACCATTCCGTAGTGGCTCCAATTGGTACCTTTGGGGCTTCTTCTGAAGTTCCGCAGTGGACGTTGGTTGACGCTTCAACCCTGTGCTTGGCATCGTGGCAGGAGCACACGTTAAACCCCCCATTGACATTCAGAGTTTTAGCATTTAGAGGGTGGCAACTACATTTGTAGACCAATCTCCGCCAAAGCTTTGAAATACTTGGAAATAAACAATGTAAACGGGTGAATAATGAAATAGAAACAGAGCAAGGTTAACATTGACATTAATACCAAATACACAAATAGAAGCACATACACAGAATTGCCTTAGAATACAACAAAAACAGCAAAAACCAAAAAAAAAACACAAAAACAACTGTAATTAGCAGCTGCACAAAACGTAGCACATGGCGGTCGGTCGGTCCATAGATGCCATGTGTTGTTGTTGTTGTTGTTGCTGTTATTGTTTTTATTGCTGTTGTTTACTGTTGGCATGTGGTTTGCAATTTAAGACGCGCTGCTTCAAGTTGATGTTGTTGATGATGATGATGATGACGATGACGAACTCTGGCTATATGCGAGATGTCTCACCAACAAACAACTCGCTGCAGTTTTGACCTTGAAATCTACACACACACACACACACACACAGCCAATGGCCAATAGCAAACAGTTAAAATGGCAAATTGCAACAGTAGCAGCAAACAACAGCAGGACCAGTGAGGGGCAAGGTAAACATGCTGACTGTGTCAATCGGATATGTCTCTAAGCTTTAGTGGGTTAATGTTAATGCTAAATGGTTTGTTTGCGTCTGCGTGACAAAATATTTGAAAGAACACATGCGAAAAAAAAACAAAAGACTTAAGACACGAACAGGGGTTTTTGGAAAAATTATATGGAAAATGATTGCGAAATAGTTTAAGTGACTTTTAAAGACAGCGCTGTATCTTAGAATCTAGTTTCTGTTTCAAGAAAACATCACATAGTTCAGTTTCCAAACGTGGAGTGAATCATTTCACTGAAAAATGCTACATTATCTTTTCGATTTAGAGGCGCCTTTAAGGAAATTTGCTGATATACTATTAAAGTTTTAGACTTGTAGAAAAAATGTTGAGATTATATTAAAAGAGCAATGGTTTTCTATAAAGGAAGGCCGGGAGTTCGATGCTAAGCCCACGTCTAAAGAATCGAATCTTTAAACTTTAATTAATCTTTCAGCTATTTCGAGCTTGTTGATGCCAAAAGCAAATGGTTCCTTAGGCAACTCAAGTGCGGTTGCCCGCACTCTATACGCTTCAGGCGTTGCCTCGACGAAATTGCAACAACAACTTCGTATGTGTCTCTCTTTTCGTTCTCTCCTAAGCCTCTGGTGAAATTGAAGGCAAAAACTAAGCATATGCGCGCTGTCGTCAGCGTTGATTTGGTTTTTGCCATGTGCATCAGACAGCCGCAAGCACACACACACAGAATTGGGCAATAACCGGTTTTTTCTTTGGTTTTTTTTTTTATTTGTATTAGTAACTGCGCGTGCATAAGGTGCTCTCAGGCACCCCCTACTCTAAATCGATTAAAATTAAAAAATGATTTATGTCCTGATAAATAGCAATTGACACTTCCCTAAGGCCCACGGCCTAAGTCAAACTGTCCTGCTTTAAGCCGAATTTGAGTGTATCATGCTGAGTTTGGTCCAAAACGAGCAACAAACTTAACCTTAGCCTCATGCTCAGGTCCAATTTTAATCTCTGGATTAGTCACAATAGATAAACAACGATAAACAAATGAAAATGAAACACAAAGAGACAGAGCAACTAAGAAATAAGGCAAGACAATACAGGGAGAGGATTATGTATTTTACCAGGGAGCAAACCGTTTCTGAACCGAACCGCTTATTCCAGCTGGTAAACCGAACCGCAAACCGAACCGGCTTCCTTTCACAAATGCTGAACCGAACACCACAAAGAAAAAAGATTCGATTCGGTTCAGTTCTGTGACGCTTTCCTCTAGCCAATGATTCTTATTATTTTGGGAGTTTTAATCGTTTCCCTAAGATAATTTTTATACGACATTCTTTTCGACACTCTACAAAAGAGATCACCTGTCATTAATCTGCATTTATTTCTTGAAAGTTACTAATTGATTTGATTTCCTTTAGTGGACAATATGCCAATTTTCTGCCGTTACTGTTTACCTTAATTCAATCTTAGCCAGTAGAGATTTTTCTAATGTTACGATATACTCGATACTCAATACTCTATACTCTATACTAAGTACTCACAGTTAAGTACCCGTTACTAACTACTTGATCCTCAGTACTTAATTCTTAGTAGACAATACTTAGTGTTCTATACTTAGTAGCCGATACTTAGCAGTCTATTCTTCGAACTCGATACAAAGTACTCGATACTTGGTAGTCAATACTTAGTATTCTATACTTAGTAGACGATACTTAGCAGTCTATTCTTAGAACTCGAAACAAATTACTCGATACTTAGTAGTCAATACTTAGTATTTTATACTTAGTAGTCAATACTCAAAACTCGATAATCAGTACTCAGACCTGAATAGTTAGTACTAAATACTAAGTACTCAATACTAAATACGCTATACTCAGTACTCGATACTAAATACTCCCAGCTAAGTACCCGTTACTAACTACTTGATCCTCAGTACTCGATACTTAGTAGACAATAGTTAGTGTTCTATACAGAGTAGCCGATTCTTAGCAGTCTATTCTTAGAACTCGATACTTATTAGTGAATACCTAATATTCTATACTAAGTAGTTGATACTTAGCAGTCTATACTCAGTACTCGATTCTAAGTACTCTATTCTAAATACTGGATACTAACTACACAAAGCTAAGTACTCACAGCTAAGTGCTAGTTACTAACTACTCGATACTCAGTTCTCGACTCTTAGTAGTCGATACTTAGTAGTAGATACTTAGTATTCGATACTCAGTATACGATACTCAGTACTCGATTTATAAGTACACGATAGTAAGTATATACTAAGTACTCGATACTCAGTATTCGGTACTCAGTACTCGATTCTAAGTGCTTGATAATGAGTACTCAATAATACGTATTCGATACGCAGTACTCGATTCTTAGTACTCTTAAGTACGACAGCTTTTTATACCCTTGCAAAAGGTATTATAAAATTGTGCGGATGTTTGTAACGCATTGAAGGAAGCATCTCCGACCACATAAAGTATATATATTCTTGATCAGCATGACGAGCTGAGTTGATTTAGCCCTGTCCGACTGTCCGTCCGTCCGTCTGTCCGTCTGTCCTTCTGTCTGTTTCTATGCTATCTCCTCCGTCAGTTTTAAAGCTATCCTTACCAAACTTTGCACGAAGTCTTCTGGTACATATACGCTGCACATTTGTCGGAACCGGCCGGATCGGATGACTATAGCTTATAGCTGCCATAGGAACGATCGGTCAAAAAACAAGTTTTAGTGAGAAAAACTTTTTTGTTTTTAATGGAAACGCCTCCAAAGTACGTATTTCTTAGTTTACTATCCTTTTCCATGATTTCACTAAGTTTGGTCGAAATCGGATGACTATAGCATATAGCTGCCATATGAACGATCGGTCGAAAAACTAGTTCTAGTGAAAAAAACTTTTTTGTTTGTAATGAAAACATCCTTATCATTGGCATACACTTATTTTAAATACTTTTACACAATTTTGCAAACTTTGGTCGAAATCGGATGACTATAGCATATAGCTCCCATAGGAACGATCGGTCGAAAAACTAGTTTTAGTGAGAAAAACTTTTTTGTTTTTAATGAAAACGTCCTTATCATTGGCATACACTCATTTTACATACTTTTACACAATTCTACAAAGTTGGGTCGAAATTGGATGACTATAACATATAGCTCCCATAGGAACGATAGGTCGAAAAACTAGTTCTAGTGAGAAAAGCTTTTTTGTTTTTAATGAAAACGTCCTTTTTATTGGCATATTCTTATTTTATATACTTTAACATATTTCTACAAAGTTTTATCAAAATCGGATAACTATAGCATATAGCTGAAGTGTGAATAGTCGGTCGAAAAAGAAGTTCTAGTGAGAAAAACCTTTTAGTTTTAAATGGGATCGCCTCCAAATTTCGTAATTAACAGTGTATTATGCTTTTCCAAGATTTCACCAAGTTTGGTCGAAATCAGACATCTATATAGTATAGATCCCATAGAAAAGTAAGGTCCAAAAAGTAGTCTTAGAAAACTTTTTTGTTTTCAATGGAAGCTGCAAGGGTATACAAAACTTCGGCCGAGCCGAAGTTAGCTTTTCCCTATTTTTCTCATGAATAATAAGATAAATAAGGTGTATTCTTTTCTAGCCGACATTCTCTGTTTTCGAAGTGCATTCCTCTAGAAACTTATAGACGATTCCTTTATACATTTTGGACATTAACTTGTAGTTTTTACAGGCTCGAGGTCTTGCTATGTTATTGACTAGCTTTAAACAGAGGCACACAACACAACAAAGAGGCTTCAGGTTATCGGACGACGTTTCTGAGGACCAACCTCACTCATCAGCGATCTTGAGCCTGAAATGTCTGTCCAAAAGCAGTCTCTCCATGCCTGCGACGGCAAAACCGTTTGGGAATTCCAAAGGGCAGTTTTGCGCGCAAAACACCAAAAGACAGCTTAAACAGCCATTCCCTTTTGTGTGTGGCCTCTGTTTTGGACTTTGGACTCAGGTGCAACCAACGGCCGCCGCTCTGGCAACCAAAATGTTTGTATATACAAACAGGAGTTTTTTGTTGTTTTAAATGAAACTATTTTTATTAAGTTTCGAGAGTTTTGGACATTCTTATACGGATCTTAAAGAAATTCTAATAGTTAATAGGAATTCAATTTTCAAAGTTTTCGTCAGATCTCATAATATTTTATAATGTGCCTTTATGAACCACTGTTAGCTCCCAAAAAACCCCCATGGAATGAACTGAACCCTTGGTTCGGAAACTGTGTCAACCACTCAACCGAACCAGTACTTATTTTCGAGTGGATTGCATTCAGAAAAATCTGCTAAATTTTCATCGAAATTTGTGCAATTTTTGTTGGTGTGTAAACTTAGCTTAAGCAAGTCAAGGTATACCTAAATTCGCCTCACAATGTTTGTGATAATACACCTCAAAAGCTTTCCTTCATTAAAGAAAAATTGCCACAATATTTTCACATTACTCACTAGATTTTCATAAAATTAGTCGTTTGGCTGTCGGTTTACTATTGCCATTTGGCAAACACCCACTTTATGCAAGAGCGTGTGATTAATCATAGATATCAACTGGAGTTTATGTAGATTCAACCGCCAAAGCATTTAGAATGAATAGTTTTATTTGCGTTAACCTAAATTTGATTATGTTCGTTTACATTTAGTGGCAAAATACATAATAATTTGTGTGTGTGCTTGAGTGTGAGTGTTGCACAAAGAAGCATGCTAAATAGCTACTAAAATACAATGCAATTTTGCTAAAGCAAACAAAATATGTACGTATGCTGAACGAAATGACTGAATGAGTGAGTGAGTGAGTGAGTGACTGACTGCAAAAAATTGAAGGCTGTCCAAAGCGGGGAGGGGAGGGGAGGGGCGTTTAAGTATGTGTGTGCTAATTGTTACTGCCAATATACACGGAGATGGCTGGGCTGGCTGTGTCAACAAACATTTGCCTCGTGTCACGCGCACATTACTAAGCAGTTTGCAGCATTGCAGCCTACCTCAAGCCATAGAACTGAACCACAGATCGTGCATAACTCATTAGCATTTTACAACGGGCCTCAGGCGCAGCCTCCTTCATGTGCTTGTTGTTGCTTTTGGCATACAAATCAGTTAACGCAATTGCGTTAAAACTTTGCCCATTCTCAAATAATACACAGACACACATACAATTTTGTTCAATTTTGTTTCGTTTCATCTTTTTCTGTTAAACAGTTTGTTGCACTTTGTTGTTTAGTAAGCGCCGACCTCGATCTGTATGTACATATGTATGTAAATGTGATGTTGCTCACAAATTGAGCAATTTCGCTAGGCAGATGTTGGGAGAGGTTTACTAGCGTGGGTATGTATTACAGCAAAACCTAAGGCGAAAATCTAATTGAACGAAAATTTGAAGGTACCGTTGGGTTATACTGCAATTTCATATCAAATTAGACAAAAATTAGCAGCGCTCAAAGCTGTTTGTGAATAGATTGGCAGCTCCTTGCAGTTGAACAAGTTGGCAGCTTTTTAAGCCATTTTGTAGTCAACTGATATAATTATAAGCCCTTTACGTACAGGTTTGAGGCTATTGCCGATCTGAACCATCGTATCGGTTCATGGTATGAAATTACATTGCTATAGAAGCTGATTGGCAACAAGTTGGCAGTACTGTGTAAACCAGTGACGTTTCAAATTTACCATAGACTAAAACTCACGCGTTTTTAAACGGTTTTCCCGATTTTCATGGCATAATTTTAGTTGCAAAAGCTTACCTGTAAGAAAAGAGAAGAATTATATTAGATTTTCTTTAAATTGAAGTCACCCAAAATCCCTCAAATAACTTGGAATAACTTAAAACTTCATAGCTTCTACCGCTTTTTCCTGTTGCCGAATATTGTTTTATGTGTCAGATGATTTGCTAACCCTGCCTGAAATTAAAAACCGCATCTGGTTGACCTTCTCAACCGTTACAGAGAGTTGATTACAACAAACAGACATACACACACACACACAAGCGAATAATCAATAAAGATGAGCAAGCTCGGTTGCTCTCAATATGTATTGCTAAACATACGCTGGTGGTCGTTGTCGTTCGCTTTAACTGTAAACATTTAAAAATGCCCCACATCTGCATACACAACAACAACCATATTTGTTGTATTTTGTTACAAATATGAAATTATGCGTAAAATTGTTATCAGTTCCAAAATGAAATGAGCCAAAACCGCAACAAAAGTGGTTGCTGTTGTTGCTGCGGCTATTGCTGCTGCTGTTCATTATGACGTAACTTTTGCTGGTGCTGCTGTTGCTGCTGCTGCTGTGATTACGGGCCCGGTGTTAATACAGTTAAAGCGGCCTAACCTTGAAAACCGGTAGATTTTTTTTACTCAATTTCATGTGTGTCCCACTGTGAGTATGTGTGTGTGTGTTTGTGTGTGCATATCGTTTATTACTTGGTTTTTATTTATAGTTTTATTTAGTTATTGTTGTTGTTGTTGCTGCTGCTGCTGCTGGGATTGGACCTCCCCTGTAAATTTCACTTGCATTGCTGCTACTGCTGCTGGCCAAACAAAAGACTTAGGCAACGAACTTGATATTGATATTGAAATATTGACATTTGTTTGAAAACCAAATACACAAAAGAGCCAACCGAAAGAAAAAAAAATGAGATCGGGTGTTGACAACTTGGGGTTAATTGGGGAATTGATCATTTGTTATGGCCGCAAAACCGAAGCTGGTATACCCTGACAAAATTTTTGCTCTGAAACATCTTCAATTTCGTAACGAAAGATTTTAGTAGGAGTAAAATTTGATTTCAGTGTCACGCGTCACGCCGACCTGGCTTGTTTTGTGGGTGTCGAGTACTTGTATCGAGTACTTAGTATCAAGTTCTTATCGAGTATCGAGTACTTAGTATCGTGTATTTGGTGTATCAAGTACTTGGTATTGAGTACTGTTTATCGAATACTGAGTACAGTACTTTGTATGGAGTACTTAGTATCGAGTACTTAGTATCGATTACTTTGTATTGAGTACAGAATATCGAGTACTTTGTTCGGAGTACTTAGAATCAAGTACTTAGTACCGATTACTTAGGTTTTAGGTTTTAAATAGTACTCGACTATGACTATATGTCGTCAGTCGGAGAATTCGCTTTCATTACTTTATTGAGTTTTGTTTTATTTTATTTGAGGGTTCCCTAGATACCATACAAAAAGTCTTACTACACCCTGCTTCCCCGCATCGTCGCGAGATACAGGATCGTTGGGACCTAGTGTCGGATTAGGGGCCCACCAAATTTCTTTAGTTTATATCATCCGAACCATTACCGAATGCGTGCCGAAGCAAAGCCTCAAAGTGTGTTAGATAGAGACAGAGAGAGACAGAGCCCTCTTCTTGGGGAACCCTGGTTTATATTATTTGTGTTGTTGTGTTTTAAAAATATTCCGCCAAAATGCCGTTTCCTATACTGGGTGGCCTGTTGCAGAAACTCTATTAAGCCCTTCCACTTAGTGTCGCTCGCATCATTTAAAATGTCTCTAATCTGAGTTGGGCTTAAGGCCCTATTCTCTTTCAGCAAAAAATTTTTTTCGACTTTTTTTTTTTTGCATTTTTTTATAGCTTGGATATTCAAAAATATCCCCCTAAAAGGATTTTCAAAAATTCGAAATAGTTTAGAAGATATAGCCCTTTTAATGACCCAAAGTGACGCGATTTGCCTAGCAACTGCAAACTTGAAACGCGTTTATCTCGAAACCACGTTTTTCGAGCTGGCGGCCACGATTCCGCCAGTTCTACTGAACCGATTTGGATGAAACAAAGTTTAATCGACGTAGAATTGTCACCATTCTGGCCCGTAGTAAAATAAAAATTTTGCGATTTTTTTTTCATTATTTTTTTTTACACTAAACTTCGATTTGTCAATTTCAAGTGGCCGCCATTTTGTCAAAAAAAATCGCAAAATTTTTATTTTACTACGGGCCAGAATTACATCTATGCTGATCATAACCCTACTTTTTTTTTTTTGTCAGACGCTCCTGAGGGCCGGAATCGTGGCCGCCAGCACCATGCCTTTTTTTTTGAGGGCCAACTTTGACGGTGCCATCATCTATGGACAGCCCCTATATCGCGGCGAAAAAATTTTTTTATTTTCTTTCATTCATTACTAATTCAATAAAAAAAACAAAATTCAAATATCTTTTTGCGTTTTCAAATGAGAATTTTTTCAAAAAAGGTCCAAAAACAGCAAGCTGAAGGAGAATAGGGCCTTAAGACAGGTTGGCTGAAGCATCAAATTCTGTGTTCTCGTAGAAAATGATTTATGTCCTCTACCTCATTTGTGTTGCACAATTCGCATTTGTTAGTTGGTCCTGTAATGAATCTGTTTCCATTTAAGAGTATCATGTCACTTCTTGCCTTAATAATCCATGACACTGCCCGGGTATCTACTTGTGCATATTTTTTGCCGACGGTATGGTCAAGTTCTCGGTAAATTCTCCATTCACTTCTTAATTTTTGCTGCACGAGTTCTGTAAGTCTGTGTCTCTTAAGCTCCGCTAATAGTGCAATGCGATTGACATTCCATAAGGTTTCGTTGCCCCAGTTCCACTCTATGTTATGCAATGAGCTCAGTGTGAATAGCTCTTTTGCCCAGAATACATTTTTATCCAATACCAACTGCGACAGGATTCGTGGCAACCTATGGCTATCATATATAAACAGAGTTTTGTAGATATACCGAAGGTGCTGGTCCAGCATGTAGAATCAACTACCGTATCTATCCGTATCTAGAGCAAGTGAATAGTGTGGCGTTGTTTGTGGCAGGTTATAGATACGCTTAATGAAAAAGGCTTCCAGCTTATCCACTTCCTCATGTTGGCCATAGCCCCAGACTTGCGCTCCGTAAGCTTGTATTGCCCTACACACGGCTTCATAAATTTTCCACTTCATTTCAGAGGAGACATTGTTTTTGGCGAGAAGACTCTTCCAGGTTATGTTGATGCTTTGCTTTGCAGCCGCAGTTCTAGCTTTAACATGCTTCTTGAAATTTAAAGTGGGCGTCAACATAACTCCTAGATATTTGTACTCAGGTACAATCTTTATGGGTTCGCTCTGAAATGTCCACTTTTCATTCTTTGCAAGGCGCCCTCCTTTCCTGAATACCATTATTTCCGATTTGGCCATATTCACTTCCATATTCCAAGTCTGACAGTATTTAGTATCGAGTACTTGGTATTGAGTACAGAGTATGGAGTACTGAGTACAGTACTTTATATGGAGTACTTAGTATGGATTACTTAGTATCGTGTACTTAGTATCGACTACTGAGTATCGAGTACTTGGTATTGAGTACTGAGTATCGAGTACTAAGTACAGTACTATGTTTGGAGTACTTAGTATAGATGTACTTAGTATCGATTACTTAGTATCGTGTACTTAGCATTGACTACTGAGTATCGAATAGCTAGTATTGAGTATCGAGTACTTATTATCGAGTACTCAGTATCGTGTACTTAGCATCGACTACTGAGTATCGAGTATCTAGTGTACAGTAGCACGCCAGTTCAGTTCTAAATCGCCTTAATGTTTACCCTTTTCTCTTCTTTTCTTTCTTACTATGCGTACGAATCTTCCCAGCAGGCGGTATGAGAATATGGATTGACTTCGTGGAACACGGTCGCCATTCTATAAGGAAATTGCAGATAATATGAAAGTTTTCGGGCTGGCCCATTCCCCCAAGAGCCCTGTGACAGATTGTCCGCCAATTTGCCTTAATACTTCATAAAATTTGGAACATTTTTGGCCTGATTTAATACTCTTCTGCTGTTGAAAAGTGTTCTTAGTTCAAATAAATCCTACTGTTATAAAGATGCAGCACCTTTTTTACCTAGACAACATCACGAAGAACACAACGAGAAACGATAGCCGAAATACGTAAGAGCCACACGACGTACAAGCGAAACAACGTAGCAGAGAAGTCGACGAAAGCAGAAGAGCACAGGAGCTACAACGAGCGTCGAGCTGAGAGTCGAAAACGAGCCTTAGACGAGGGCAGTTGAGTTTTTCGATCAAAGACGTGTGTTTCAGAGGTTTGAGAGACTTTGGGTTCAATTTGTTTAAAGCTGTTCTCAAGTTGTTCCATATCAGATGTAACAATCCTTATACTTACTTCTACAAACAATAAAGTATTACTACACTATTCAGTGGAAAAATAAACTATATATCTTTTTGCAAATTGTAATTATCAAGAAAAAACTGTGAAAATAATAGACTTAGATTATTTCATTCCCAGCAAGTTTTCTTTCACAATGTAAATACAAATAAGATCGTGAGTGTTTAGCCACACAGTAAACTTTTTCTCATAGTTCTTTTTCCTAAACTCCTTTCACCCAACTGGCATCATGGCTGTATATTCAGGTCTTTTAGTGCTATTCATTGTCTTAGATTGAGTTCTGTACTTGAATGTAACCAAAATAACTTGCTGAAAATGTGAACAAAATGGGCTTCTAATAAGTCGGGATTTACACGATGAAGCAAATTTCATGAAGTTTTCCTAGTAAGCGGGAAATTCAAGTGAAAATCAATGGAACTTATAAACGAAAGGTATGTAATCTCAACTAATTCTCTCGCCTACTGAGAAAACTTCATAAAGTTGGCTTTGAGATGAGATAAAAATTTAGTTTTTCACAATACTTTCTTTAGATAAGACTGCTGCTCCAAAGCATATCGGATTTTAAAACTGTTCAATGGTGGTTCTATTCATGTGAAGTATTGTGACGAACTAAATTTTTATATTATCTGAGTATAGCCTTAAATGACGACTAACATTTTCCAGGGCTGAGTTCAGACCTGAGAAGAGGGAAAAACTAAATTCATGCCTAATTTCAGGCAATTTTTCAGTACTTCCTTTAAAACTTAGCCATGAGTTCAGTACAGAAATCATGGCAGAAATCAGCTAAGGCCTTGAATTTACTATCAGCTCTTCCAGGTCCGATTCAGCTATGATTTAGTACTAATCCGAACTGAAGGGATCTTTGCGTCAGAGAAACTCTACTAAGCGACTAATAACTGATTTATAGACCAATTTTGGAGCTTTGAACGCTTTTCTGCAGCTTTTTGAAAACCTCTGAAGACACCTAAGCACAAGTTGACGCCTGCTTACACGGGTTGACAGAAACTCAGACGAAATCTCAGCTGAGGGAACAGATTGAGTAAACTGGGCTTAAGATAGCACTGTTTCGAAGGCCTCTCGGCGCACCTTATCAGTAAGTTTATTCGCAAATTCTCATTTTTATCAAACAGCCAGAGAATAAAGACTTAAGAACTGCAAGAGTGCAAAATTCCACAGGGCTTTTTTGTATCTAAGCGACTGCACACATAGTATAACCGATTGCTCTAAGATGAAACATCCCCAAAACCCGTGAATAATTCTTTAAAACTTTGCAAATTAATGCCTTTACGACTTTGTAACTGCAGCTGCTTTTCAGGCTCAACATTTCTGTTTGGGGGAAGTGAATTCCAAATATATCAGGATATTTAATCACTTCCCCCTTCAACTTTCATCACAAACACACACACACACAACGACAACAGATGGTGTCATAAAACAAAACCAAAAATGTAAAATTGCCGTTTTATGCAAATCTTTTAACGATAAAAAATTTCACAAATTCATAGGTCAAACATATTATTAATATTAACCAATTTCGAGAGAGATGAGGCAGAGAAAAATTGCACAATTTCCAAATTGATGCAAAGCCAAACGTTTGATGAAATTTCTGAACCCTAAAAACAAAGTTGCAAAAAAAAAAAAAAAAAAAATGATAATAAAATCGATGACGACTAAGACGACAATGCGGGCCTAATGAAGTTGCTGTGCCTGGCTGGCTGCCCGTCTCCAAGTCAGAAACCAGTTCAGAGGTGCAGCAGCGGCAATGTGCAGTGTTTAACGCATTTTCGAGATGCTGTTAAGCGAGGGGCGTAGGTGAGGTTGCGAGGGGGTGTCGTCGTCGCATGCATTGTAACTATATAGTACAAGTTGTCAATGTTTTAGTTAGTCGTGCCACACACACACACACACACACACAGTTGGCGGTGGCGCATTCATGCAGTCATTCATTCATTTAGTCAGTCACAAGTCAACCCTGACCTGAAAAGCATATACATACTTACATGCATGTATGTACGAGTTTATGTAGGCATGTCTCTCTATATGCAACTGTTTAATGCTTTTGCTGAGGCGCAACGTAGTCATGTGTAGCTATCTCTTTCTTCCTACGAGTAATATTGTCATTAAATCTGGCTTCTGTTGTTTGCTGTAGTTGATAATATTATTTAGTTTTGGGGGCCATTCAAAGTAGTTAGTTACTTACGTAGAAGGTGGCGCTTGTTAAATGCTAGTTTGTTTATTTTCTCTAGTTTTTTTTTTACTCTGAGAAGGAGGATCAAAATTTCAAAATATCTATCAATGTATTTCGACATCTGCTTTCTAATTCGATTTTTAGCTTGTACAGAACTGTCAGAGTTTCACCAGCTCCAGACCCAAAAGTTTGTTTGTTATTATCATTATTTTGCACAATTACCGATGCACTCTGGATAGGTGAACACAGGTTAGGTATACCCAAAAAGCAACGAATAATTTAAGTACTTGAATTTTCAAGAATTTCGCTATTGAAATGTACTTAAATTCGTTCTTAGTTTGGTGTTTTTAGGCAAGGGGAGTAAGGTAAAGAAACTGTAAGAAGAAAGCAAGCACATTTGAGTAAATAGCGTTGAGTACGCATGGGGAAAGTACCAAGCGGAGAGCGCCACTTATGTTGCCTTAGAATTCCCAAGCAGTTATGGCATTGCGGGCATAGAGACGTCAGTTCACAGGCTGCTGCCTTGTGGTCTTGTGTGTTCATCGAGCCGGCTAAGACTTTCTACATAGTTGGACAATTCTATGAGATAAATTTAAGAAAACAGGAAAAACCAACTGATTTTAAATTGTTGTTGCATTGGAATATGGGCGCCCTTAATTTTGAATCTGTTGAGCTCTTGATTCAAGTTCTTACGCTTGAACTTGGTAAGCTCTTGATACCAGAACGAACATTCTTGGTTTATGACAGTAATGTATGCTCTTGATTTTTGAATGAGCAATCTTGGATTTGAGTAAGTTTAACACTTGATTCAAAAATTTGTCTACTTGATTTGAGAATGTTTCGTACTTGGTTCAAGTATTGAAGCTTTTGGATCAACAAAAAAAGGATCAAAAATGCATACTTGGATCAAGAATTTTCATACTTATCGAAGTTTTGACATTAAACATTCTTAATCCAAGTATGAAATGCTCTATTTTTTCTCTGAGC
Organism: Lordiphosa collinella; assembly: GCA_018904265.1. Classification (NCBI taxonomy): domain Eukaryota; kingdom Metazoa; phylum Arthropoda; class Insecta; order Diptera; family Drosophilidae; genus Lordiphosa; species Lordiphosa collinella. The sequence goes on from JAEIFV010000236.1 coordinate 187,645, forward strand.
GAACGATATATGTCACCCGACTTAGAATGAATTTTGCAGAACTGTTTCAAAACATATAAAATGTCTAATGGAGGAATTTAAGGGCATTAAAATCAAAAAAATTTTCTCCACTTTGACCGTTTTCTCGAGATGGTTTTGGCAGCCGTATAGTAAACCTACCCGGTCGGTTTCGGCATGCCATCATTTTCATTTCAAAACAGAGAAAACCAAATATGTAAAAACTACATGAAAATTTAGGTGTTCTACACGTTCGACTGGGATTTTCCACCCATTTCGTATATGTTGCTATTCTGTCAAGTGTGAAGAACAGTTTTCTAAATGAATAATATAACTTTATTTGTACTGATTGTATACTGTCCACTAGAGACCTGCACGAGTAAGTAAAAATGTAACATGTTTGGCATCGCCGAGTATGAGTAAAAATTATCTGATTACCTACCTGTCAATTGGCATCGTCGCATCGTAGGAATCGTAATCGTTATAATCAAATTTGTATACAATTTGGATACTTTTATAAAAATTAGAACGGTTGAATATTCCCTTATCGGGACTTCTGGGACTATCGAGGACAACAGAAAAGAAGTGCTCAAGGAGGAATTAGTTGCAAGGAAGACATTATGTATTAAAGCATCCAGCGCATCAATCGAAAGGCGCCCAGTATGGCACGTCGAATTATGGAATGCAGACGAACCCACCTTAAAGGAGAATGTATGTTCGACTGACGTATTTAACGGCTTTCCAGGCACGCTAGATCGACGCAAAGGACATGCCAGGCAGAGAAGCGACATACGCCTCAATCGCTGTCGTCACGACGCATCACCGCACAAAGATCAACGCTGGGTTGACGAAAATACTGTGACTTACCCCAACCGTACTAGAGGGTGGAAACCATTCTGTATTTGCATTCTCAAAGCAATCAGGAGAATATCAATTAGTAGGCTGGTGATAATACTCGTACGATGGCATCGTGTGAAAAATAACAGATAAAATAATCATTTTACTCATAGCATGATTATTTTTATTCGTAATCTTACGATTCTGGAATCAATCGTGCAGGTCTCTACTGTCCGGTACTGAAGACTGGGAAAGTATGGTGTAACAACCCGAGCATGCACTATAATAACACACAAATAATTTCGGATTATAGTAGCTCACGGAATGTATTTCGTTTAGCTCTCGTTCTAAGTCTACGAATCCCCAAACGACAGCCTTTTCGAATAGTATGACATCCAAGGCACAGGCTCCTACATATGGCATAGCAACGGGCCCACGAGGCCTAAGTGGGAGAGCGTCTTGTTGCTCTCAGCCATTGCAAACTAATCTAACCTAACCTTTGTAATGATTTTGAGCTACAATTTTCACTTAGAATTTACACTTGCGCATGTAGGCTTTCAATATCTAAACCTTAAGGGGGTCTTCTCATTGAGCAACTTTTTTTTTCGACTTTTTTTTTGCATTTATTTATAGCTTGGATATTCAAAAATATCCCCCCAAAAGGATTTTCGAAAACTCGAATTAGTTTAGGAGATATAGTCCTTTTAGTGACCCAATGTGGCCTAAATTCCCAAGCAACTGCAAACTTAAAGCGCGTTTATCTCGAAACCACGTTTTTCGAACTGGCGGCCATGATATCTCCAGTTCAACTGAACCGATTTTCATGAAACAAAGTGGAATCGACGCAGAATTGTCACCATTCTCGGGTGAACCTCGACCATAATTTTAAAAAATTTTTTACTATTTTTTTTTTACACTAAACTACAAAAAAAAAGCCCGAAATTGAAATTTTTTTTTGAATGGCCGCCATTTTGTCAAAAAAAAATCACAAAATTAAGTTTGAGGTTCACCCGAGAATTACATCTATACTGATTATAACCCCGTTTTTTTTTCATTTCGGACGCTCCGGAGACCCGGAATCGTGGCCGCCGTGACGACACCTTTTTTTTCACCACCAACTTTGAAGTCTCATTACTTTTTGAACAGCCCTCGTATCGAGGCAAAAAAAATTTTTTTATTTACTTTGAACCTTTTGTAATACAATAAATAAAAAAAGTTTTCAATTATTCTTTGCGTTTTCAAATAAGAATTTTTTTAAAAAGGGTCCAAAAAACGGGTTTTGAATGAGAAGACCCCCTTAATGTAGAAAACCTAAAGCTTTCGTGTGGTATACAGATTAGTGTATGAAAAATGTAGAAATTATTGGGAAATAAGCTAATTTTCTTATATCGTGAATCCTTTGCCTTTGCCCACACGAAGCATTTAACTTTTCAACATGCCTCGTTTTATGTTTTTTTTTATTACTAGATGTTGCCGGCAGTTTCTCTACATGCCACGTGTAACTTTCTGTTTTCAACATTAAGCGTGTAAAACTTAGCAGGGGCAACTACGTTTCGTTCAGGACGCGGCGAGCAGCTAATTTTGTTTTCTCTTTGTAGAGAAACACTAGTTCATTATTTGACTAAATTATGTATCATTCATACGTCATACACTCAAAAAATATTCCAGAATTTTGTCAGTCTTGTAACATCTAATTTAGCTGCTCTTTCATTTATAGTTCCTGTACGCAAATTGCTTCCTTTTTTTGACTGTAGCAAGAACTTGAAGAATTTCGTTTTTCTGTTAGCTTGTCAATTGTTGAGCTTTGAAGTCTCGGTGTTGTTTTCGAACTGATTCTGCTGCAATATTTTCCATACTAGCTTCCCACCGGGTGTCCCCGAAATTCTCCAAACTTATTCAGCTTTTGACGAGGAATAGCTGAAAATTGACCACAAGAATACCAAGCCAAGTAAAAGTGATTTTAGCCTTTACCATCCATAATCTAGGCGAATTTCGGAAATGCCTATCATATTTCGGAACAGAGTTTGTACTCATCGCATCGTTAAATTAAGCAGAAAGTTTACGTATACAGGAGAGAGCAGAACAGACCTTAAATTTCAAAGTGGATTTAGAACAGACAAACCAAAAATGTCTGTCTAAATGTTTTAGTGTAAGCGAAGTTATTACAACTTTAAAACATAAGAAAGAGCAAAATTTCATCATTTTTGGTCAAGCTTTCATCCTAAAATATTGAATATTCAACCATTTGGAGGTGGTTTCCGAAGATAATAGATTCATTTTAACTCAAAAACCCAATTTGTATCAGTTAATAGGATTGTATAGCTCGTGATTCAACTAAATTAGTTGTGTGTAAGAATTTACCAGTTTGCTAGGGTAACGCCAAAGTCTTGATTCACGTATTTATGTTCTGATAACAAATATATTTGAATGTTTATAGTTCGTTCTTAAAGCCTACATACTAAATTGATAAATCGTAGCCCTATATACTTTATGGGATATGCCCTTGAACCAACTACTCATTTGGCAAATCGCTAGGTATTGGTACTATGACTTAATCCTTTTCTTTACCTTTAACAATATTCAGCTCATTTTTACTTTAATGGTTGTAAATTTAAATACGAGATATGCAGGTGTTAACTTTTACTTATAAGATTAATTGCCAGTTATCCCGACCGGAAACAAATTAACATACAATAAATCCAATGATAAACGAGAGCTCATAATTTTCTCTACTCATATTATATAAACAATTACACATTAACTCATCTAAATGGCTCTTTAAACAAAATAATTTGCATTACAACAACATTAATAACAAACAATTCAATAAGACAAACAAATTCGCACACTTGAAAACGGGCAGAACACCTTGCATGCAATTATTGCGTGCTATGAAAAAAATGCTATAGTATATAGAGGCCATATGGTGTGTGTTTAAAACTGCCAATAGTTACATTTACTAGATCCACTATCAAAGCCAATTATGCCCAAATCTAATTCAATTAGAAGAACGTACAAAGGCACATACAGCTTACGCATCATCATAACGCCAGGCGGGGCAGGGCCAAACACAAGACTCAGGCAAAAGGCCTGGTCAGGCATTCCGTGGCTCCAACTGCATACCAAAAAGCGGCGACTCCGCTTCCTTTTTTTTTCAAATCCACACACATAAAATGTATTTTTTATTCTCATAAGTTCTTCGTTCGTTTTTTTTTTGTTTTGTTGTTGAAGCGGGCGCTCAGTCGAGCGCAGCACTTGAGACCTGTTTCTGATTTCTGTGTTCTGCTGCTGCTGCTGCTGCTTCTTTGTTGATTCACTGCACAAATAAATCTCGGCTTCGAATTTTATCAGTGTGTGTGAGTGTGTGTGCAGGATTCTCTTTCTTCTTTTTGCCCTTTTCCAATTCTGCTTTCTGATTGTCAAATACGTTGCTTGGGCTTGGTTTTTTTTTTTTTTGAAACGAGATTAAAGCCAGTCACTCGGTAGGGAGGGCAAGAGAGATAACAGTCCTGTCCCGCCGCCAGGTAGAACCAACACACACACTCTTTATTGTTTATCAGCAGGTAAAAACTAATGCCTGGCCTGGCCTATTGGCGCAAAATTGTATACAATCTTTTCTCATTCCTTTTGCTCGTCTTTTGAGTGTCAATAACTTGTAAATTGTTTGCTGATTTTTATTATATTTTTCTCATATTGTTATTAATATTATGGCTGGCAAAAAGGAAACTTGTTTCGATTGCATTGTATTTTTTAAAATATTTGTTGTTATTTTTTTTTTTGTTTTTGTCAAAACACGTTTTAACGTTTGTAATCGACAACAACAACAATTAGCAGCTGTTTTAACGGCATAGAACTTGTTTTCCTTAAAGTTAACTGTTTTTTTGTTGTTGTTTAATTTTATTGTTTTTGTTTTGAAGATGAACAAGTTTGTGTGTGCGATTTGTTGAAATGCCCAAAAATAACTTACCAGTGGGAACGGGGGAAAAAATATATATATATAAAATCTCAAGTACCTCGACAACGCCTAAATGAATTTTGGGTTTTATTAGTTTAAAAGTTGAGATTGAACAGAGAATTAGTTAGAAGTTATAAACTGCTTCTGTTTCTACATAAACTTAGTATTCACATTTATAACATCAACTGAATACGTTAAAATTATAATTTAGACCAAGGGCCGGCACGTCGCCATCTACTGGGCATAGGCAGACTGTCAAAGGCAGCGCTGTTGTCATACAGACAGTACAAGCTTGTTGCATAGCAAATTGACAAAGGTTTTGTACTGCTCTCAACTTCAATCATCAATGAGTGTCCGAGAGAGAATAACATATTTTACTTTCCTCTACATTTGGCCGGGCCTGCTGTTGAAGCGCACACATACCAATGCCAAAATGTGATTGTGGTTTTTTTCCGGCCACTGATCTAGACACAAATTAAAGGTTTATTGCTTGAATTTGGCACTTTTAATTCATAAAATAGCAAAAGAAGCAGATAACTACTGTTAATGATGCCGATTTCAAGTAACTTGGTCCAATCCTATCCGATCTTTCACAAATTATATTCGGCATCTACACCATATCGTAGAGGTGGCATTAGTATTCTAATTTGAAGTAATGTTTGGTTCTTGAGTATACTTAAACTAAGTGCAAGCCCTTATAAGACCAGAAACGTTCATTAATTAGACAGAAATAAGAACTCATCTGTTAGAAACAAGATATTGTCGCACTTTCGATAAGCCTGTAAATTCTAGAAATAACGTTCTTATTGAAGGTGGAATATTTGATGTATTGTGTTCCAGATGGACGAACGATTATTGCTATTATTATCTTAGCTTATTTTTTATAAAGGTTATGGGCCCAAACCAGGAACATTTTGTACTTTTATATTGTTTCAACGAAAAGTAGTTTCAGTTGTTTCATTAGGGTTCTTTTAGGACGTCTTCCTTGCTGCAGCTAAAACATTTAGACAGACATTTTTGGTTTGTCTGTTCTAAATCCACTTTGAAATTTAAGGTCTGTTCTGCTCTCTCCTGTATACGTAAACTTTCTGCTTAATTTAACGATGCAATGAGTACAAACTCTGTTCCGAAATATGGCATAAGCGGCCAAATAAGTTTTGTGATATTTTTTCCTGGTGAAAATTACACTTAAAGTCTAGCTTTTTTCCAAGAACTGATAGATCTAAAGCAAATTTTCTGATCGGCGGTGTCCCAGAAATCTCTTCCAGCACAATTCCAACCCAAAACCATTTCTCGGTGTCCTAGAATTCTCTTTCGGTTGGTTTCAAGCCTCTCGTATTTTGTTGGGAGATTTTGGCAAACCAACCAATACACAAACCAGCCAATACATTAACAAACCTATAGCGAATTCATAAACCCACGCAATATATCAGCTCTGTTTTTGTAGTAGAACCATAATCCTATACACACACCTTTCGAACTCGACTTTCGGACTAGACTTTCGAACTGAACGAAATCTCTCGAAGTTCTGGGACACCGACGGATTTCTCGAGCGATTTGCAAACCAACCGAAGCCAAAATCTCTAAAGATTTCCAGGACACCCCCAAATATAACGTTCAAAAGCTTCGAAATCCACCATCGGATTAAAAAGTGGTGTTGGAATACGGAATTCAACTACTAAAAGGTGTTTATATTTAAATCAATATGCCAAAACTGAAAAACTGAAATTTTCAAGCTTCTCCGTGATTTCTCGTAAACGGAATTACTAACAAACTTTGGAATTAGTTTTTTGAACTCAGCGGGCTGTTTTACTATGGTCGGAATCAAAGCTTTAAAAGTGTTGGGCTATCATCAGTCAACTGTTAGTACAACAGTCGTCTCTCATTGCCAGCAATGCCATAACTGCTTGGGAATTCTAAAGCAACATGAGTGCAAAAATCGATGGCGCTCTCCGCTTGGTAGTTTCCCACGCAACCCCCTCCCATAAAAAAACTGAACTGTGATAGCGGACGCTACGCTGCTCCCTCAAATGTGCTTGCTCTCTTCTCTCAGTTTCCTTACATCACTCCCCTCTCCTAAAAACACTAAGCTGAGAACGAATTTAGCTCGATTTCAAGAGCGAAGTTTCTGAAAACTTAAGAACTAATAGATTTTTTCAAGAGCGTTCTTACTTAAGTTATTCGTTCTGCTTTTTTCTGCGTGTAAGGCTGGTAAGTGTTTGCTTCAAAATCAAAAAAGGAAGTCTTCTGGTTTGCAAACCAAGAAATTAAATAGAGTGAACAGAGTTGCCAAATTAGATAAGGGAAAGCATGTTAGAATCGAACGTTAAGTTCGCGATTGATACATAAAAGTTTCTCAGTAGTTGAGTGCAAAATTCTTGTTTTTCTAAAAAGCGAAGCTCAACTTGGTCCTTCGGGCGGTTGAAACCAAATTCATATGAAATAGTTTGGTGCTAAGGCACAACCCAGGGTACACCTGGGTTCTTCAGAAGGAAAATTTTCAACCTCTTTGTCTAAATCCATGATAAGAAGGGCTACTGAGTTTTATGTTAAAAACCTTGTCAGTGTCTAGTATAGCGGGATTTAAATAGTTCTGCTTTTATGGTTAGGGTTTAATGATTTTGAAACAGATTTCTAGCTTTTCAAGTGGTTCTTAAGTTCTTTCAAAAGCATTAGGCGGGGTAAGTAATGATTTACACAATGATGTAAACTTCATGAAGCATTCTCTAGGTTCCACTCGAAAATTCTGACTGGGAAATACCAAGATGTGCTCAAATTTAATGAAATCTACAAACTTATTGATGCAAATGGATTCAATATTTAAATTAAACTTCATTCTCAGTACCTTTTAAGGGTTGGCTGTCAACCATTTCGGGCTGGAAATCCAGGCGTTCAACCTGGTTATATAAATCTTCAGTTTTGGTTTGTAAATAGCAGCTGATCTCAAGTTGTAAAGGCACTTGTCATGTCCTCCCCTCAGGTGTTTTGATATTTTATTGACCATTTACTTTTGCTTTTGCCCAGAGTCACAGAGACAGAGAGGTCGCTGAACTTGATAAGTCAGCGGCGCTTCTTTAAGTTTTTTTTTTTTTTTTTTTTTTGCGTAGAAGGGGCTAAAACCTTTCGCTAACTTCCGGTTAAGACAAAAGTTTTGTTGTAACATCTGCGTAAACTGCAAGGCAACAACTTGCAATACTTCCTTTGTTTTGCGGGCCGCAAGTTCTAACAGCTGCGCAATTTGCATGGCCGTCGTTTTCTCTCCTCTTTCACTGATGGGTTATCAATGAATTTCCTTTTTTTTTTTATTATTAGGGACTTTTACTTGGAGAAATGGCTGATCAATGATTAGGACAGCACAGGAAGTTGGCCAAAAAGTTGAACAGCTGTTGCTGCTGTTCACAGTTCTAGTTGAAATTTTTAGCTAGATCTTGCAAATATGACCGCAGCTTGCAGATAAGTTGACTTTGGTTCTTGTGGCTTGCTTGCATCATCCTCCTCCTCATCATCATCGTCATCAGCATGCCCTTGCCCACCATCATTCGTTGTCGTCTCTCTCTGTGAGTGTGTGTGTGTTTTTTTTTACTGGTTCTACAACTTTTCGTTTGCCTTGACTTTGCTTAGGCCAAAGTAGTACCAGCCCAGCGCAAGCAACTACGCCCAAAGTCAACTCTTGCTGCTCCGACTACCATTTCCATTTTCACATTTAGACAAGGAGAAGAGTCTCTAGGCTGAGCAAGTTCTTTAGCAGCTACCTTTTGCTTATATTTTCAGCTTCTTTTTGCCTTTGTGGCTTTTAGTACTCCTCGTTACTTATAGTTGGTTAGGTTATATAATGTGTTTTGCCATTGCCAAGCTCCAAAGAGTAAACTTGGCTGGCACGGAGTGTGAGTGTGTGTGCACTCAAGTGTGCAGCAAAGTTCTTGGCCATGGGCAGCAAGCAGACGATGGCCGCCGCAGTTCTGTATAAAACTTGCAAGTTTTATTATTGATAAACCTATTTCAAAATATGAGAAACTAAAAGTGTTTCCCATTCCCTATGACCATTACAATATCCGCAACACTTCAGAGCGGAAACATTCATCTAAGCAGATCAAAGCAGAAGAAAACACCGCAGAAACTTAAGTTGTTATTATTTCATATAATATACATGTAGGTACGAGCGAATGTTTCTACTTATATATACACCATCATCAAAGGTAGTCAGTCTGCGTGTGAGCTGATTCTGGTTTAAGTGCGGTCTTCCCCACCACCGTTCCCCCTGTGTGTGTTGGTGTGTGCGTGTAATTATGCTCTTGAAAGCACAAACGGCAGTTAACTTAACTCTTGGTCAAATGAGAATGGAAACAAAAGACTTAGGCAACAAACTTGATGCGCAAAAAAAACTGAGACACAACATTCACTTTCCAGTTGGAAAGTTCTACCCAAATAACATTAATTTATTGAAAATTAATATGCTTAAGTCACCCTCTAAAACTTGACCGCCTGTTGCCCAAAATCAAACGACTTAATAAGCATGCTGAGCGATTATATAAGATTTAGATGGAGAACTCTGCGAGCTGCTTTTAGTTTTATTCTTGTGTGTGTGTGTGTGTGTGTTGGTGTTACGAAATTCAATGAAAGTGATTGATGTTAGAGTTTCGAACTTCGACCGTGAGAGGAGAAAGAACAAAAAAGCATGTAAGATGTGGGCGAAACTAACAAAAGGTAGCTGAAATGTTCTTTTTTTGTTTGGTTATAAACTGAAGTAGTCATATGAAGAGCTTGAAAATATGGAAAATATTGCGATGTACGTATCTTTGTACCTTTTTATACCCTTGCATTGAAGGAGGTATCTCCGACCACATAAACTATATATATATTCTTGATCAGCATGACGAGCTGAGTTGATTTAGCCCTGTCCGTCTGTTTCTATGCTATCTCCTATGTCAGTTTAAAAGCTATCTTCACCAAACTTTGCACAAAGTTTTTAAGTACTTATAAGCTACACCTTTGTCGGAACCGGCCGGATCGGATGACTATAGCATATAGCTGTCATAGGAACTATCAGTCGAAAAACTATTCTTAGTGAGAAAAACTTTTTTTGTTTTTAATAGAAACGTCTTCAAACTTCGTATTTCTTAGTTTGCTATACTTTCCCATGATTTCACCAAGTTTGGTTGAAGTCGGACTTCTATATAGTATAGCTGTCATGGAAAAATGTAATCTGAAAAGTAGTCTTAGTTAGAAAAACTCTTTTGTATTCAATGGAAATGTCCTTAAAATTAGCATATACTTATTTGGTATGCTTTTACTTATTCCTACAAAGATTTGTCAAAATCGGATAACTAAAGCATATAGCTGTCGTAGGAACAATAGGTCGAAAAACTTGTTCTAGTGAGAAAAACTTTTTTGTTTCCAATGGAAACGTTCCTTTCATTGGCATATACTAATTTTATATACTTTTACACAATTTTCCGAAGTTTCCTCAAAATCGGTAGACTTTAGCATATAGCTGCAGTACGAATGATCGGTCGAAAAAGAAGTTTTTGTGAGAAAAACTTTATTGTTTTAAATATAATCGCCTCCAAATTTCATAATTGTTAGTTTCTTATGCTATTCCATGATTCCACTAAGTTTGATCGAAATCGGACATCTGTATAGTATAGCTCCCTTAGAAAAGAAATGTACGAAAAGCAGTCTTAGTAAAAAAAACTTTTTGCTTTCAATGGAGGCTGCAAGGGTGTACAAAACTTCGGCTAAGCCAAAGTTAACTTTCATCTATTTTTGGTTATTTATAAATTGTTTAGCATTTCAAATTATTTATCATAGGATCTAAGTGATACTATTCATAATCAGAAGATTTAGCATGAACATTGTTTCAGTTTTTGAGTAGTCATTCGGAATACATTAAACATTCCCTTCAAACACTAAGAAGGTTCAACACGATGTCTTATTTACTCAACTAAACTTTTCAACAAGAAAAGCATGTTATCTGTATAGCTATTTGAAGTATCCTCACTATTTACTCATCCACTTTACTTCAGCTACGAAAACACCGAAAAGTATGCCACGCTTGATTACTGTTTTTTAAGTTTTTCATTCATTAAGCTAATAAATACTCTAGGCTAATTCCACATTAGCTCTATGTGAACTAAAGTTTTAATCGTCTAAACTGAAAGAAAGCCTAGGCTTTTGGGCTTACTATGCTCATTGTAGGCATTCTTAGGCTGTTTATATGGCGTTTTACCAATTGTCGAAATATTTTACAAAAAATGTTATTTTTATGTTTTATTTCCAAAAATTTTAACAATTGAAATATAAAAAAAATTGTTAGTTTTTTTTCTTACTTCCAATAGAATTGTGTAAGGTTATGAGAATAGAAAGGAAAAAAAATATATTTATTTAAAAAAGCAAAGAGGTAATATAATTTTAAAACATTTATTTGGGCGGGGCTTACCTCAAAAGAATATTAAATTTTACTAGTGATAGTAAAAAACAAAAAGGTAGGTGAAAAGGTAAAAAGTTTTTTGTAAGCAATATTTTTTTTAGCTTTATGCAGTTAACAACGATAAGTGTATGGATACAGATAGATATTTGGGCAAAAGAAAAAAAAAAATGATTGGGGGAGGGAAAAAAACGAAAAAAAAATAGGGGGAAAGGGAAAATATTAAAAGTAATGTGGGGTTTGTTATTTGGGAAAGAAAAAATTAATGGTTTATAAAAAAATAAAATATGTATGTAATGAAAAAAAAAAAAATAGTGTAGGTAAATGGGGGGGGGGAGGAGCAATGGGGGTGTGTGTTGGGGAACTTGATTTTAAATATTTTGTGTTTGTAAAGTCGAGTTTTTATTTTTGGGTGGGAAAGAAAGGTGGACGAGGAGGGGAGAGTGTGTTAGGTGTGGAGGGGGTGGGGATGGGTTGCGAGAAGTGAGAAGGCAAAGGGAAAGAGAAGGAAAAAAAAATTGTATTAATAAAAAAAGTTAATGGGGTGAAAAATGATAACTTGTAAAAGTGTGTAATAGGGCTAATATGAATAATAGAAAAAAAAAACAACCAAAAGAAACGCCAAAGAAGTGTTTGGGGGGTGGGGAAAAAATTATTTTTTTTTTTGTTTTTTTTTATGAATTTTTTATTATTTAATAAAATTTTTATTTATGGTGTTTTTTTTAAATTGTCGTTGGTCGGGGCAAACAAGAAAATGGTTGTTTTTTTTTTTAATTTTTTTTTTTGTAGCAGTGGGGGAATGGAGGAAAAAAATATGGGGGGTAAAAAATCAAATTTTTTGTTTTTTTATTTCATCGCTAAAACCGAATTTGTGTTTTAAAATTTGTGGGGGGTTTTTTACGTTATTTAATTTAAAGATAAAAATTTGTGTGTTTTTGGGTACCCAAACTAAGATGTTTAAAGATGTATAAAAAAAAAAAATATGTATTAAAAATGGGAATCAGAAGGGATTAAAAATCTTCAAATATGTAAGGATCAGAACTGTTATGCCTTTGCCTTTTTATCTATATACCTAGAGTGATTAAATTATTATATAACACAGTGCAGAGCCTAAACTGTAAGAGCTAAAAGTTCACAACTTAAGGCCTGTTCCCAGGAAGAATAAATTTTGTTTTTTTTACAATGCTTCGTATGAATAAGACAGTTGTTCAAAAGTTTTTAGTTTTAAAAGCTGTGCAATGGTGTTCTATTCATATGTTCTGTTCCTGGGAATAGGCCTTTAGACATTCGTTTAAATTTCTTACTTTGGACTTTGCATACTTAAAAAAAAAATTTGAATCCTAGTAGGCCAAACTCTTTCCGTTCATATAAAGCCAAAAAAATCAATTTTAATTTCTAAACGACTTAAACAATTATTTCATAAGTTGAATCGTCAGCAATACACAAAATGCAGTGAACAATTTTACAAAATTTTGTTTAAAACACATTTGCCATAGTCTGCTAGGATTAACATCCGTTTAGAAATATGCAAAATCCGATGTCTACACAGAGAAAAAAAATGATTTGCAAAAATATCCATTGGATGATTTCCCGTATCCATTGGGACTGCATATGCCTTAAATGTCCGCTTATCATCCAATGGAACTGAAAAATTATCCAAAGGATATGAAAAATTATCATCCCTTGGATGATTTTTCAGCTCCGTTGAATGATAAACGGATATTAAAGAAATATCAAGTCCAAATTGATATTTTTTTGGATCTTTTTTTTCAGTGTACTGATGACAATTTGTAAACTCAGTTTCCAACTATGTCCGAACTAATTAGACTTGATTCTGTTTCCTGAAGTTGAATAATTGAATCAAAATTCAAGTTATTTTAATAATTGAGGAGATCTGTTTGGTGGTGGGTTGCGGTTCGTACTTTATAAATACGAGTTTTGCATTGTCTTTAAAATTGGTTTGGCTTTACACAGCCCAAAGGGCTAAGCCGAGCTCCTCTCAATCTCTTGGCTTGTGTGCTTATAATTTTTGCACCAGAGAAAAAGACCTTCTGTTTAACGCCAAACATAAACGGTTAAGTTTAAAAAGCTTTTTCATGGCTAGTTACTTCAAACCTGAGCGGGTCTGTAAGTATTTAAAAAGTTAACTCTTTTATTAGATGTCTCCGTCAACACACAAACTGTTGCACCACACCCTGCCCCTAAGATGGGTGTTTCAGTATTTGTAAAATTCTGAAAAAATGTTGACAACAATTGTTGAAAATCTACCCAGCAATGGAGGAATATAGAACAAACCGTTTAGCCTAAGCTATTGCTTTCAAATTTCTTCTTTATTACGAAAAAACTCTTTTCTTGCTATTACTACCCCTATACACACAAAATTAATCGTGCTTAATGCCCTTAAATGTATACTATGCTTCTCAAAAGAAATTATTGAAGAAACAATTTATGTTATATTTGGTTTAACACAAAGTTTTATTGACTACATATAACTGGTCCGACAATACATATATGTGAACATACAGACGCTGCCTGAACTATCAGTATCAATATCAATTTGATACACATTGTCTCAAATTGAAACTAAGCCCAGTATCGATTTTTTGATGTCAATATAATTCTAAAGAGTGTCAAATAGATCTTTTGGTTATTAATTTGATACTTATAATATTGATTTGAAACGCAAAAGTATTAACTTAAAAAAGTCACATTTTTTTGGAAGTTCGAAACGAGGCCTGACGAGCTGGCAGCTCAGTAGGCGCTTGTCGATTGAAATTTAGTGTATTAATTTAAGTGCAAATACATCATAATAACATCATAATTGAGTAGCATCAGATCAGAACGGAGGACTGATATCTTAATTAGCCAAGCTTAGTTTGCGTAACAACCGTGTTGCAATGTATGGAACCAATATTTTCCATAGTCATTAAATACACTTTGTAAGTATGCAAAATAAAAGTAATCAGTTTCAAATGTTTATGTTTTAATATTAATGGCAGTTTGCAATAATCTTAATTGGTACTTTGATCTTGATAATCTTGATAAGCTAAGAAAAGCTAGTATCAAAATGATACCAAAAGTTTGACATTTGAAATATCAAAATGATAATTGCTAGTATCAAAGTGATACAAAAAAGTGTCAGCTTGATACTAGTTAGTATCAATTTGATATCCTCGAAATATCATTTTAATAATTTTGGAAATATCAACTTGATACTCAATAGTTGCAAATTGCAGTGTCATTTTGATGACTACTTTTTTTGGTTGTATGTGTAAAATGTATCCAGTGCAGTCTATTTTTATTTCAAGTCATGACTTGGTTCTACAGTATAAACAATTTATTATGCTGGCATCTAATCGGTTGAGTTTGCTCTTAGCTTTTTCGTTGTCTTTATAAGTGTAAAGTTCCTGCAATAAAAGATTCTAGTTTATAGCCTGATTCCGAATGTACACATTTGTACATCATGCCTAGAATTCCATGTTTTTTTCTATATTTCTTCAATTGGAAACTATGTGGCCATTCGACATGAAAATCACAATATTTTTTTCTAAAATTTTTGTATGTTTATCAATATTTCGAAGTTTAATGTAGACATTTCGGTATAATATGTAAATTTGCACGGAATTATGATGAATAGAACAGTGGAATCAGGCTATCGGGTGTGTCCTATAAATCTTACGGTTTCATTTCAAAATTAAAGTGCTTGCCTTTATATGTAAGAGTGTTCTCAAAATGCTACTATTTGATTAGACGACATAAAATGTGAGATTTGAGACCGTCTCCTCAAAGCTAAGTAGATTAAATGCGTACGGTTTTCCTTTCCTATAATCTAATAGCCGACATATTTCTTGTCACTTTACAAATAATGTTAAAAATTCATTCGTTTTAAACGAAAATCTCTAGAGATCTGTGACACTCCACCTTTGGGTAAGTTTTCTATAACCGAGTCTATTTGGAATCAATTTGAAATGAATTTCTGATAAAGTTTAGGGCTTTTCTTAAGTAGTTTGGAGTTCCGTTTCAAGTTCTAATTGACCAATAGTTCTGAATTTCGAAAAAAATTCTAGTAAATTTGTTTAAAATTTGTATCAACCAGCGTGTGCGATATCGCCACTGGTTGAGACGTCATTTCCATTGTGTTCAGTTCAAGTGTTACGAGCTCAAATCCCAGAGTAAGTAAAAAGCTTATAAAATTTTTTAGTTTTTCAGAAATTTCACTTGACGTTAGGAAGAAATGTATTCTTATCTCCTCAACTCCAGGGAGAAACGGGAGTACTTAATAGAGAAATTCATCTGATAACAGTTTCGAATTCAGTTTTCTTAAGCTGCCCTGTCTTCTTGGAAAACTTCTTTCAAAAGATGTGATCTGTTTCTTCTGGGGATGTTAAATATCTTTGTTACTAAAATCCATTCAAAAAATTTGCCTTTAAACTTTTGTCTTATAACAAATCTGATGACATCTCTTTCATTCGCTTCTCAACTAAAAAGAAATTCCAAGCATTTTTCAGGCTAGTCCCTAAGTCATTAAAAAAGCCACCAAAGACTTTTCATCAACTGGTATCAACTTACCATTTTGAACTTCGCTGACTTTGGCTGGCTCGACCTCCGGTTCCGTAGAGTTTGTTGGACTTGATTCAGATTCCAAATTCTGGCGCGATTGTCCAAAATAATGTCGTCGATGGTGGAAACGTTTGCGTGTTAGGCTCAGAGGTTGCGGGTCATCCTGACCCAGTGGCTCGGGTGGTTGGTGAGCCGGTGTGTTGGGTATGCTGGGTGGTGTTGCCTCGTGGGCATTACCGCTTGCCGGGGGACTAAGCGGTGGCACCAGGCAACGATCATCATCCTGACTCTTGTGCTGGAGTAGATTCTGTGATTCGAGCAAACGTTGCTGCTGCTGATGCAGGCGATTTTTGATCAGAAAGATTTTCGGCATTTTGACGAACACAGAGGTCACAGGTCACAGAGGTTTTTAGTAAACAAAACACTAATCCAAATGTGTGTGTATGTTTGCCCACTGTGCTGTGCGTGTGTCTGAATTGTTTGTGTTCCAAAAAAAAAAAAAACAAATCCAATTTCGATATTGTGAGCCCAGCTCAGTTGAGGTTTTTATGTTTCTTCATATTTTTGACACTTGAAAAAAAATTACTCGAAAAAAAATAGTGCAGTTTTTCTCAGTTAAGTCACAATCACACACTGTTTCTCTTTATTCTTGATTTTAGATTTCTTTTTCTTGTTTCTGTGTTGTTGTTGTTTTGTGGACACTTGGTTTTTTTTTTTTTTTTCGGTGTTGCACAGGTGAGTTAAGCGAAAACACGTGCATTCACAACGCCGGCTCGCCTCTTACTGTATTCAAGCGGTCCCAGACGCCAAGCAGTTAGGCCAAATCGCTGATCGTCGAACGCGCGTCGACGACGACGACGACTCTGCCGCTGAAACTCAGTTAGACGCGGCGAATTCACCTGGCTAACGCAAAACACCGTAAGTCGGGCTTCGCCGAGAGAGAGAGAGAGAGAGAGAGCGGGCCAACGAGCGCAACTTCGCTTTCGTCAGGTGAGTCAGACTTCGGCTTACGGTTTCTCGTGAGCGAGCAGCAGCACCTGTGGAGCCTAGCGCTCTAGAGAGAGAGTGAGAGTGTTTTACTGGGCTTATGTGTGCGTGCGTTGCTTAATTTCGCTCACATAACGTTTCTCATGCAGTTTCTGCCTGTGTTCGTTCTCTCTTTCCTAACTTGTTGGTTCAGAGTCAAGGTAGAGGTAATGTTTTATCGTCATCTTGATCGCCGTTTGCTCTTGTTGTTGTTCTTTTGCTGTTGCTTTGGCCATTTGCCGGTTGGGATGTTTTACTCGTTTTTCGTGTGTGTGTGTGTGTGTGTGTGTGTTCTCTGTGTGTGTGCTGTTTGGTTTGGCTCTTGTAGTACTTGTTGTACTTAGAGTTGTTTCTTGTGCTTCTTCTTCTTAGCTGGTTGCTCTTGACTGTGAAAAATCCGCGTTGTTTGGCTTTAATTTTTGTTGTTGTTGTTTTCAGTTTTTTTTTTGGTTTTTTTTTGTGGCGGGCTACAAAAAAAAGCTATGTAATATAATTGATTTTTATGTAATTTGCTAGAGATAAGATTTTTGGAAGTTTTTTTTTGGCGCTGGCTGGAAATTGCAATTCTCGTCCGCGAGGGTGGTCTAATAAATAAGCGACCTTGGCCAATAATGATTTTGCCATGTCTTTAATCCAATCAGTACCAAATTAACACTTCGTATACACGTAGAATGGACTTTTTGGATGAAAACCGATTTGTATGTTCACAGAAAGGGAATTACACAAACCAAAACTGATCGAAATTATCCTTTTTACCAGTTTCTAAGCCGCCGGTTCGGTTCATTACATGGTTTTTGAAGCTAACTGAACCGCGGTTTCGGTTCGGTTCAGTAGTTCATAAAGGCACATTATGAAATATTATGATTTCAGTCGTAATATGGCTTTTCGCACTCTTTGTAAATTGAATTCCTATAAACCATTAAAGTATTATTAAAATTCTTAAAATAATGTCCAAAATTTATGAATTCGGACTTGCTGGATTCGTCTATAAGGTCCCAGAGGAATGCACTTGGAAAACAGATAATGTCGGCTAGATCCCATTGAAAACAAAAAAGTTTTTCTAACTAAGACTTCTTTGGTTTTTTCGACCGATCATTCATACTGCAGCTATATGCTATAGTTATCCGATTTTGATAAAACTGTGTAGAAATATGTTAAAGTATACAAAATAAGAATATGCCAATAAAAAGGACGTTTTCATTAAAAAAAAAGCTTTTCTCACTAGAACTAGTTTTTCGACCGATCGTTCCTATGGGGAGCTATATGTTATAGTCATCCGATTTCGACCCAACTTTGTAGAATTGTGTAAAAATATGTAAAATGAGTGTATGCCAATGATAAGGACGTTTTCATAAAAAACAAAAAGTTTTTCTCACAAAAACTAGTTTTTCGACCGATCGTTCCCATGGGAGCTATATGCTATGGTCATCCGATTTCGACCAAACTTAGTGAAATCATGGAAAGGGATAGTAAACTAAGAAATACGTAGTTTGGAGGCGTTACCATTAAAAACAAAAAAGTTTTTCTCTTTAAGACTTGTTTTTCAACCGATCGTTCCTATGTCAGCTATATGCTATAGTCATCCGATCCGGCCGGTTCCGACAAATGTGCAGCGTATTTGTACCAAAAGACTTCGTGCAAAGTTTGGTGAGGATAGCTTTAAAACTGGAGGAGATAGGATAGAAACAGACGGTCAGACGGACAAAGCTAAATCAACTCAGCTCGTCATGCTGATCAAGAATATATATACTTTATGTGGTCGGAGATGCTTTCTTTTATGCGTTACAAACATCCGGACAATTTTATAATACCCTCTGCAAGGGTATAATAAGTTTTTGTGTTTTAGTAGTTAGGTCGGCTATTTCTGGGACCGCCCTCGTATCAGTCTGCATTCGTTTCTTAAGTATGATTTGATCGAGTATCCCATTTCCGAAACTGGACGATATTCATCATATCTCATATCTCCTACAGTTTTATAGATTGATGGTTCGTACCTTTTGGAAATATTTAGTAATCAGCATTATTTGTCGATCCGCCAAAGGAATCTAAAGATCGGATGAACGAAAGTCGAGTTATAAGGATAATTAATAATTTTGTGGGCAGCTCAGGTCGCATCGGCCATGGTCAGCAGTTTACAACCCTTGACACAAACTTTGGGAGCTACAGATGTATGTATCTTATAAATGTACAAGAGATGTACAAACTTGCAAAAGCAAGCTTCCGCCTTCGAGCTTTCTATAATCTCAGATTTGCTTGCTAACCTAAGTTTAGTCTTTAAGCGATCACCATCGACTGAGCATCAAAAATTTATTTAAGCAATAAGAGCTTGCTTAATCTTTTCTTTGGGATTTTTAAATCGCCGACAACGGATTCATAAATCTCCGACTCTAGATTTTAAATCTCCGTAACGACGGTTGCGAGAGACGTTCACAAAACTATATTGAAGGATTGATGGTGATTCCAGATGATTTTTGTGTGTTGTCCATACGTCTCGGGTATTTTGGAAACTTAAGCTTAAAGTTGCAGTTAGCTCCTCCCATCTCCCATTTTTAATTATTTTAATTTAATCGTGATTATCCCAGGACACTACAAATGACTTAGATTGTGCTAGTCACGACAATGATTCAATTGTTTCAACGATTTAGAATTTGATAAATAATACCCAACTAAACCTAATACAAATAGTTCGACATAAAATACAATAATCTAATTACTTTTATATTTGTTTTTTACTTTTCTAATAAGTGAATTTTAAATTTGTGTTTCTTCAGATTTATGTTAACTTGCTTCTAATAGTTAAGTGAGGTAAAATCTTCCTACACCCGAATAGTATTTATTAAAAACTGCCTCTCCGAGCATAGCATTTTGGGTCGTGGACAGATAAAGTTGTTGGTTCTTTGTAAGTGCTGTTTTTAGTTTTGACTATTTCTCGTGCTTATGACTTTTTAATTGGGGAGCTTCCTCGAGATCAATCCTTTGCCAGTCTGTGGTCAAAAAATTAGGACTGCGTTATGTCCCCAGCCGCCCAATATTAATACATATCTAGCATATTAAATGCCACTAATTGATGTCTCTCGCATGCAATGACCAAAAATCTCCACACCAGAAAAATATTGTGGGTACGAGGATTTTTGCAATAAGCAACTTGATTTTAATTGGCAGAAAAATTTCGAGAGCCCAGTAGCCCGTAAGTTCCAGTGCTGTAGCGATATGCTTGCTCCAGACAAAGTATTGTTATTGGTGCTATCGCCTTTCCTAGTTTGAATGGGCGTGCTATCCCCCAAAAAAATTTGGCAACAGACTAGTATCACTGGTTTTTTAAATATGACAACACATTTTGATTTTGGTCAAAAAACCATTCTCTTGGCAACGTAATTTTATCGAGTACATTATTAGTGACAACCAGTCTTCAATTTGGGACAGCGAACGACTAACATATTTGGACGTCATCGCGTACAGATGAACTAGTCTTAAAGACGAAAACATTTGTTGTCATTTACATAGCGAAAAAGGCCCCTAAAGACGAATCTCTTGTGGACGCCATCCACGAGACAATGAATTAAAGTTGGAGATACAGAAACCGGATGACTATAGCTGAGCTACCCGTGAGGTATGATATAAAACTGACAGTCTTGTAAAATTATACAGTTTTTCATTTTTGAGCCAAGAATTTCGTGGTTGACTGTATTAAAGTGCTTTACTATGGTCTAGCAAGTTAAAAAGTAACAGAGCCAGAATATTGACGTATATCTTCTACTAAATTTGTAATTGCCGTTACACAAGTATTTTCTGAAACCAGATTGTTTTGAACTCAGTAGCCGATTATCTTAAAGTTGCATCTATGAGATGCCAATAGGTTTTCACAAACCTTTTAGTAAAGGGAAGCAATGGATACATTGGTCTGAAAGCGTTAGTTGATTTGGGGTGGGAGTTTTTACCCTCTTCCATATTTTCTTTAACATTGTCGGAAAGTTCTATTTCTTAGCTATAAAATAAATTATCTCAAATATTTCTTAGATTTTTTTAAGCGAAAATACCATTTGGAATACATAAACAAAAATTACAATTTTTTGTACCGCCAATAGGAGTGCAGTGGACATTGTTGAAAATTTCCTAATGATTAGCCAAGAAAAGCAATTTCGCGTAGCTTTTTTTTGGGCAGTGGACGTTTTTAATAGATTTGAGAACATGTAAGCAAAATGGTTCTGTTTGGCTAAGATCAAGAGAAAGAAAAGAGAGCTAAAACATTATTATAGGATCCCCGCATAACGTGCGCGATGTAGCATTTCCGAAGACAGATTCGTGTTCAGCATACTCTTCAATATTGATCAGCATCAACAGCCGTGTCGATATGGCCAAGATATAGCAATTGCTTTGCGTCACTCTACTTCGGTTTCGATATGAGAAAAGTTCGTGTCCTAAGTCTTTTGATTTACTCGTAGTGTATCGAGTTCGCTTTCAAAGAAATGTTTTTCAAATTGCCCATTTCCCTTCCTAACTGAAGGCACAGATTTTTTCCAATAGCTGGCTTGGAGGCCCTTTAAGAATTTCATCATCATTATCAGACTGGTGTGTGTGTGTGTGTGTGTTTGTATAACTACGAAAGAGGCATAGAGGAAACAAGTACAACAAGAATAAGAAGAAAAAAGTACCATATAAGCGAAATTAAACGGCAAAATAGTTGGCAACGCAGGCGCGCAGGCATTCGTGCTCTCCAAGTCTCAGGTGTGCACATATGTGTTGTGTGTGTGTGTGTGTGTGTGTGCAGAACGAAGACGATTACGAACCGACTTCGGTGCTTAGAACGCGCTTAGAATGGCAAATAAGATAGCCACAAAGGGAGAGGGAGAGAAACAGAGAGAGAGAGAGAGAGAGAGAAAGAGCTAGCAAGAGAGATGCAGCACTAATAGCCAGATTCTCATTCTGTCTATCTCCTTTTGGCTCACACACAGGTGTGTGTGGGCAACGGGCAACTAACGTTATTTCACGTACTCACACACACTCGCCCTGAGAGCCACTGAAGCAGTGATGTAAGCGCGGCGAATTCACCGCGTCAGCCAACACACCTGTGACTGCACACACACACATGCAAGCAACGTAAAAAATTTACAGCTAACTTTATATCTGTGTGCGGCGAACCAAACCGAGAGCGTACGACTAAGCCTGAGAGCGAAAGAAAGAGATCCAGAGAGAGAGAGAGAGAGAGAGAGAGAGCAAAACCTGTTGTTGACTGTGGCTTTGACTGTGACTTTGTCCACGACGACGCCGGCAGCAGGCAGAAGCTTAACCAGCAGAGCCGCTGGAGCCTCCCTCCTGCTAGTGTGTTGTTCCTGCATCAACTTCACTCTCACTCAAATGCCGCTCGTTTGGTCAAAATGCAAGTGCTCCTCTTCTGCTGCTTCCCCCCATCAACTCCCCCGTCTGCAGTGCTGTGTAGCCCTTTTGGATGAGGCATGTGATTTGTTGTTTTTTTTTTTTTTTTCCAACGAAAATGACTTGAAAAGGAATCCATGGTAGAATTTGAAGACCAAATAGTTGGAAACTGGCAAATTCTGGATGGAATTCTGGTTTAGAGTTGCATTTGGTGGTGAAAATATAGAGGACAAAGCGATAGAACCCCATTGTATTCAGCAGCGATGGGCACACAATGTCTTGTTGCGCCCTCGACGCTAGGCCCATTATATCTCTTTAAACCGCAACTCAGCGTTGCAATAGATAACAAATTATAGCTCCCTTTCTTTAGATTTTAAAGTAACACTTCCTATATTCCTATAAGATTCTTTATCCTTGCATCACAGTTGTGCTAAGACTTTAGACTCGGGTTTGCCCAAGAAGAGAGGATGGACAATGTTTTTGTCTATCTTTATTGCACTCAGTGATGCATGACTTCGGCCAGCTTTCAGGTCGTATGCGCCCCCAGGGACTCCGAGTGTATGGATGCTTCAGACTTAAGCAGGTTGTGGTATCACAGTCCTTCCAGTAAGATTTCCAACAAGAAAATTAATTTAACTGTTAGGTCCATACACACATTTTTAACCACATTACTGTGCGTACCTGTTGTGCTCAGGCCGAATGGAAAAGAGTTACAAGTAGGCGTGCCGCAGGCTGGAGTAGTCTTCCCTCTGTTATGAAACATTGTGGTAGACGAAAACAACAACAAATTTAACAGGCACAAAGATGATGATGTACTCTGAACTAAGCAACAAAATGGATAAAACTGCACACATGCTGTTCATCAAGAAATGCACGATTCCTGGATGTAAAATAGAAAGATCAAAATTCAAAGAAACAAGTAAGAGAGATTACCATAAATTCTGGCTAGCTGTCACGAATTTGTTTCATTCAGTATGCTGGTATAGCGTATTTGGAGCGTTACCTCAACAGTGCCGCAGGTGATAGGTTCATCTCTTTGAACCTCATGATTGTACAAAAGTGGGAGTCGCTGATGACATTGCAGTCATCTTAGTCGCTAAGCAAGTTCAAGAAGTCGAAGCTAATCCATATGTGACTAACCGACAGGGCAGCTTAAAGATCGGAGACAGCGGCGTAGGCAGCATTTTTCCAATGGGGGTTTTTAGGAAACTTTCCTGTAGACACTTTTTTTCTTAGTATGAGGGTCGTCGTATGTTTTTATTTTGTGTTTTTCAACAATTCTTTATTTATTCTGAATATCTATTTTGTCCCCCAATAATCCCCCGAGATATTATACCTTGTGCCAACGGTTTTTCAACTTCGAAGCACTTCAAAAATCATTTTTTATCTGTCAGCTCCTCCTTCATGCCGTCTTTATCTCGTCGCGTAGCGTAACGTCGTTCATGGGCCTCTTCAGTTTAGGAACAAAAAAAGTCCAGGGGCCATCTGGGGAAACGGTGGCTGCGGCATCTTAGTGTGTTGTTTTTGGCCAAAAGTCGCGCACAAGCAACGTTTGACGGGGCGTTATCTTGCAAGAATTTCCACAAACCGGGCGTTTCTGTTAAGATAACTGCAGGTAATATTCATTGACCGTTCTTCCCTGTGGCAGAACTCATGTGCACCACGCCCCTCAATCGGAAAACTTCGCAAAACTTTCACATTCGACCGACTTGGCTCGCTTTTTCGGTTTGGTTCGTCGCGCTTCCTTGAGATGATTGACTTTGTTTCCACGTCATAACCATAAACCACGTTCTCACCATTATACCCCTAGCATTTGGGTCGTCGCGCAAGTTTAACTCTCATGCAATGTATTGCTTTTGCTCAATTTAATTTCGCGGCACCCGTCTCATGCCCAAATCAGATAAAAACTAATGGCACACAAAAACGTATTAGACCTTCCCACATCTTCAAATGCCAAAAACGAAACTACTGAAATCAAAATTCGCGATGCTATTGCAAACACACCTCGTACGTCATTCAACAACTCCTTAGCGATACTAATGCGACGTTGCTTTTGCTCAAAATTTAGTCAGAAATCGAAGAGCACACAAAAACGTGACTAACCTTTCCAAATGCCAAAAACAAAAAAATATGCCAAAATAAACATATGTGTCCGAACATAACAAGAACTAAATATCGATAATCGAATGTACACAATTCACCTTTTCCTTTGAACACACCACGCATATTGTTGGGGAGATAGCCCACCGCGAGCAATCTTGGTTTATTTTGCCCCCTACTGAGTTTACAATTCTCCTAGCAGCCCTATCTCCAGCACGAATGTCAGGATTTTCGTGGGTTCTAGGTTACTTATCTTGTGGGGGTGTAAGCTGTACTCTCCAAATCTGTTGAATCTGCGCCTGGCTTGAGCATCGCAGTGAGCTTATATATGTTCAGAGGACTCTTCCTCCTGGGTGATTGTTATTCCCAACATGTACAGGTACCTCGAGGTTAGTCTGCAGTGGCCCGTATACAGCCCTGTCAGTATTCTGAGGTCATTCTTTCCTTGTTGGATTAATTTCTGGAACCTTTTCAGATTGTCTCATTCCCCTGGTATTTTCCAGCAAGCTGTTCTAAGCGTTTTCTCTTCCTGTTTTAGAAGCCCCCTAATGGTGTGTTGGCCTATGCCACAGTAGGGTTCCATGTCATTTACGGGGATATTGTTGTGTACCGGTAGTTGGTCCAATTTGGTCTTTGTCTCTAAGACGATCTTAGAGGTGAAGTTATAACTGCTAAGCGCGTTGACCGCCGCTTAACTATCTGAGACGATTGCAATTTTTCTAGTATGGTAGTTTTTCCCACTTATTAAGTTTTAAGGCTTGAAATATGCTTGTAAATTCTCACATTGATTCAAACCTTTTCGTTCCAGGTCCTGCCACCCTGCCATCAAGTCAAGCTCTTTAGGGTGTCAGAGATCCTTCTGTGTACCACTGAATTTTGAGTAGTTGCATTTTATAAGTTTCTTCTAGTGAGATTCAATCTCTATTATTACTTTTGTGTACAGTGGAATTCCTGTCGAAGTGGAACTCTGCCACCATTTCGTCTCTGAGTTGGAGGATTATAGAAATTTCCTTCTCCAGCTTTCCAGAGTCCTGTAGGATTACTATGTGGTTTCTACCTACTCCTTTTGATGTCAGTCTAGCCAGTGTTCCTTTTTTCCAGGGATGCAAACCTGTTCTGAACCGAAACGGTTTTGAACCGAACCGAACCGCTTTTTCCAGCTCGTAAGCCGAACCGCAGACCGAACCGGCTTCTTTTCAGATATGCTGAACCGAACCGAAAACCGAAAAGAAAAACGCTTCGGTTCGGTTCAGTTCTCTGATGAGTTTTAAAACGTGAATCGCTTTCCTCTAGCCAATGATATCTACTTATTAACTTCGTTTTCCTAAGATAATTTTAGTTCGGCCGTCTACCAAAGGGACCACTGATAGACCGAGTTGATCCTTAGGAGAGATAAAGCCTCTAAGGATGACTTGATACAAATTTATCAACATGTACTCCTGTAAGTCTACCGCAATTGCAAGCCGATCTCTTAATATACCTGTTACCAGTGTGCATTCTTTTCTTGAAGGTTGATAATCATTTAATCTTAGCCAGGAGATTTTTTCTCATACCATTAATAGGGTGTGTAAGATGCATACTACGTATTCTCTTTTTGCCGACATTCTCCGCTTTCGAAGTGCATTCCTAGAACTTATAGACGAGTCCTACAAATCTGACTTCAAATGGTTTGGACATTTTTATAAGAAAAGTCACATTACATCATAATACAGTCCAACTTCTCTATTACGAACTTCTGTAAAATGAAGTTTTTTTTCTAGCGAATTAACTTCAGAACACTGCAATTTCGTTCAATATTTAAACTATTCTATATTACGAATTTTCTATATAACGAAGCTTATTTTTGTCGTCTTAAGATTCGCTATACAGAAGTTCGACTGTATTTCATAAAATGCCTTTATGAACCACTGAACCGAACCGAAACCGCAGTTCAGCTCCAAAAACCATGTAATGAACCGAACCGGCGGTACAGAAACTGTGTAAACCACTAAACCGAACCAGTACTTATTTTCGAGTGGTTTGCATCCCTGCTTTTTTTCAGGCAGCTGGTTGTGGTGTTAGCTCCATCAAATCTTCTAGGCCCGCTATCCGGCAGGTAAGCAAGGTTCAGGTCATGCATATACATGCCATCCTAAGCAGCTTTTGCAGCTGCATCCCTACAGTGAGCAGATTTGCTCTATCTCCCAACACAACAGCTTCATGCGTGAGCATTTGTCACACAAGCATGAGGTATTGCCACCGGCTCCTGCATGTGTATAGTGCCCTACGACATTTACTGAGTGTATACGGATTTCAGCAAAGCCTTTGATTCTGTTAATCATAACTTACTTCAACTTTCTCGGCTGGGTTAGATCTTACCTCACCAATCGGTCGCAGAGGGTGCGTTTTCAGTCTGCTGTATCCGAAACTGTTCACGTTACCTCGGGTGTCCCACAGGGCAGTCATCTTGGCCCCTTGTTATTTCAGTGCTATCGTTTTCAACTGCCCTTATGTACGCTGACGATCTCACGCTATGTGCCTCATTCAACGATCCAGCTTCTCCACTTCTATTACAAAGTGACTAATTCTCTGAGCTGGGCTACTGAATCGCCTCCCTATATTACCAAGTGTAATATTATGTGACCTTTCATAGAACCAAGTCGTATCTATACGAATACGCCACTAATAGGGACTTGTTAAACCGTATTTATAAAGTCGATGATTTGGGTATTCTGTTTGAACCCAATTTCAGCTTTAACAGCCACATTTCAGTGATGTGCAATAAGGCTAAAAGTGTACTTGGATTTATCAAGAGATGGTCCAAAGAATTTAATAATCCCTACACTACCAAACATCTTTACACCTCGCTGGTCCGACCAAATCTGAAATATTGCTCCTGTCTTTGGTCTCCGCAATATCCGACATATCACGATCAAATTGAATCGGTTCAGAAGCAGTTTCTGATTTTTGCCCTTCGTGATCTAAACTGGGACACCAACAAGGCATTTACCTCCATACGAGCAAAGACTACGTTTAATAGACCTCCCTTCAGCTCCCTCAAATCAAATCAAAGCTTTTATTTTCTAGTGAACGGTACTACGATGGTTTTTGCAGGGCTTAGGTTGAGCGCAACCTCCTTGCACCAATCGGACGTCCACTTTCACCTCTGGTTTACGTCACATAGGGTTTCTTTGTACTTTTTTCTTGCAAGGATGACGATGTCATTTTCATTGGGAGTTGCACGAACAGGTCGAAGGCTAATGGCCTAATGCTGGGCCACTGGTTATAATGTCTAACATTGGAAGACGCCGCAGGCGAAGTAGGATAGGATCGCGAATGTGGTAAAGTCGATCATACTCAACGGATCACTGATATGGAAATACAGACGAGATGGCAGATCTGCATTTTGCAGGTGGCCCTATAACAAAACCCTGTTCTGAACCGCCTTGCGCTGTGGCAAGCAACATGAAGAACTACTAACAATTAACGGACTATTCGGAAGAAACCGGACTTTAGACCGTGGGTAAGTAGGACGCAAGAGAACTGCGGCTTTTAAATGGCTCAAATAAAGACGATACATGTGTGCTATAAGTACTATAAGTCTTAATTTAAGCATGCGACGGATTCTTTTTGCACGCAATCGATTTTGGAAGATCTTGAACATGTCCTTTTTGTTGGTCCTAGGAGCTACGCCTAGAGACGGGGAATCCGTTAATTCGAATTACTGGATAGTCTACTCAAAGCGTTCTGAAACGACATTAAGTTTCGTAAAAACGATGGGATATCAACCTTAACTTTGACTATATTATGTGAAAGCAAACCAGAACGATTAAAATATACTTGGCTTTAAGCCAGCGGTGGGCAAGCCCCTGCTCCCAATTGCTCTCATTGCTCCGAGAGCTATTTTTCGGTAACTGCTTGGCGCACAAGCAGATGGAGCAACAGAAAAATGCCCTCAGTATATGCGACCGAGAATCGCTTGGCGCACAAGCAATAACAATATATGTACACCTAATATGAGAACGGCCCGGGTGTGGCGCAGCGGCTAGTGTGCGCGACCGCTGAGCAAGAGGTCTTGGGTTCGATCCCGCCTCGGAACATCTAATGAAAAGTTTTTTCTTTGAATAAACTTACACACCCGGACACCCCTCACTGCTGTTGGCGCCAGCCATGCAAAAGCTTCTCAAACTGCCGTTCGGATTCGGCGTTAAACTGTAGGTCCCTTTCTCTTGTGCGAAAATAAGAAGCGCACACAACAAGAGATTGACAGGAGCTCGGCTTTGGCCCTTTGGGGCTGTGTCAAGCCATTTTACAATATGAGAATCACTGCTTTACTCTCGAGCCTTACTGATGAGGATTGTGCTTTCTGATGTTGTTTCTGGACTGTTCCTAAGCTCCGATTTCGTGCCCATCGCTGTACAACACCTCAGTAAGGCGCAAATAGCAATTATGAATTAGGGCTTTTTCATTAAAGCTTCGGTTGACGCCTTATCCAGCATGTAAGGAAAGACATGATCTTGATACCAGCTCCTTTAAATCAGGGTTGATTTCAGCAGGGCTGCAAAACTAAGCAAGTTATTCGAACCTCCGGTTGGCGGGTACAATCAAATCTCTATCAGTTATTAGGTTCATGTTTTTCACCACTTTAAAATCTGATATAGTTCTTCAATCTGTTGACCAACTTTGAACTTGAACTAGCCCTTTTGCCTCTGCTCCTCCTCCTCCTCCTCCTCCTGCAACTGTCAACGCTTGTTTTCCTTTTCTGCTTCTCTCCTCAAAATGAATTTTCAACATAAATTAGCATTGGTGGTCAGGCGGCCCTTGCCTTGCGCACCGCCCTCCACAGCCAGGCCAAGCCAAGCCAGAAATAGACATCGGGTAGGCCAAAGACAAGACCAAGAGAAGAACAGAATTCCTGCGTTAAAAAAGTGAAGCGTTAATAAAACGGCACAAAAAGGAAACAGCAAACAACGGCCAAGCAGGCGCAGGGCGGAGGGCGGAGGGGAGCAGTAACCAAAGTCCAAGCCAAGATGATGATGATGATGATGCTGAGGAAGCCAAGAATCTGCAAAAAAGCAAAGAGAAGACAACGGCAAACGGCCAACAGCGAGCGGCGAAGAAGAGGATCCGACCCAACGACAGGCTGTGGTGGTGGGGTACCCATTGGGGCTGGGACTCGGCGAGCTCTTCTTTGCCTTGGTCGTCGCGTCTTCAATCGTCGTCAGGCGTGTGCGCCGCGCGTTGAATCCGCTATAACAGTGTTAGTACGTTAGTAGGTATACAAACAGGTAAAACAGGTATTCCAACCGCTCTTCATTTACTTTTTGTTGTTCTCTTCTTACTTCACTTTACTTTAGCATTATTTTAGCGAAAAAACAACAACATCGGCGGCAACAACCACAGGCACGTCGCCGTCGATGACGACAATTGAGCAAATAAAGATAAAAAGTAAAAAAAACAACAACAACAACAACAGAGGCAGCAGCGCGAGGGAGAAAGAACGAAAGAAAGAGGAGGAGGAGGAGGAGGACGAGGAGGCAGGCCGGCCAACGCGCGCGCATGCGCATTGAGCTGAGAGTCAGCCCAAAGGAACACATTCTTAAACACTGCAATTACACAAGCAAAGAAGAGGCAAGAAGGCAGACGCAGACGCAAAAGATGCAGGCAGACAAAGACCTGGCCATGGAGCTGTGGAGCACGCAAGCGCACATCCAAACCCCCAAAAGCATTACCGAACCACCAACCCAGCGCGACGCGCACTCAAGCGCAATTTCCAGCGGCGCGCGCACACACACACACACACACACACACAGCAGCTACACAGATACTTGGCCTATGAGTGGCCTAGGTCTGGGCTTTTGAGATACTTTTTGACTTGTGTTCTGAAGTTTCGATTAAATGAATCGAAAGTTTTAAAAACTCACAAAAAGTTCAGTAAGTTTTTTGATTTTGGAGTTTGCTTTTGAATTTGAACTTGAATAGTAAGATAAGTCTGTTGTCAGTAGTCAAAAGTTACATTTATTAGTTTGATTTGAATCGGAAAACTATATCCAAAATATGCCAATATAACATTCGGACCGAAATCGGGCTTATAGAAGAACAATCAGAGTTTTATTGGATCTAAAATTTTGATAAACCCTGACATCTGAGCACTAAAATAACGCCGATTTTCCAAATTTTAGAAAGCTATGCATATCTAATTTTTACGTTCACTACATATGTTCCCATTATAAGTTTCTGACAAATGTATATCTTGATAAAAATCAATGTTTTAAATGTTTTTATAGTGCTTAAAGTGAGCACAATTTATCTGAAGTTCAGAAAAATGTAAGTAGAATCTTAGTCGTGGGGGTACAATCGTGTACAATAGGACATCATTCCAGTTCACGTGTTCAGTGCAATTTCCTCAGTTCGATTCCCAGACTTAGCAAAGTTTTTATAATTTCCCCATTTGAAAGAAACTTCTTGGCATCTAAAAGGCAGATTGAAAATCTTTTTTCTGCAAGAAAATAATTGAAGTACCTTGAAATGAGATTGAAAGTGTCTGAGACAAGATTTACCATCTCTCAATTTGTCAACCCACCTTCAGTTCTCTGTAAAGCTTGAGCTAAAAAAACCGATTTCGGAAAATGGACTAATTTTCAGAATGTACGAAAATGCGGCATAACGTCAAAATATTGAGATATCGGATTAAAATTTGGCACAGACCAACCCCTACCTCCCATACTAGCTCATTTTTATACCCTTTCAAAGGGTATAGGGTGACGAGCTGAGTTGACTAAGCCCTGTCCGTCTGTCTGCACGCTACCCATATGTCAGGACCGACCGGATCGGATGACTATAACTTATAGCTCCCAAAAAAACGATCGGTTGAAAAACTAGTTTTAGTGAGAAAAATAGGGTTTTTTTTTTTAATGTTTATTTATTTATTTAGTTACCTAGCAAAATTTTACAATTTACTGTTACTTATATGGTAACTTGTATTGTAGGGGGAGGGTTATTTTCTAAGTTTTATTATGTTACATGTTTGGGTTTTTTTTTGTGTGTGCTTAGTCGTAAGGGTTTTAACTTCTAAGTTTAATGTATTATTACTAGTTTTTGTGTTTGTATTTCGTTTTAGATAGTGCTTAGCTTACTGGTATCAGTTTTTGTTTTGATCGTTGGCTGTTTACTTAACTATAACAAGGGTTTTAAGTTGTGCTAAGTTGGTAAAGGTGAGTATTTGTTGTGAGTTGTCTATCCGGTTGGTTCAAATCTTAGTCAGGTTGTGTATGTTCTGTTTGTTGTGGGTTTTAGAGCTAAATCCTTCGGTTTTCCAGGTCACCTGGGTGAGTTCATTGCAGCCTGCGTCTTGCCCTTATCCCGTTTATCCTACGCGTGCGGAGAGTATTCGCCTGGCGAGGTTGTTTGGGTGTGCGGCGACTTTATCCAGGTCCCTCGCTGCCTGGTTATTTATGGTATCTCCCCCTATCATTGGTACACCACATTCACGTTCGATGTCCCGAGTTCGGATGAACCACTCGGCTCCAGTGATCCTCCTTAGGAACTTGGCCTGGAATACTCTAATCCTGTTTAGGTGCGTCTTTGCGGCGATGCCATAAACCTGGACACCGTTCCTAAAAACCAGAATCACTTGTATAGCACCTTGTTTCGCAGCGAGATTTTTGTTATAAAATCTAGCCTTAGCGCACCCCGATATCTATGGGCCGTTTTCTCCGTGAAGGAGACGCCTGGGCTACTGTCCTCTCCTTAAGTGGGTGACCGAAACACACTTTTCCGGGTAAAATACTTGGAGCTACTATATAGATGTCCGTTTTTATCGAAAAGTTGAAACCCTTGCAGCTTCCATGGAAATTTTTCTAACTAAGACTATTTTGGCCTTGCCTTATTTTTTTTTGGGATCTATACTATATTCGACCAAACTTGTGATCTCATGGAAAACATAATGCACAGTTAATTACGAAATTTAAAGCGTCCCTTGAAAACAGAAAAGTTTTTTTCCTAGGACTTTTTTTTCGACCATACTGCAGCTATATCCGATTTTGATCAAATTTTGTAGAAATGTGTAAAAGTATATAAAATAAGAATATGCCAATAAAAATGACGTTTTCATTAAAAACAAAAAAGGTTTCGACCGATCGTTCCTATGGGAGCTATAAGCAATAGTCAACCGATTTCAAACAAACATTGTAGAATTGTGTAAAAGTAAATAAAATAAGAGTATGACAATGAAAATTACGTTTTAATAAAAACAAAAAAGTTTTTCTCACTAAGACTAGTTTTTCGACCGATCGTTCCTATGGCAGCTATATGCTATAGACATCCGATCCGGCCGGTTCCGACAAATGTGCAGCGTATTTGTACCAAAAGACTTCGTGCAAAGTTTGGTGAGGATAGCTTTAAAACTGACGGAGGAGATAGCAGAGAAACAGACAGACGGACAGACGAACGGACGGCTTATTGAACTCAGCTCGTCATGCTGATCAAGAATATATATACTTTATGTGTTTATACCCTTGCAGTGGTATTGCCATTCTCTTGTCGGTTGAGAATGTCCATTTGCAGGGGAATCGCCAAACATCAAAATGTAGATAAATGTACATTTGTATGGAATCGATTATTTGCAAAATGTACATACTATATGTGTCAGTGCAATTAGCCCATAACACTACACTCTGCATTTTTTTTGCCAATTACAATTTCTACACCGGACCTTTTGCACTCAATACGAATGGAATGACGTCTTATTGAGTCCACCATTGGACATGCATGTGGTCATACGCCGCAGAGCTTACTTGTGTATTTCGTTAAGTTGCTTGAAGTTTCGAAATATATCTCTATTTGCCTCTTTCCTACATTACATTTTCTATACGTCCCTTTAATAAGGATTGACTAAATATCAAAGTAACCATCCTATATCACATTGAAATGAATCTTATTTGTTTTCTGTGCAGTGCATGGAAATAGATCACTATGCACCAAGGTTTATGCTAGACCTTCTCCCAGCTCTCTTTTATCGTTCTGGCCCTTCAGTCTCTATTAATTCGTTTTGTGGAGCACACTTCTTAAATCTGTTACGTTTACAGAGCTTTTGCTGAAATGTTAGGCTCAGTTTCGCTGCAGTATAAAATTGACTGTACTTAAGAATACGTATTTCTAATCAAGCTTCAGGATTAGTTTTCTTATAAGTGCCGTAAGTTGTAGTCTAGATCGTATTGGCACAGCCCATCATTGTTATTACCTTTGTGAATGCACTTGAAGTGGATGTGGGCAGTGTACAAGTAAAGCGGAAATATAAGGACAATTTTTTAAGAGAAATTGATTCATTGATAAGGTACCTCGCGGGCCTTCTTTTTGTATGAAATTATACTCGCTATACTATACTGTCGCCTTATCTAATTACTGTTTAGCACATTCTTCCCCCACAGCTACGGTTGATGGCCCAACTTCAAGTTAGCAAGCTTTATATTCACATTTCGATAGCATTTGACCTTGTGATTATCACACTCAACCAAGTACTGAGACATTTTTACAATTCATGGCTGAAGGTACCTGGAAGCATTTTGCCAAAAATTCATTCTTAGACTTTAAACATTATCATTTGCTTTATTTCAGAAAACATTATGGAATTTCCTTATGATTTTTGTGTCTCTCTCTTCGCACAGGAAGTGAGCAGGAAACCAACGATTAATCAAATTAACGGGGCACATGACACAATTAAATAGCAAATTGCTCTCGTTTGATGATCAATTATACAAAATAATGCTCATGTAATCTCAAAGTCAAAGTTAATGTTTTCAATTTCAAATTACCTTGAGGCATTAAGTGAACACCGAACAACCGAACGGCCGACAGACCGTCTAGGTAAGGAGTGTGGATTGCCCTGGAGCAACTCTACATATTCTGGATCATTGCATAATTTTGGTTGCTTGGCGAATTTCGATGGAAAAAGGGAGGAGGGGGGCGGGGACAACAACAAATGTTACATAAACTCTAGAAATAAAAGTTAAGAAAGAGAGTGGAAGTATGATGTAAAATTAGAAAAGCAAAAAAAAAAAAAGGCCAAGCAAAGCAACTTCCAAAGAAATAGAAAACCGTCGAGCGCTACGGTAATGACAGCAACAACAAAACCCCAAACTACCCAAGAAACTGAGCGCAAAAATGTTCAAGTGAGGTAAATAGCCAAAAAAATAAAAGGTAAAAACGCGACAGCCAAGTCAGGTTGCTGCTTACGAAGTGAGAATGTTGTGTGTGTGTGTGTGTTTGTATACCTGCAGACACCCAAAACCCGCCCCAAAGCGACTAGTGCGACTCATGCTTCAGAAACAAAGCCACAAACTTACCAGCCACAGTGACTGCAAAACCAACTACTCAAACTTGTTGTAGTCAAAGGGGATAGATAATTAAACTTAATTTAATTTTTGGATTTTGTTTGCACCTAAAAGGAAAGATTAACTTTAGTCCAATACTAATCTTGAAATCCTATATCTATGTACTATAATGAGTGTAACTAAACGGCACCCGTTAATTATTTTATCAAATCAATGAGAAAAGATTGAAAGAAAATCTTAATTGCTATGATGTATATTTATTTTAACTACCTATAATAACATGAGCTTAAGATAAAGTCGGCTCTGCCTAACTTCGATATACCCGTTACTCAGGGGAATATATGTTTAACTGCCTTCCCTTATGTTAATAAACAGTGCTTTAACATTAATGTAAACATATTAACATTATGTTAGCGGACAGCTCATGATGCGACGAAAAGTTTGCAAGATCTTTTAGACAATTTCAGATACTTTAGATATTCGGAGCATACGCTATTGTGCGTCAACGCTTTAGTAGTCTTTAAAATTGTAGAAGTAATAAACTGGCGTGGCAAAATTTTAAATAATCATGAACTGCCTGCAGACAATAGGAGTCTTACAATATCTATTCTAGTCTCTGATATATAGAAATATAGAAATTAAAACTGATTATTTAAGTTAAATCCCGCCAAATCCTTCACAAAGTATGCAACTCAGACGTATATGTGTTCGAGAAATAATTAAGGCTACATTCCCAGCCGCGAAAGTATCTCTTACTTACTCGATTCTCGTTTGAACACTTTGTAATCATCTAAGTTTAAAAAGATAAAGAAACTTGTAAAAATCTTATAGGAGGTTTTTCAAAATCATTTAGATATGAATCTACGATTCTAAACAAAGGGCCACAGGGTAATGAATGAAACCTTATATCAGTTTCAACTCTATATAAATGTTATTAAATATAAATGTTACCTAGAATTTAAGTTTATTTTAGATTTATGACCTTAAGTTCACAATATCATCTTTACGTTCTCCTGGTTTCGGAGAGCTCTTTTATTCCCCTATTTCCGATCAATTTTGACTTAAAATCTTGCTGTCATAGGAACGATCGGTCGAAAAACTAGTCTTAGTGAGAAAAACTTTTTTGTTTTTAATGGAAACGCCTCCAAAGTACATATTTCTTAGTTCACTACCCTTTCCCTTGAATGTTTGTAGCGCATTGAAGGAAGCATCTCCAACCCCATAAAGTGTATATATTCTTGTTCGGCACGACGAGCTGAGTTGATTTAGCCCTGTCCGTCTGTCCGTCTGTTTCAATGCTATCTCATCCGCCAGTTTTAATGCTATCTTGACCATGCTTTGCACGAAGTCTTCTAGTACAAATACGCTGCACATTTGTCGGAACCGGCTGGATATATATGTGGTCGGCGATGCTTCCTACTGTGCGTTACAAACAACCGGAAAAATTTTGAATACCCTCTGCTAGGGTATAAAAACAGTTACATAAACATGAAAAAAGGTGCTTAGTTTTAGTAAACGAAGTGTAATGATATCTAATTGTTCGTAGAAACGGTCGGACTGACGGAGTTGACTATATCAACACGGCTGTTGATTTAGATCAAACATATGGGCATTTCCACAGCACGCACGCGACAGTCGTACGAATTTATTAACCTTCATCATACAAAAAAAAAACAAAGAAAAATTTTAAAATTAGACAGACCGTTTATTTAAAGTAACCTATTCAATTAAAAAGGAAATTTCAAAATTCCCGTCATTGGGCCGCACCCCTTCCCTTTATTTTTCCATATTATTTTTGAATAGCATTTTGGTAGCACTATTTTTAGTGTATAAGCTGCGAGTTGCAGAAAGAAGAAGTTCCAAAGATACTGGCAGAATATGGAAGTGCGTTTTTTTGACATTCATAAAAATTCAAAAATCTGCGAAACCCGTTCGAGTTTCTTAATACAACAAATTTTAATACGATTTGCAATCATGTTACTATATATTTAGAGCTGATTTGTAAATAAATAAATGTTGGTGTTTTTCATATATCACTCATTATGATACGTTACGTGACATACGTTATGTGACAGATTTTTCTCTATGATTACTTTTGTGGTTTCTTTGATAATGCAAAGAAAAATCTTACTGTTAATTGCACTCACATAGTTTGTTATGGTTTCTTATGCAATCTTTGTTTACACTTTGTACCCTTAAAAAGACTTTAGAGAGCAAAATTTAATAGAATCTATAGGTACTTTTTTTAGGAAAAAACCTGCAAAATAATGATAAAAATAAGAAAAATGGTGATTGCTCGACTTTGCATTTGAAAATCTCGAAATTGAATATGAGTAAATTTAAGATTGGCGTAAACTAGTTTAATTTAATTGTTTCCCGATAAAAATATGATCGAAAAAGTGTCTTTTAGTACTTTTAATTTTTTGGTCTCGGTGGACCTTTCTGTGGAAATGCCCATATGTACCATATATATGCTTTCTTATGCTAACATTTTTATATCCTTGCAAAGGCTATAATAATTTTGCCGAGAAGTTCCGACCCCATAATCTATACATGTTCCTGATCAGTGCGACGATCTGGTATGATATAGCTCCCATACAAAAGATAGATCTGAGGGGGCTAAAAAGGAGGAGGGAAAGGAGATTGCATAGAAACCGCTAGCAGACGAACAGATCACCGCTAGACATTAAAACTTTGACATAGTATTACAAAGTTATACAATTTTCCTTGAAATATTTCGAACAGTCCGCAAATATTTTCAAGAAACGATTTTTCATTTCAAACTGTTCTAATCCTACTAAGCGAATCAATATGCCCCAAGTAGCGCAAAGTTATGGCCAAAAAAATAAAACAAAAAAAAAAAAGAATCAACCAAAAACTACAAATCCAGCCACTTATTACCACAAGGTACAAACACAACCGCAAACGTTGTTATTGCCGAAGTTGTTGCTGCTGCTGTTGTTGTTGTTGTCTGTGTGCGCTGCTCTTGTCGTGTTCGACTACTACGAACAGCAACAACAAAAAGTACAGACATGAAAAAAACCGCCAAGCGACTGACTGACTGCACGTGATACATTCATCATGAACTTGAATTTGAATTTAAAGTTTAATGGTAAAAATCATTGTTGTTGTTTTTGTTGTTGCTGCTGTCTGTGGCGAGAGCACTTGTTATTGTCTTCAACATTTTGGGCTTTGGCTAAGGCGTTGGCAACATTTTGGCTCTGATCTGGGCAATTGCGATTGTTGTTATTGATTTTGGCTTTTTGGTGTTTGTCACTTGCACTTGCGATGCTGCAACTCGCCCTTGCATTTGATTGCAAGCTTGGCAACAAGTTCGTTGCCTAAGTCTTTTGTTTGGCCAGCGAGTCCTTTACCAGGAAACTTGCCCACAAATTGTTCAGCATACAAAATATAATTGATATATTATGCATGTATGAACTGTGTCTCATTATTATGGCAAGCTGAGTTGCCGTTTTTTTTTTCTTTACCCAAAATTAGTCGAAAAACGTGCGTCTCTCGCTTAACTCATGACAGTAACTTATATTCAGGTTGACAATTGGCAGGAAGGGGGCAGGGAACTGGTTGTACACACACTGGGCGCGCGGCCATGCGATTATGAATAAAAAGTATCATTTTTTTTGTTTTGACTTGACTTGACTTGATGGCCAAGTCGCTGGCAACTAATTTTGACCTTGCTAATAATTTTAATTAGGGTTTTTTTTATACTTTTTTTGATACTTTTGAGGTGTTGACAAAAAAAAACTATGAAGAAAATTTGCAACTTATTGTAATATGTGGGGTTTTTTATATGGAGCTGACTTCAACTTGAACCGTAATAGTGGTGGCATTCAGTGAACAATCCGACAGGCCAAGTTCAATTTGAAAATCTTCAAGTCTGATTGGTGTTGTATGAGCAAAGTTGTGAACTCTTTACATTTTGTACTCAATTTTAAAGTTGCTTACATTAGAATATGCCATATAACAGTTCGATTTTTTTTAGTTTAACAAAGTGAAGTCTAACTTAAAAGAGCGTAATTATGAATTAAGATGTGACAATAGATTATTTCTTACATCTAGCAATACAGAGGTTACAGAGGTTACTAAAGGGATGTAAGGGAAGGAACAAAAACTTGACTTGTCAACTTGGCAGTAGTTGTTGAATCAAAAGCACAATAGGGTAGATAATAATTAAGGAATGAAACGTATACTATGCCCCCCACTTCCAACTGTTTTTGAAATAGATCTAAGTTAGGCCTCAAATTTTTGGCAGTGTGGACATCAGACACATACTTTTCAAGCGCCTTTCTAAAGAACCGATTTCTTGGTGAAAACTGATCCAGATTATCTGGAAAGAAATCTAAGTGGGAATGCAAAAAATTGATTTTAATAGACATGTTGCAGTCCATTTCATTGTATGCCCCTAAAAAATTGTTAGCTACTGTAACATAGTTGGCGCTCCTGTTATTGCCAAGAAAATTATCGCAGAGCGCTATATAACTTTCCCAAGCTCTTTTTTGCAGTAGGGTCCAATTGGTCCTAAAATGGTCACTTTTCACTAGCTCTTGAATCTGTGGTCCGATAAAAACATCTAAACGTAGCGAAAAAAAATTAAAAACGATCAATTCTTCTTTTTCTCTTTTAGATGATGAAAAGCTTCGCTGTCTACATCCAATATTTTTTCTACCAATTTGAGGTAACGCACGTGGTGGCCATACTTTGCGTCGATAGCGATTTTGTGACCCTACAAAGATAGCATGGATACTTCGTATTTCCACCTTGCATACCGAAGAGAATAGTTAACACTTTTAAGTCTGCAACTATTTTTCCTTTGAATGTGGCGTAGTTAACAAATCGGAGTATTTTTTCAATGACGTCGTAAGTTTCTTTTACGCCTGTAACGTACCCAATTGGGACTGAGGGAAATTGTTTTTGATTGTGCAACAAAACAGCTTTTAAGTCATTACAAATTAATATTTCTAATTTTGTATTAATCAGTAAATATAAGTAAACTAGCTGAATACCCGGCGTCGCCCGGGTTCTTATGATTCTTAAGAGAGCGATTATATTTAATCTAGTGCAGGCTGCATGTCGGTATAAACATTTTGGACCGTTCGATCTTTTTCTCATGATAATCTAAAATCAAGAATATTTTGCAAATTTCGTGACTTTTTTGACCGTTTGGTTAATACTTCCTATTTATCCGTCTATAATTGCCGTCTATCAAATCTTCACAATAATCCAGGCTCAAATCGAAAATTTGCAAATTTCGCAACATTTTTGACCATGTAACCTACAGCTTCCATTTACCAACGTCGGCACTAAGCGCTTTCATAAATACTCATAAGCTTATTTTGCAAATTTCGCGATTTTTGGACCTTAGAAACCTTCGTGGGCTAGCGATGTCCAAAGTTTTATGGTAATCAGAAGAACGGTAAAGTTTTTGAAATTTCGCGGTTTTATGACCATTTCCGGCCCATTTCTTCAATTTAGATACCTTCGCGGGCAAGCGTACAACCATTCCTCAAAGCTTCATCAAAATCGAACATTTTGAAAAATTTCGCGGTTCTTGGACCATTTTCCGCCCATATCTTCTACTTGGAAACCTTTCCGCGCAAGCGTCGAACCACTATCCAAAGGAAGCTTTCAATTCATTCCCCAAAGTTGCACTGCAATCGGTTGAACGGTATAATTTTGCGAATTTCGCGATTTTTGGACCTTAGGAACCTTAGCGGCCAATCATCTACCCATTGACAAAAATTTCATCGCAACCGGATGAATGGTATAGTTTTTGAGTTATCGCGGTTTTTTTTTACTATTTCCCGCCTGTTTCTTGAAATCAGAATCCTCCAAAGTTTTATAACAAACGAACATTTTGCAAATTTCGCGGTTTCTTCTACTTGGAAACTTTCCTGGGCAAACGTCGATCAATTTCCCAAAGTTTTAGCGAGAACTTAAATTTTGCAATTTTCGCGGCTTTGGACCGTTTTCCGCAATTTTTTCAACTTAGAAACCTTCCCGGGCAAGCGTTCAACCATTCCCACATTTTCGTTTCAATCGGATGAACGGTATGATTTTGCAAATTTCGCGGTTTTTGGACCATTTCACAGACATGAGACATAGGCTATGACACTTTCCTGATCGACATGAACTTACTGTGAAAAATTCGTAAAGATCGGTTCAGCGGGACAAGGGACAAACATACAAACATACAAATATACAAACATACAAACATACTTTCACTTTTATATAGATGTATAGATAATGATTTTCTCACTAAAACTAGTTTTTTGATTGATCGTTCCTATGACAGCTATATGCTATAGTCATCCGATCCGGCCGGTTCCGACAAATGTGCAGAGTATTTGTACCACAAGAATTCGTGCTAAGTTTGGTGAGGATAGCTTTAAAACTGACGAAGGTGATAGCATAGAAACAGACGGTCTGACGGACTGGGCTAAATCAACTCAGCTCGTCATGCAGATCAAGAATATATATATTTTATATGGTCGGAGATGCTTCCTTCTGTGCGTTACAAGCATCCGGATAATTTTATAATTTAACTTCGGCCGAGCCGAAGTTAACTTTCCCCTATTTTTTCTTTTCAGTTCTATAGATTTTAAGTGTTAAAACTATAAGTGTCCTATCATTTTGAATCGTTTGTCTACATCGTTTTAATATAAGTGTAGCGACGGTTTATGCAATACGTTAATATATCTTGAAAATTATATTCAAAATACAAGGTGTCTTATAATTTTGATATGGACCTTAGTATAGCTCCCTTAGAAAAGTTTGGTCCGAAAAGTAGTCTTAGTAAGAAAAACCTTTTTGGTTTCAATGAAGGGTACAAAACTTCGGCCGAGCCGATATTAATTTTCCCCTATTTTTACTCGTTTGTTATTTTGTAAAAATTTATTTGATTTTTGTTCCAAATAAATGTTTGTTTGCAACGAGTGCAAACACTGTGCGTACAGTAAAGAATTCAGTGCTGAAGGGTAGGTCGCGTCTAGCACTTCCTCTTACTTTGATTTTCTCGGGGACCCCCAAAATCGGAAAATACATTTGAATTAAAATAAAGAACAGAGAGAGCTAAGTAGAGGCATTGGGAGACCATTCACAATCGTTGACTTGATGGATATGCTACTTAGCTCGCCAAAAATTGGGCTGCAATTTGCACTTTGATTTTAGAACTTATTAAATCCTTGAGTCACGCCAAAAGACAGCGCTATTCAAATACAGATCCTAGACTTATCCCCCTAGTGAAGTAATACTTAGCAGTGATTCCGCGAGAGGAAATGGGAGTGGGTGAGGAATTCCAAGTTATGGCTTCCGAAGCCTTCTCAATGTAACAAAAAAAAATACAAATAAAAAATGCCCCCAAAAGTAAGCTCTGCTAATATTTTTATAGCTACACCACCCCACACCAAAAAATGTTGTTCACATTCCTCTTCCCATCTTTTCCCACTAGTTGAATCTTCTTTTTTGTTATCGTTTGCTCGGGAAACATTTTCGGAAGTTTCCTTTATGTTTCCCAGTTGTGCGTTATTTTTCATTTCCATTTTCAATTGGTTGCTTTTGGGTTTATTTTCTTTTTAATAACATTGACATTTGCTTATCAGCTTTTTTTTTGTCTAATATTTATGTGACATTTTGTCACTGCCGCCTCAGTCGACCATTTGGAATGACCTCTTGGCACTAAAGAGACTACTTAAAAGAAAATTTAAATTTTAGCATAAATTTATTGAGCTGCCTTCTTGGGTATTTTCGGGATGCATTGAAGTGAAGTGGAAGGGGATGAGGTGGTAGTTTATGTATCAGAGATATGACGGCTTCTGCTTGGATCCGAACGGTACATGTATTGTGTATACAAGCGCGTTGATAATATTGAACTGGGTGCTCTACCTGAAAAATGGACGGTCTTATTAGTTGGCATATGAAGAGAGTGAAAGTGATAAATATGCCACAGCCATAGCAAATGTATAACACAAATATCAACTAATTTTGTAGAATTCTTTATTATAGGCTATTCACACTGAGCACATCTTTCATCCAACATCCCACATCCTATGTTAAAATTCTTAATAACTATTTGTTATGTCAATCTTTTAAGATTTTTGTTTTGTCAAATTGTTAATTGGATCAGTGTCTTATAGAAATATGCTACAAACTTGACATATTTTGATTTTGGATGAAAAATGTTAAATGTGCTCAGTGTGAATAGGCAATTAACTAACTCTCAAATAGTGTAGCGCCATAGAGTTGTCGTACAGACTCCACACATGACATGCCAGCACTCAGATTCCTTCTGCCGCCCTCTGTCATTCATAGAAAATGCTAGCTTTTCTTTCGATTCAAACATTTCTTCCTCTTCGTTCAAATGTTGTCCCGTAAATTAGCATTAACAAAGTCTCTCGTCTCTATTTCATTTGGTTTTTGTTTGTTTATTTGGTATTGCGTGCGCTTAGCCTGGCGACTCT
This sequence comes from Lordiphosa collinella, assembly GCA_018904265.1. Lineage (NCBI taxonomy): Eukaryota > Metazoa > Arthropoda > Insecta > Diptera > Drosophilidae > Lordiphosa > Lordiphosa collinella. The sequence continues at coordinate 230,701 of JAEIFV010000236.1, forward strand.
CCAAAAGGTATTGAATGCAACATCATCAGTTTTTTGGGTTGGCAATCGAACAAGCAAACAGCAACGAACGCATTTATCACTCCCATTGATATGCTAAACTTCAGTATCTATGGCTTTTCGTGGTATATCGGCTTACTTTGGCTCTGGCCCATTCATCGAGTGCGGGGTTACAGGCAACAGCTTTTTTTTTTTTATCAATCAAGCGCCCTGCGGTGCGGCGTGTTGACGTCTCTCTTATTACAACAGCATTATTATGGCGCATTAGCCCCATTAAATGCCATATGTGACATGGATATTTACTCTAGGTGTTAGGGTGTGTCAAAATAACACCCAGTGGGAGAAGGGAGATGCACACGAAATCGTATTGATTAAAAAATGTATATTATTTTAAGTAACTAGTTTAAGATTTAATGGAGAAAGGATGCCTGCTTTGTTGCTTCTTGGTGTTTGTAAGGAATTTTATAATTTATATATACCTTATGTGGTCGGAGACGCTTCCTTCAATGCGTTACAAATATCCGCACAATTTTATAATACCCTCTGCAAGGGTATAATAACATTTAAACTAATTCAAACCACTAATTTAGGCATTAATTGTCGATCCCCTACATCTTCCAACATCAAAAATTCTTTTTATACCCTTGCAGAGGGTATTATAAAATTGTGCGGATGTTTGTAACGCATTGAAGGAAACATCTCCGACCACATAAAGTATATATATTCTTGATCAGCATGACGAGCTGAGTTGATTTAGCCCTGTCCGTCTGTCCGTCCGTCCGTCAGTCCGTCTGTTTCTATGCTATCTCCTCCGTCAGTTTTAAAGCTATCCTCACCAAACTTTGCACGAAGTCTTTTGGTACATATACGCTGCATATTTGTCGGAACCGGCCGGATCGGATAACTATAGCATATAGCTGCCATAGGAACAAATGGTCGAAAAACTAGTTCTAGTGAGAAAAACTTTTTTGTTTTTAATGAAAACGTCCTTTTTATTGGCATACTCTTAATTTATATACTTTAACACATTTCTACAAAGTTTTGTCGAAATCGGATGACTATAGCATATAGCTGACATAGGAACGATCGGTCGAAAAACTAATTTTAGTGAGAAAAACTTTTTGGTTTTTAATGGAAACGCCTCCAAAGTACGTATTTCTTAGTTTCCTATCTTTTCCCATGATTTCACAAAGTTTGGTCGAAATCGGATGACTATAGCATATAGCTGCCATAGGAACGATCGGTCGAAAAACTAGTTCTAGTGAGAAAAACTTTTTTGTTTTAAATGGGATCGCCTTTTCCATGATTTCATCAAGTATGGTCGAAATCAGACATCTATATAGTATAGATCCCATAAAAAAGTAAGGTCCAAAAAGTAGTCTTCTTTAGAAAAACTTTTTTGTTTTCAATGGAAGCTGCAAGGGTATACAAAACTTCGGCCGAGCCGAAGTTAACTTTCCCCTGTTTTTTTCATTGAATCTATCAGATTCACTAATAACTGCGGTTTAAGGAGGTTCCATTCTCTTAAAATCGAACTTTTAAAGTTGCTAACACTGTCGTAGCTTGCGTTTTCCTTGTAGACACGTCTTGCGAGGATTCCCCAAATATTTTCAATTGGATTTAAGTCTGGTGAGCATGCTGGCCATTTCGATAATTCGACCGAACACTCTTGTTAAAAAGCTTTTGTGACCCGACTAGTGTGAATTCGGGCATTGTCTTGCATGAAAATACAGGGAGCTTCCCGGTTTTCATTTAAATAGGGGAGCAAACTATTTTCTAGGACTCGAGTGTAGTCTGCACTATTCATTCTGGAGCTCGTAAATTGCAAATCCAGCTTTCCAAACTTATTGAACGCTGACCCGCCACCAAGTTCTGTATTTGATACTGAGTGTACTCGACTCTAAGTACTCGATACTCGATACTCTATATTCGATACTCTGTACTCAATTCATAGTACTCAATAATAAGTACTCTCACTCCCCCTACACGACCACCTTAAAGCACTAAACAACAACACCACATAATATGAAGGTCAGCGTGACGCGTGACGATTTTTTTAATGGCTTGACATCCCCAAAGAGCCAAAGCCGAGTTCCCTTCAATCGGACGCGAAAGTACCATAATACCAATGTAATTTTAAACTCTTGTTTTTGTGAATCATTTAAAAGCTTTGAAGTCGTAGATCTTAAAAGGTCGAGCTATTGGGGATTTTATAAGTAATTCTGAACGTTTATAACGATATTTTTATTAAACTTTTCTGACGATTTTAAGACTCAGTTGCCCAAAACCGACCAGATAACAGAATAAGTCGCTAAGCAGTAGGTCACAATTGTTTTTTGTCTAACATTTTTGATGAACTGAACCGAAACTGTAGGTTCGGAACAGGTTCAGGTTCAGCTTTTTTTATTAAAGAGGTTCGGTTAAAGGTTCGGTTCACAGTAAACTAATAGTCGGAGTTTCGGGGTTTGAACTGGTTCGGTTCAAAACCGGTTTGCAGCCCTGATTAAAACTTCGGCCCAACCAAAGTTAGCTAAGCCTTCTCGTTTTTACGTAATACTAAATTTTTACAGAATTTTTGGCATGTTTTGGAAAATTTTTAATTTTTTTTGGGTGTTGAGATTTCATATTCAAAGTACTTTATATCGCTAGTCACCACTTTTTCTCGTCTTTCTGGCAGTATATTATCTTTTGTGGCGAACTACAAATCTAACCAATTCTGTACCTTTTGAAATGAACCAAGGTGTTCTTCAGCCTGCTATGTGCCATCGATTGGTCATGGTCATTTTTGACTTAATGCATGGCACGAATGCTCTTCAGTAATGTCCCACCAGATTATTATACTGTACGTTGCCTGCTTTCCTCGTCAAATTGACCACTTCTTATTGTCTGGCTTATTACATATGGTCAAAAATCAGAAATCTTTAGAGATTTTCGTGCCTTTACATGTGAAGCGTCTCTAAAATGCCTGGCTACTAGATTAGATGACTAAAGTTGAGAGATTTAAAACTGACTGCTCAACACCAAGTACATTTCAAGTGTACAGTTTTCCTTTCCTATAATCTAGTAGGCGACATTATTCGTGACACTTTACATATAAAGTCCTGACAGTTTAGTTCAAAATCCAATCGTTTATACGAAAATCTCTAGAGGTTTCTGGAACACACCCGATAGACTTAAGTAAATCTAAATTTCCAGAAGTTGAAATAAAATGAAAATTAATTGAAATTTCAGTGTACGCTACTATTTATTTTGATATGGGTTTTATGTTTTAAAAGTATCTGCTTATATCTGACATCTGCAAAACGGCAAGCTAATCGCCTTTTGCAAGGTAATTTCTACATATTATGGGACACCATTATTATATCGTAAGCTTACACATTTGTCGCTATTTTGTAGTTCTTAACGCCTCAACAAAAGCAGCAGCTGCTGCTGCTGCTGCTGGTGCTTGTCATGGGGCACAAAAAACGAGCAAACTTAACAAACAAACGAAAAAAACAGAAACAGAAACAGAAGAACGTAATGGACACGCTCGGTTCCCATCCCATCCCAACGCTATGGCAATTTTGCAATTCGCTTGATTGAGTTGTTCTTGTTGCCCTGCCCAGCATGTCTCAGCAGATCGGACTAGCTGTACTTTGTATAACGCTTGACCATGGGAACTGCGAGAGTTCTTTATCATCTCCCTCATCATCATCAGCGGGCCAATGTGACAAAACTTCTGCTCGGCTGCTGCATTGGCAGTGACGTAATCCCATGTACAGTATATCTAGGCTCGGTTTTTGTTGCTCAGACAAATGACTTCCGTTGTGGCTGGCTCTCATCGTAAAACCCCCGTCTGGTCCCTTGCCACGGTGCGTATGCGTAATAAAAATTTAATATTCATTTATTTATTGTACATTCATTCGCCGTTCGCAGTTCTACTAAGCCTGCACCTGCATTTTTTAACACTTTCCATTCTCATTTAAATGGCTCTTGGTGATTGACAAACTCTGATAACGCAAAGCTCACGCATAATAATGCCTCCAAGTACAAGATGTTCTTTTTATGACAGCTCCCCGCCAAATCGTACACGTTAACACTTTTGTTGAGATAACATTTGGTTTGTTATTCTAGCGGTCTCTAATGTCGCTTTGATTGGTAGACTTTTATTGATTTATGTAGATTTTCGTTTCGTATTTCTCTCAATGTGTTTTGTTCCCAGGTGTCGTTGGTTGGCTCATTAAACTTCACTTTAGGCTGTAAGCCACTAAAATATTTTTAAGATCTAATAATAATACTTAGGGCACTTTGGAGATGTTCATTCATGTTTTCACTTCCTGGATTTTGGGGGGAAAAAAGATTTAGACAAAGCTTTCTGATAGATTTCAGCATTAAAATAAATGGTAAGACGATGTGAGAAGCGTTTGGTGGGAATCGTTTGAAAAAGAAATATACTTAACACGATTTCAAAATGAAACAAGCCCAAGTTTAGTTTCTAGTTCGATATTTTATTGCCTAACATGTCAAGTGTGTTAAGTATCGAAAAAAGTTGGTCTGTCGACAGCGAAAATGTTCTTAAATAAGTGGGATTATAAATTGCCAATAGAAGGTAAAGCATAGCACAGAATTCAACACAACACAAATCTGCATAATAAATAATGAGACAAGTTTTTTTCTACCCTTGCAAAGGGTAGTTATTATAATTTTACCCAATAGTTTGCAACGCACAGAAATACTAATTTCCAACCCCATAAACTATATAAAGGGTGATTTTTTAGTATGTTTCGTAAACATTAAATTCAGAAAAATGTATGAAATAATTACACAGTGTAACAAATATTGGGTCATCGCCGGCCCTCGAATGAGATTATTACCGTCTGACAGAGGGTTTCAAGCTGAATACTAGTTAATTTTCACAATTTCTCTAGCACGTCCAGTTTTAGAGAAATCAATGGTCAAAGTTGATAAAAATTCCTAAAATGACACATTTTAAAAAATTTTTAAAAAGCCATCTTGAACCGAATGATACGCTTGAAAATTTAGATTCAAAGAGACACCTATAATCTTTGGACGGCAATTAGCCAAATTCCAGGTTGTTGGTCCATGATCCATAAATAAATTTAAAAAGAAGAACAATTTATATTTTCCTAACAATTAACCTAAATTAGCGGTTAGTCTTTTTTAAAATCAGTGTCTAATTGTCTTAAAATTTAAATTTGTCTTAAATTCACCGCAAGTGACAAACCAAAGTCTTAGAGAAAGACCATTAAGCAAACTTATCAAACGGTTTACGAAATGTTCTTTGGGAGTAGTTTGGTCAATTTGGACAAAACCTGGGAACATGTTATTTGTACAGGCATGTTTATTCATTTTAAAACAATGAAACACTGATTTTAAAAAGATCCTAATGACACACATCTACTTTGGGATGTTTGTTCGAAAAATATAAATTGTACATCTTTTTTAAGTTATTTATGAATACTGGAACAACCACCAGGAATTTGGTTAGTTACCGTCCAAAGATTAAAGTTCCCTCTATACATCTAAATTTTCAAGCGCATCATTCAGTTCAAGATGGCTTTTTAATCAATTTTTGAAATACGTGCTAGAGAAATTCTGAAAACTGTCTTGTGTTCAGCTTGCTAAACTCCATCGAACTGCATCAATTTCATTCCCCGGCCTGCATGGACCTAATATTTGTTGTTCTGTGTTATTTGAGTCGTTGAACGATCTGTATAGTTTAATGTTAAAAGATGATTTAATGTAAATGTTGAACGCGATTGCGCCTCAAATGGTCCGATTTTGGCATACTCTTTTCAACATATCGGCCGGTATGAAAAAAATTTCTATGACAAAATGTTTAGTATCTTAACGATTAGCTAGACCAAATAGAGTTGGTTCAAACAAAAACCAGGGGTTTAATACCTCTCAAATCTTCATTTGATTCGAAAGAACAGTCTATCGGGGGTGTCCTGGAAATATCTAGAGATTTTGTCGGTTGGTTTGCAAATCGCTAGAGAAATCCGTCGGTGTCCCAGAACTTCGAGAGATTTCGTTTCCTTCGAAAGTCTAGTTCGAAGGTCGAGTTTGAAAGGTGTGTGTATAAGATAATGGTTCTACTACAAAAACATTGACATATTGTATGGGTTCCTGAATTCGGTATTGGTTGGTTAATGTATTGGCTGGTTTGTGTATTGGTTGGTTTGCCAATATCTCACAACAAAATACGAGAGCTTTGAAACCAACCGAAAGAGATTTCTAGGACACTGAGAATTGGTTTTGGGTTAGAATTTGGTTGAAAGAGATTTCTGGGACACCGCCGTATATAATTTAATGTTAAAAGATAAATTCATGAAAATGTTGGATGGTTCACACGTTGGGTCCAATTTTGAGAGTATACTCTCCAACATATCGGCCGGTATGTTAAGAATAAATTCTTCAATATTGGCTTCCAGTGCGTCAATTGTGGCTGGCTTGTCGCTGCAGACCTGAGCCTAAGCATAGCCCCACAAAGAATAGTCTAAAGGCGTTATAGCGCACGATCGAGGAAAAAAACTGTTCACCGAACTCGCCTCTCAGTTGCGCCATTGTTTCACGTGCTGTGTGGCATGTGACACCGCCTTGTCGAAACCACATGTCAGCCAAGTCCAGTTCTCCCTTTTTGGGCACAAAAAACTATTATCATCGCATGGTAGCGCTCTCTATTCACAGTAACGTTCCAATGACAGTCCAATGAAGCCACCGGCCCATAATCCTCATCAAACAGTGCATTTTTCGGGATGCATTAGTTGTTCTTCCAATGCTTCTGGCTGCGCTTCACACCGAAAATGGCAGTTTGGTTTTTTCACGTATTCTTTCAACCAGAACACAATTTTCCGACAAAAAAGTGGATCTTCATCCAACTTTGCCTGGGATATCTGAAATTATACCAGATCCGATTGGCCTTTTTCACTCAGTTCTTTTTTGTTGTTTGGTCACTGCGTCTGCATCAAACAAGAGCCAAAAGAATAGAAAGTAAAGTTCATTATAAAGCTAGCTTATTTGCAACTCCACTTTTCATGATATCTTATCAAGAGTAAGTACACTCCAAAAACAATCATAACGATTCCTAATTTGAGAATGAATTGAGATAGATTTAAGAATAAATCGGAATTGATTTAAGCAAAAGACGGAACTGATTTGAAACTGAAAATTCTCGATTTATATTCGAAATTTCTGGATTTTTCTCTCTCTACAACAAATTGTTATATTCTGCAACAGTTTATCATGTTACAAATTTGAACAAATGGCTGAAGGAAATTTAGTAATATTTTTGGACGAATACAGCGGTTATTTGATTCCAATTTCAGTAGACCGATGGCCTAATGCTATGCTGCGGATAGTGGGTGCGCCTGCTGTGCAAGAGGTCGTGGGTTTAATCCCGTAAATGTATGTATAAAAGGTAAACTCAACTAAATATTGCAAAAACACCCAGACGGAATGATTACTGTTATTTCGTTTAAACACTAGGAAATAGGGAAAATGCACTTAATTGTGCACTATCTAAAAAAAAAAATGCCAAGTGTGATTATCGCGATCAAATTTGCATACTATACATTTATAAACACTCCCCACTTTCGCGTAGCAGTTAACTACTATTTATCGCCATTAAAAAGGAGACAAAAAAAATTATCTGTTTAATTTTTTATTGGTAATCAAAGTCGAATTAAAATAAATGCTCCTTTAAATTGATACTGAAAAGAGCAGCCTAACAATTTCTGACTACATTAAATCATTAGTCATTTTGAGTTTCAACTTGTGTGTGCGTCTCGGAAATCGTGCTAATTTATCTTTTATAAGTAAGTTTCGCCTTTTTTTGGCGAACCAAAACAAAAAAGCACACACACACACACACAAAAAGAGATCTCTTCAGATGCGACGACTCATTCACTTAGTCAGAGTCCAAACCTTTGGCGTAGTTTTAAGTTCAGCTTGACCAGTCAACAACTCAGTCAATGAACTGCAAAAAAACAACAACAAATCTGCAGGCGAAAATTGTTTTGTCAGACACAGAAACTCGGCTATGATAACTAGAAATTGTGAGCCATAGACGATCAGCGTAAGTTTTTGGCACGGACCAGAAAAAGAGTTGAATATCTTATTAGGGCATTTGCAAGACGATAGTTCAACTGCTCAAAAACATTGCTACTTTCTTACTTCTTGGCCAAACCCAATACCTTAGCTATATCTCAGCCATAGTGTCTAAAAACAGGACTATTCTTTATGACTCAGTATCAAAAACTAGCTGACGAGATATAAATAGAGGGAAGTTAACTTCGGCTTGTGCCGAAGTTTGTATACCCTTGCAGCTTCCATTGAAAACAAAAAAGTTTTTCTAAGTCTTTTTTTCGGATCTTACTTCTCTATGGGAGCTATACTATATAGATGTCCGATTTCGACCAAACTTAGTGGAATCATGGATAAGCATAACGAACTACCAATTATAAGATTTGGAGGTGATCCCATTTAAAACAAAAAAGTTTTTCTAACTAGAACTCTTTTTCGACTCATTTGTACTGCAGCTATATGCTATAGTCATCCGATTTTGACTAAACTTTGAAGAACTGTGTAAAAGAATATAAAATAAGTATATGCCAATGATAGGGACCATTCCATTGAAAAATAAAAAATAGGGGAAAGTTAACTTCGGCTCATCCGAAGTTTTGTATACCCTTGCAGTTTGATTTTCTAAAATAGACTTCTTTTCCTTACTTTTCTATGAGAGCTATACTATATAGATGTCCGATTTCGACCAAACTTATTGTAATCGTGGAAAAGCATAGCAAACTGCTAATTAGGAAATTTGGAGGCGATCCCATTTAAAACAAAAAAGTTTTTCTCACTAGAACTTCATTTTCGACCGAACATTTATACTGCAGCTATATGCTATAGTCATCCGATTTTGACAAAACTTTGTAGAATTGTGTAAAAATATACAAAATAAGTATATGCCAATGATAAGGACGTTTTCATTAAAAACAAAAAAGATTTTTCACTAAAACTAGTTTTTCGACCGATCGTTTCTATGGCAGCTATATGCTATAGTCATCCGCTTTTGACCAAACTTTGTAGAATCGCGTGGGAGCATATAAAACGAATATATTCCAATTTTGAGGACATTTCCTTTAAAAACAAAAAAGTTTTTCTAACTAAGACTACTTTTCAGACTCAACTTTTCTATGACAGCTATACTATATAGATGTCCGATTTCGACCAAATTTGGTGGTATCGCAGAAAAGCATAGTCAACTAAGAATTACGAAGTTTGGAGGCGTTTCAATTGAAAACAAATAAGTTTTTCACTAAAACTAGTTTTTCGACCGATCGTTCCTATGACAGCTATATGCTATAGTCATCCGATCAGGCCGGTTCCGACAAATGTGCAACGTATATGTTCCAAAAAACTTCGTGCAAAGTTTGGTGATGATAGCATTTAAACTGACGAGGAGATAGCATAAAAACAGACGGCTGGACGGACAGGGCTAAATGAACTCAGCTCGTCATGCTGATCAAGAATATTCATACTTTATAGTATGTGGTCGGAGATGCTTCTTTCAATGCGTTTCAAACATTCGGACAATTTTATAATACCCTTTGCAAGGGTATAAAAATGGTATCATAATTGGAAAATCTGATATATCCCAGATCTAATAGTAGCCAACTTTGAAAATTGCATAGGTTTTGGTCCAATAATTTCAAAGCCTTTGGATAACAACTAAACTGTAGATTTTAAGGAATTGCCCAAATATTGACTTCCACTCACATATGTAGTATATCTCTATACCCTTGCAGAGGGTATTATAAAATTGTCCGGATGTTTGTAACGCATAGAAGGAAGCATCTGCGACCACATAAAGCATGATGAGCTGAGTTGATTGAGCCTTGTCCGTCTGTCCGTCCGTCCGTCTGTCCGTCCGTCTGTTTCTATGCTATCTCCTCTGTTAGTCTGAAAGCTATCTTTACCAAACTTTGCATGAAGTCTTTTGGTACATATACGCTGCATATTTGTCAGAACCGGCGGAACCGGATGACTATAGCATATAGCTGTCATAGGAACGATCGGTCGAAAAACTAGTTTTAGTGAGAAAAACCTTTTTGTTGTCAATTGAAACGCCTCCAAATTTCGTATATCTTAGTTTTCTATGCCTTTCCATGATTCCACCAAATTTGGTCGAAATCGAACATCTATATAGTATAGCTCTCATTGAAAAGTAGCGTCAGAGAAGTAGTCTTATCGGGTGACAACTAAAAATCTGCACAAACTTTGAGAGAGCGCGCCCTTAGCTGAGCTATACATAAAAGATTACGGGATGACATTTCTTTCTCTTTGTTCTCCTGTCAACACGTTTTCATGCCCTCCTGACAAAAATTTTGACTAGCAGTCGCCCTCATGACGTCCGAGCAAGAACGTCTTTGTGATTGGGTTGTTAAATTCTTCGAAATGCACGCTGACAAAGGTAAAGTGCTTAGAGTAAACCATTTTACCTGCTGATGTGAAATATAAGTTCAAGCTAAAGTTTGAGCTCATTGCGATCTCTGGGAGGGGCATATCGAAGTCGAGGTTCTAGACAAGTGGCATTGCAGTCAACAAGGAAGAGTACATAGACGAGTGTTTAAAGAAGGATTTGATTCCTTTTTTAAAGTAAAATCATTCTAATTGCTGCAGTTTACAAAAATAACAAGAAGGTCAAAAATATCAAAAAAACTGACCAACATATTTCGCTTATGTATCCGGAAGTACGAGCCCAAGGTCGTACAGGCCACCTTTGGAGACATTTTCCGGAAGCTACGTCAAGCGGGTGATAACTGTCCTTTCGACCAAATCCATTGATGCAATTCTTGTGTATATGTAGTCATAAATAAACTGTATTTTCATAAAGATCCGTTGAGAATTGTGGTTATGGCGGCGTTTTAAAGTTTGTGCAGATTTTTAGTTGTCACCCGTTAGTTAGAAAAGCTTTTTTGTTTTCAATTCAATGGAAATGCCCTCAAAATTGGCTTGTATTTGTTTTATATGCTCCCACACAATTCTAAAAATTTTGGTCAAAATCGGATGACTATAGCATATAGCTGTTATAGGAACGATCGGTCGAAAAACTAGTTCTTGTGAGAAAAACTTTTTTGTTTTCAATAGATATGTAGCTTACGTTGACATATATTTATTTGATATACTTTTACACAGTTCTGCAAAAGTTTTGTCAAAATCGGATGACTAAAACATATAGCTGCAGTATGAATGATCGGTCGAAAAAGAAGTTCTAGTGTGAAAAACTTTTTTGTTTTAAGTGGAATCGCCTTCGAAAATGTACATGTTAGTTTGCTATGCTTTTCCAAGATTCCACTAAATTTGTTCGAAATCGGACATCTATATAGTATAGCTCCCATAGAAAAGTAAGGTCCGAAAAGTAGTCTTATTTAGAAAAACAAACTTCAAGGGTAGTTTTGTCAAAATCAGACATCTATATAGTATAGCTCCCATAGAAAAGTAAGGTCAGAAAAGAAGTTTTAGCTAGAAAACACTCTTTTGTTTTCAATGGAGGCTGCAAGGGTATACAAAACTTCGGCCGAGCCGAAGTTAACTTCCCCTATTTTTTTCAATATGGATCTTCACTTATTCCACTTAAACTATTTGTATTTTTCAACAACAAGACCAACAGGCCTGCAGCTTATCTCACACCATGAAAGATTTGCTAAAAACAAAATCAACTCAATCAGGTTGTTGTTGTTGTTGATGCCGTTCCTCAAGTAAAAACAATTTGTGAATGAATTCAGACATAAAATAACAATAATTTGTGCAAATACCACAACCCTACAAAAAAAAAACACAACACGAATTTTGCCCAACCAAACTTAAAATTATACTTGTATCTAACTTAGCCTGCCATGTCTAATAACAGTTGTTGGATATTCTTAATTTGTATCTGTGTTGATTGGCGGCTGGCTGGAAACACAACCAGAAAGGGAAGCAGTGCACACACCAAGAATAGAGTTAAGCAAACATTTTGTTATAAGGTGAAGTGAAAAGAAGAGGAGGAGAAAAATGGTCACATGGAAGTGGCGAGAGATATCGCATTTTTTTTGGATGACTATCAGAATAAGAATCCTAATAAATTGGAGTAAGTAAATAATTTAATGCTTTTTAATTGCCCCGACTCCTGAGTTCTGGAGTTCTGCTAATGTCAAACGCTTCAACAAGTGATGGCCGTACTCTTAGCCAGGGAATCATTTACAAATGCAAGTGGGTATTGACAGGTGGAAGGGTAATATTTACAGGTAAGTCGAACAATTTTCCAAAAAAGTTATTGCTCAGAGGGAGAGGCTATATTATTTTATTCGACAGGTCTGTGGAATGGATCCTCATACGTTTCCTTCGAGCTCTGATCCTATTTATCCTTCGTCTTCTAAGAAGACGTCTCGCGAGGTTGTTTGGGTGACACGCTACTTTATCCAGGTAGCGGGCAGCCTTCGCAATCTTTTTCGATGTCTTTTGTTCGTATGTACCACTCGGCATCAGTGATTCTCCTTGACTTTAACCTGAAGAACCATTATTTTGGTCAGGTGGGTTTTCGCTGCTATACCATATACCTGGATGCCATACCTCAAGAAAGGCACTAAAATAACCTTATAAATAAGGACCTTGTTTTTCAGCGACAGCTACGAAACTTTCCTGCTACTTTGGTGGTAATTGAGAGTATCTTGTCCAAATTCCCTCCTAGGTACTTATGCCCAGGTTTGTGCGGAAGGACTAATATTCCTTCAGAGAGTGTGAGTAACGTAGGCAGACTTTTCCGGATTTACTGAGATATTCCATCTGCAGAGTCAATTCTCGAAATTCTTAATGTGCTCTTGGAGTGTTGCCAAATAGAAACACTAGTCCCTTGCCATAATTGCAGTGTTGTCTGCAAAGGTGGCGATAAGATGTTCCTTCGGGTCTTCGATATGTACATTACGAGTTGTGGGCATGTCTGAGGTGAAGATGTTATACAGTGGTGGGCCTAGCACCATGCCTTGAGCAACTTATGGACCTGGACCACACTGAAGGTCCTGAAAAATGTATACCGTGGGATTCGGACAGACGGACGGAGAGACGGACGGACGGACAGACTGACGGACAGACGGACATGGCTAAATCGACTCGGCTGTTGATGCTGATCAAGAATATAAATATTTTTTATAGGGTCGCAAAAGTCTCTTTCTACCTGTTACATAATTTTGCACAACTTTATGATCCCCTTTTCCCATTTTCAATGGGAACAGGGTATAAAAAGCGAGACAATGGTGTACATATGTGCAACTTTTTTTTGTGGTAGCGTAATTTATTTTAAATTATTGAAGTCTATCGATGTGTTTCAATTAAAACTTCCCAAGGTTGCAACGAAAAAACGAAACTAAAACATAAACAAATAAATGAAGTAAGACTTAATCAAAAGAAGGTGTCACCATTTCTTTTAAAAGTTCCAGAAAAGGCGGGCAAGCCTGACAAAGAGGTGCCAAATCAGCTCCTTTATATCGCGTTTGAAGGTGGTCCTCGATTTGACTTTCTTCGTCCGATTTGCACGACGCGACTCATAATTCCACGCGCTGTTCATCTTTTTTGAAGAGTATCACCGAGAACCGGCCGGTCAAGATCTTTTGTGAACGTTGAGTTTGTTTTTGGTAATTTATACGTAAACTACGGACTCACGGCATTTTTTAGTAATCGAGGTCAACTTGTAGTTTGGTAGCAAACTTTGTTTCGGCACTAGTCCATAGTTTATGGTAACAGGTTTATCCTGTACCGAATCCAGGGAGATATTCATACGATATTTGACTGGAGCCTCCGACTGCAGGAAGGTTTCCGAACGTTCTTCAACAGAAGCCTCCGGTTGTGTTTCGTGATCGTCAACCGTTACTACTTGCTTAGAGGCATTTTCAGACCCTACTGATTCCATAGACACATCTCCATCCATGGAGATATCCATACGATATTCTACATGAGCCTCCGACTGCAGGGTATCAACAGAAGCATCCGGTTGTGTTACGTGATCATGCTTAGAGGCATTTTCAGGCCCTATAGATTGCATGGAAACATCGGAATTCTGGTTTGATTCATCAAATTTGCTGTTTGCATCAAATTCCATGTGGTGGATATCACAATCGGGAACGCGGCGTACTTTTACAAATAGCAGCTAAGGGAGATACTCAGTTATATTTATAAGTTAAATTTTATGCCGCTTTTACCTCGTCGCCAATCGACAAGACCTGACTGTTGTAGCTCAAGGCCATGTGTCCATGATGCGGATAAGGTAACGCAAGTAAAAGGCGCTATTCTTCCGATCTACACGTCTATCAAAACATCGCCCAGTCCAAGAAAAGCTCGTATAGTTCCGGGAGTGCGACAACGGCACATTGTATGCACACACCCAAAAGCTACCACAGTGCGGCTCCCTGGTATCATCATGTTCTCATTGGACTTCAACTAAGCGGTGGGCTTGAGGGTTGCGTTTTGATCCTGTTTGCCGCTCACTTTTAGCGACATCTCAGTTTCCGACTGCCACAGATTTGGCTGGAAGTTCCACGACGACCGTGTGCCATTTCCTGCACATACAACTGATCGATTACCCGCCCAGAAATGGAGGCAAGTATTCACCGTCAGACGTTGAGTGGATCTTTTGTTTGAATTCAACTTTTTTAGATTTAAATTTTGGTAGCAGTCTAACTGAAGTGCTATTTTGAATGAATGAATGTTAAATGTTCGAGCAGCGACAACCGAATGAAGGATATAGCCAAGGCCTATTTGATGATGCTGTATGCTGATATAAAAATAATTATATAATTCTCGCCTTTTAGTGAAAATGTTTTCAAACGTTCATCCTCTTGAGTCAGAGAATTGCTATGGACACATTTGTGGCCACTTTCGTAGAAAATGTATACAAAATTCGATTAAAACAGACACAGCTTTTACACCCTTGTAGGTATATTCAACGGGGACGCCCCGACCACGTATCGGCGGCTTCTCCGCCCACCGTCTCGTTGTCTGTTTCTATCTATAACTATACTGGTTGTTTGAAACATTTTAGGGTCGTCACCAAAAGTGGGCTTCCATTTGGGTGTTAGAGGATGTGAACACGCAAACCAGTGCAAAGCTATCATAACCAATTCCTTTCCTCGTGAAGTCTCTTCTTACCCCCCCCTCGCTACCCTCCTTACCACCTCCTCCCTACCCCTACCCCCCCCCCCTCTTACACCCCCCCTCCCCCCCCCTCCAAAATGGGCTCACTTCTGACCTTACCTTTGGACCGTCCCGCAACGCTTTTCTCTTTCTCATTTCCAATGGAGGTCCACAACAGATCAAACCAAAAACACCTATCATACACCATCTGCTACCTTCCTGTCAAAACTTTTGATCCGTATGCCCCACAATATCCCTGGGTTGACAACACGGACTAGACAGTACCGTACGACACTCGGACGCGTTTGACACCCGAATACTCTCTGTTTCTTGATTCCTGGTGATGTCTTCATAAGCATGCTTCCCCAAATACTAAAGTCCTAAAGTTACTCGTATTACAGTTCGTAAATGGTACCAACGGTCCTATGAGGGTGCCGGTGTACTCGGTCCTCTCCTTATGTAATGTACACCCGACAACCAACACCCCGACTACAATCTTTTGCTTTCCTTCCAAATAACGCTAGTCTCTGGCCCATGTAGTGGAAGTCTGGCCTCGTAAAAACAACGAGCAAAATAAATTGACGTTCACACTCAAAAAGCACCTGTCCCGCTATCCAATGCACCGATCCCGCAACCGTGTTTATCCTAGTCACCCGATGAAGGCTCACTGGCGCACAATGTCGAAAAGCTCAAATCAAGCTAAAGGCCAACAGCCTTCACAGCCTAATCAACTCCCGTTCCCCTCTTAAACTGGAATATAAAGTCCTACTGTACAAAAGCATCATAAAGCCTGTCTGGACGTATGGCTCGCAGTTATGGGGAAATGCCTGTGCGAGCAGTGTGGACATCCTCCAAAGATCACAGTCAAGAATTCTCAGAACCATCACTGGAGCGCCATGGTACATTCGCAATGAGTGTATCCACAACGATCTCAGCATCCCATTGGTCGAAACTGAAATAAAGCAACTTAAACAAAAATATTCTGAGAAGCTTCTCACCCACCCAAATCAACTTGCAAAATCTCTTTCCATGCTAGCAACGCATTCTCGTCTCAGGAGAAATGACCTACCAACCCAGCGACTGAATTGAAGGGCCGCAGAACACAAACTATCTCCAACAGGGGATGGTTTATAAAATAGTTTCTAGATTAAGATCCGAAAAATTATTGTTAGTCTCATTAAGAGAAGATTCAATAAATACAAAATAAGCTTAAAAAAAAAAAAAATGCAATACTGGATCTACTGACATCAGTCTAACATTTACTCTGGTGGCTTTATAATCGATGGACAGTAAACCAGACCAGTCCAAACGAAGAGTACAGAAAATTGAGCTTGTGTGGGTGAGCACTAAAGTCAGCAGTCGACTTACTTGCTTTTCTGTGCTTCTCTTGACTTCGGGTCCAGGTCTGGTAACGATGGCAAGGGTACATCTCCCTGTAATTGGCAACACTTTCCTTTCTTCTCCAACCCCATTCGTTAAGTAACTTATGGGAGGCGCCAAAACGAGCTCCTTTCCACTGCCGCTGACCCAATTCCCAAGCTGAGACAATCAACAGTCTTCCTCTTGCTACATAAAAACTGTCAATCCTCATCGAAGTTTATATATATTATGATCTTGACTGGTTTGATGAGCACTTCAGAAATATTTTCTAAATTTCCAGTGGCCACAAATTGTATAAAATATAAAAAAAAAAACCAATTAAAAGAAATTAAGTTTGTTGTATTTCCCGGGCCTGTTTAACCCTTTTGTGGTATTTATCAGTTTATTACAATCAAGAGAGCTGCAACTAATTTGCATAGAGTGTCTAAGTTCGGAGTTGTGAAGCCAATTAGTGTGCGTATTTCGGACGTCACCGAGTGCAGACCAAGAGTTACGCCTCGCCGTGCCGGCCCATGGCAATTCCAATGGCTGCAGTTGCTGCTGCTTCGGCTGTTGATAAACGAGCAGAGATTAGTCTTTCTTCGGAGTCGCATTTAAGCCTACTTGTTGACGGGCGGCTATAAATGTCTAGAGAAATGAAGCATGCTTAATGAATGAATGGGGGGGCCCCCAGAGTCTGTGCGTCAGCAGGTGCACTATGTGGCGATGCTTCATGACTGATAAAAGTTCGTTGGTTCGTTGGACGCCTCGGCGCATTTACTACTTCTAACGTTCGTTCGCTTGCTGTCCATCAAACGGCACCGTCAGCAATTAGAAGAATTGCGGGCTGCGTTTCAAACCAAACCAGAGTAAAGTATTATTGCTTTGGCTCATCACATAAAAGGCCATAAATTAGTCACTTAAAGCGGTACGGGTACGGGCCGCTCCTGTTCTTAAGTTTTTCGCTTGGAAATCGCCACAAATGGCATATGGGCGAATGCCGCAGTGCCATGGCGAATTCTCAGCAATTCAACAATCGATCAATGCCACTCAAAATGCTCATTTTGTTTTCCTAATGATCGCCGCACACAACACAACACTCACTCTAATTGAGTGCGCTCTCTATTTTTCCTGTTTTAGTTTTTCCAGCAATCGGTTCGAATTACTACTTTTCGACTTGGCCTGCAATTAGTAAGCAGCACCCGCTCTAAGGCCACCTCCTTACGTGCGGCGTCCGTTGTGAAATTGAAACAAATCAAAAACTTTTTCACGCCTTTATCTCTATTCGTGAGCGTTTAAGTATTAACTGGCTTTAGGCTAAGAGAAATTACGGCCTGCATAAATGGAAAATTCTATGCTCTGAACAGTGTTCATTGAACACATTTGAGAGTCAGGTTTTTAATAGGCCTAACATAATGGATGATAAAGCTGTAAAAAAAATCAAACGGAATCTTAATGGTTGATAATTGAATTAAGAATCTGTTTTGACCTTGAGCCGAAAAAAAACAAACATTTTGATATTTAAAACAACGCTGTTTATGAAAAAGCTTCTAAAAGTTGCCATTCCTTTCTATTGGGCGAAATTTAGAAGCCCACAAGCCAAGGGAGCTGTACTGCTGAAGCGCCGCGACTTCGAACTTTCTATTGCTTAAAACTTTAACATCGTTCGTTGCAGGGATGCAAACCTGTCGGAAATAAGAACTGGTTCGGTTCAGCGGTTCACACAGTTTTTGATTCACTGGTTCGGTTTTTTACTTGGTTTTTGATGCCAACTTAATCTCGGTTCGGATGGAACCACTGTTCGGTCTTGATTTATTAAATAATTAGTGAAGTTCAGTTTACGTTTTGGCAGAAAGTACCTATCTGCCCTCAAATCTGCGCGGAAACGAACTTTTTCCGAACTTTTGAGGGCAAGGCAACCCGAGAAAGGCCAAAAACGCAATTTATATTCTTGGATCGGCTGAAATTCTATCAAATCTCTACCCATAAAGCTCGTCCTTACCTTATCGACTCTGCGGGGAAATCTATTCTCCATACTTTTGCTAAGAACTCATTTTTGTTCTATGAACGCCCATAATTCCACCGACACTCAACCTTTAAAGCCTACGAGGTGTGTTCAAAAAGTATCGCGAATTTTGTGTTTTTTCAAAAATTATTTATTTATTCATGAATATCTATTTTGTCCCCTTCAAAGTAATCCCCATGAGATATTATACACTTGTGCCAACGGTTTTTCCAACCTTCGAAGCACTTCAAAAAATCATTTTTTTTATCTTGTTCAGCTCCTCCTTCGATGCCGTCTTTATCTCGTCAAGCGTAGCGTAACGTCGTCGTTTCATGGGCCTCTTCAGTTTAGGGAACAAGAAAAAGTCACACGGGGGCCAGATCTGGGGAATACGGTGGCTGCGGCATCATTAGTGTGTTGTTTTTGGCCAAAAAGTCGCGCACAAGCAACGATGTGTGAGCAGGGGCGTTATCGTGGTGCAAAAGCCAATTTTTGTTCTTCCACAAATCCGGGCGTTTCTGGCGGATTGCTTCGCGCAAATTGCGCATAACTTGCAGGTAATATTCCTTATTGACCGTTCTTCCCTGTGGCAAGAACACATAATGCACCACGCCCCTGCAATCGAAGAAAACTGTCAGCAAAACATTCACATTCGACCGAACTTGGCGCGCTTTTTTCGGTCTTGGTTCGTGCGGCAGCTTCCATTGAGATGATTGAGCTTTGGTTTCCACGTCATAACCATAAACCCACGATTCGTCACCAGTTATGACCCTCTGGAGCAAATTTGGGTCGTCGCGGACAAAGTTTAACATCTCATTAGCAATGTTCATGCGATGCTGTTTTTGGTCGCAATTGAGCAATTTTGGTACGAATTTCGCGGCGACCCGTCTCATGCCCAAATCATTGATAAAAATCGAATGGCACGAGCCAATCGATATGTTTAGGTCCTCAGCAACTTCTCTAACGGTGATTCGACGATTGGCCAATACCATTTTCTCCACTTCATTAATTTTTTCGTCTGTTGTTGATGTGCTCGGGCGTCCGGCACGCTCTTCGTCGTTCACATCTTCTCGGCCTTCTGAGAACATTTTGTACCACCGATAAACGTTGCTTCGGTCCAAGGTAGCTTCTCCGTATGCCACAGTCAACACTCGGAATGCATACGCTCACTTAATTTCGTTTTTCACACAAAATTTGATACAGGTTCTTTGATCCATTTTTTTTGAATAGGTAAAAATCAAAGACGATCCAAAACACGTGCAAGCAAAGCAGCTGTCAACAATTAAGTGAACATTCAAAATGGCCGAGCTTGTCGGCATAAGTGAGGGACATGAGTACCAACATAACGCCAAAAAAAAATCGAAATTCGAATATACGTAACCCGCGAAAATTCTGTGCCATAGGTAGGCTTAAAACAGGGGCCGGCAGCTTCCTATCTGGCGTATATAGGAAAATTCTCAAAGCAGCGCTGCTCAAACACGCATAGTATAAGCTGTACAAGCGCCGCTGCGTTGCTTGTTTTACTACGCCGCGACGCAGTCGTTGCTACTGAAATTGAGAGCAATTTTTGAGCTGCTCTCACACACACCAATGCATTGCAATGCAAAAATGTAAATGTATTTTTTGCCTCCCTCTGGCTTAAAACCACGGTACCCTGTACGCCCTGAAAAGGGCATCACGATACATGTGTCTGGTTGGGACTCTAGACAAAAGCCCCAGGTGACCGAAGTCCCCTGGAGCCAATTGAAAAGCACACAGTTCGGGTGTGACTTTTCCACCTTGGTTGAGGGTGAGGTCAATCTAAGAACCTCTGCTATAATTTCGGCTATAGCACCGTAGAGAATTTACGTACTTATTCGTCGAGCCTCTAAAAGAGACTCTACCCGCGATGTGGGTATCAACGCACAGCCACCACGATACTCCCACTAGGGGGCCAACCGCAATGTGAACAGCCTAGGGCTGCGTTCATCCCGTGGTACCGATAAGCTCGGTGGGCTGCTCTCTTTTTAGACCCGACAGTCTTGGTTTGAGAGTACCGACTGGGGTCCGCAGGGTTGTCAAGACCTCATATTGCCTCTTATTGGCGAAATCACTACATCACAAAAATGGCTATCGGGCCTGTTCCGAATTCCGAAAACGAGAGAAATTGCCGCAAATCGAGTTGATTGCTGTTCCGAATTCCGCAAATCGACAAGAATTGTCGTTTTCAAAACGTGCGCTGCAGAGTCAGCGGAATTTAAAGTAATTGCAAATTAAAGCACTAAACTACTTCCCCAATATGAAAAACTAAAAATTCGAAATTAGTTGAACATTTTTAAGATCGTTTAACATCATTACTTAAACTGTTTTAAGTTTAAGTATAATTTTACAGATTTTTTAATAAACTTCTATAAAATATTGCATGAAAAACAAAACCGAGCGGCCGTGACCAAACCGAGCTGTTCTGAATTCCACTTTACTTTTTAGTCGATTGCGACCTTCAATCGGCGGCTGCTAGGGTTGCTGCATATGAATTTATTTAATCGGACTGCACTTTTTCTATTTCACTTAGCTATGTTTAACCATATTTGATATGACATATTCAAATTAAATATTTAAATACTGGTTTAAGTAAAAATAAATGGATTTAAAGAGTAAATAAGAGCTTTATAAATTTAAATTAGGGAGATGATGACAACTCTGTCTGCTGACGATAAACAAATACGTACGCGGGTCAGCCAGCCAGCTGTTTTCGAAACCGTGTTCGAAAAGTCGAAACGTAACCAAATCGTTCGGAATTGGGAACAGCAAATAGTAAAACGCTCGTTTTCGCTTCGTTTTTACTTTTTGAAAACGTTTGGAATTCGGAACAGGCCTGTATATCTCCGAAAGTATTCCGAATTTTGAAGAATTTGATAAATGTTTAAACCTTTATAAATTATGTTGCTGTAAAACCATAGTTTGGCCATTCACGTTGGTCAAATGCTGACACATTCCTTGATGTTATTGAAACTTGGCAACTCTTATTTGGTCCATTCTGTAAATTTTAAAATGATGCATAGTCTGGGTCAAATTTAAAAAGTAGTATGGAATAATGTTCAAAAAACCTTCTAGGACATTTAAACTTTGCAGTTAACTTTCCGCTATATGTCCTTGTACTCAATTCCCGTTTGCGCAAAAGTTGTGTGAGTAAGAGACCGGAATAAAGTCAGGAAATTTACTTAAAAGTGGAATTCAAAAAAGAAAAGAAGTTAGATAAGGAAAAGTAATGGATTTCGGCTATTGAATTTGCTAATGCAAAGGGGAAATAAGAATATGGTGGAAGAGCTTTGAAGAAGTCGTCTTAGTAGCAACAACCTCAGGTGAGGCATTTACCACATAGGCTTCATGTTGTCACACCAGGATCCATTGCCTCACTGGTTGCCAAAATTTGAGTCAAAATTATAAACTCTTTAATACCAATGCAAATTCAGTTACCCTCACTATTTGCATGCGACAGTAATTCTGTTCCAAGTCTGATCACACTTTCTTTCGCCATTCTGAACAGAAAATTATAACCATAATGCATCGTGCCAAAACTTTTTAATTGCGCTATCCGGTTTTTTTAATTGTTCTCTTTTTTTTCGGCGTGGGGTTTTTGGTTTCAATGAATCAGCAGCAAGAGCGTCCCGAAAATCTCAACCAGCTTAATGCATTTTGGTCAGTGCAGCAGCTGCGAACCGTTGTCAAAATTGCCAAACAAAGAAAAGCATTTGTCATATGATTAATGGACTCTTTCTCTCTGCCTTGTGGTTTTGGGGCCCCCCTAAAGAGGTGGGTTGTCCTTTAGCCACCGCAAGTGTGACAAGGATGCCGTTGGCCATGGCCAAAAACCGCAGCAGGGGCGGCTCTACCCAATTGAGCAAAATTAATTTGCGGTCGCAAATATTTATTACAAAAAAAAAGTGCACACGATTTGGAAACGAGATCGAGATCGGTTCGGCATGGGCGTTGTCACAAATTTGTCGAACGTCAGTTCAATGAATTTCTTAGCCAAGCTGTTTTGGCTGACCTTGAAATGATTTTTTTTCCGCTGTTGTTGTTATGGTCGATTTTGGCCCGGCCAGGCAGCTGTTATAAAAGTTGTTCATTTGTCAGGCTGTTTGCAATTTTTATTTGACGCAATTTACTTTTCCTCAACGAGAGGGAGAGATGGAGAGAGAGGAAGAGAATGGGAATACGTGCGGTTGGTTAAAGGCGGCGCCGTTGCCAAAAAATCGCCATTGCCATTATCAACCAAAACCACATCCACATCCTTGGCCAGTGTGCACGTCCACCTCATCATCAGTTTACTTTGGAAATACCCTGAAAACGGTGGAAGGCTTTTTGGCTATACGACTGGAGTCGCCAATTATCAGAGAGAGAGAGTTCTTTATGGCTGAACCAACCAAATTATTAGCGAACTGACTTCGAATTTCGATATGTCAGAAAGGTTGTAACGAACTCTATTATCGTATTTCAATATAGGGGAGGATTGGCTATCTAAGAATCAGAGATGAGTAGAGGCACGACCGCTCCGTAGAGTATTAAAACTCTGGGGAGGATTGGCAATGCAAACTTTACAAACCACTAAATGCCCTACGGCTCGTTTCGAAAAATCGCAACATGGATTTAGTGAGATTTTTGATGGACCGTTAGGAGCTTAAATCTTCTTTGCGTATGAGCTTCCCGTGTCTTCATCTGCCTTGGCTTTCAAAAGGCTGATACATTGTATTAATCTAAGATGATCAAGGTCCATCTGCCACCCTGGGAGTCGCTCCAACGCACTTTTGTTCAAGCGCGCCTCCTAGAGTGTGCCGTGTCAGTCCTGTGGCAGATGTAGTGATTTTCTGCCCGTGTCATGCTCCTAGTAAATAATCTAGTGTTTGTATATACAACGATACTTATTTTCTTAGTACATCTACGATGTCCCCTGATACAAGCCAGAACTCTTTCGCAAATGCTTCTAAGATCCATGTAGACGTCATTATAGCTGTTGTTTTTTTGTTAACCTACGTTAAGGGAACCTTATTTACGCAACCACAACCTGCTCGGGCGCCACTGGTACGAACTCTATTGAGGGTTCAAATCAGCCGTTATTACAGAACGCCACACGGTAGATTACAATGGGTTGACCTTCAGTTTTAAGTAGCTTTCTACTGCCTTTCCTTTGATCTAGGCTTTGAGGTTTTGGTCATCTCAGAACTCTCTATCTTATATAAACACCAGGTCGATCGATAAAAGAATTATCAGGAGTAGCCGGCAAACTCCCTGTTCCCTTTCGACGTTACATGCTGCCGGGCTACGGATAACTCAAGTTCTATTAAAAACAGATAACAAGTTAATCAACCGAAACAATTTACTTTAAAGAGCATGCCCAATTCGTTTTCGTTTCAAAACACACACAAAATATGTTTGCGTTTTAATTTCCCAGCCTAAATGCAACTGCTGAGCGCACAAAAATTGTAACAATCAGCGCAAAAACGTTGCGCAAAAATGTGCAGACAACAATTTGGTTGGTTGGTGCACAGCTGCCCGGTGACTGCCTCGCAAATGTTGCACCTTGCACTTGGCATGAGAGTTGTGGATGAGAGGCCGAGGCAGTGAACGCCCCACAAACAATCACTTACAAGCTGCTAAATTGCATAATCACTCCAAAAAGGAATCAACGGCCGGCCGGCCGGGCAGCCAGCACGTCCAGTCCAAGGAGGCTTTCAGTAATTGTTGCCATTATTTGCTCAAAGAATGACACACACACACACACACTACCACACGCGCAGAATGATGCAGCTGCTCTGATTCTGCATTTACTTGCAGATAAGAAAATGCATAAAGCACTAGGTGGAGGCCCAGGCGGAGATCCAAGGAGGCGCACTTGAGCGCAATTTGCAAAGCAAACAAAGCCAAAAGTCAAATCTGTGAGGATGCATGCCCAAATGAAATAAAATGAAATGCAATCAAAATGCCGCCTCGACTCCAACTTGATTTTTGGCTGCTCCTCGGTTGCATGTGTTTTGGCGGTTCTTTAATTTATTTGCAATCTGGCCAATGACCACACCCCATTAGGCCAGATTGTTGGTTTTTTTGCGCTACCCTTTAATTTGGGGGTGCAAATTGGAGTATATTAAGCTTGCGAAGCATTGATAATACTTTTACATTTGTATGCAAACTATAAATACGAAGGTAGGATTTACATAAGATCGGCATTAATTACTGACTGAGTAAGAGATCGGCTGGTAAAGCAAGTGGATCCCTCTTCCAGCATACCAAGTTCTTCTTAAGCAACACTTGGTTTCCCTCAACAGAGTCGAAAGAACATACTCTTCTGGTTGCCCTAAACACAGTTCTGCAATGAGCTAAATAATTAATTGAGGTACGTGAGCGAATCGAAATAAATGTATCAAATCATCAGAATCTGCTGAAGTTTTGCACATAGAAGAAGGTTGCTACTTAGAACACAACAACAGAGATATCCGGACTAAAATCAATTCTAAACGATGTCGGTCAATCGAGTACGAGAGAATTCTTGTCTTGATACCGACCTTAGCTCAGGAGAGCTTGATCCCTCAAAAAGGCTCGATATTGACTTAAGCTTGACATTCGTACTTCATTTGATCTTGAAATCGGCTGGGTGCAAGAATGCCCCGATTTAATTGACCTCGATATTTGAACTTCATTGAATCCGAAAGGATTGCTTCAAATTCAAACTGGATATTCAAACTGGATGTGAACTCAAAATAAGATTCCCGCAAGAGCCCCAAGTGATTTGTTTAAACCTTTTTATACTAGGAAGTTCTGGCTGACTCGAGGTCATATATTGTTTGCTCAACCCAGTTTTATCTTTAATAGACTTAGTCCATTGACTATAAATCATAAGCTGCCTTCTGATGTCAGGGGTTATACTGTGTGTTCAGGCAGCATTCAAAAACCGATACAAAAAGTTAACAGTTGCTTTGTACATTTCTCTGGGTTGGATTCTTGCTCTTCTATTTGCTCTTTCGCATCTTGATGCAGGACTATTTGATGTTCAAGTAAAATCAGTACTTCGAATGACCATTTTCGGTTGATCTATTTTTGATTGTTTCAAGCCTTGCGAACTTGTATCAAGTACAATCAAGTACGTCTTGTTTCAAAATTTCAATCCGAAGGTCGAAGTCAAATCATTTTTTTTTTCTGTGTACCATCCAAATTAAACAAGAAAGAAACTCGATCAAGTCTGGCTGTAATATACTCTGTAAGAACGAAAGTGGCGTGGCCGGTAAAACAAGTTAACTCGCTAATAGACCTTCGGACCATACTTTTCTAGGAGCTATACTATATAGATGTCCGATTTCAACCAAACTTCGAATCAAAAAAATACTAAATTACAAAATTTGGGGCGTTCCATTTAAAACAAAAAGTTTTTCTCACTAACTTTTCGACATATCTACTTTACTTGTAATCCATTTTAACAAAACTTTGTAAAATTTGTGTATGTAATGGTATTGCAATAAAAGGAAGTTACCATTGAACAAAAAAGTTTTTCTCACTGAAACTGTTTTCGACCGATCGTTCTGGGCTATGCATTGTCATCCGATTTTGCAAACTTGTTGAATATGTGAATCATTCCAACAAAAGGCCGAGTTTAAGAACATTTCCATGGGAAACAAAAAAATTTTTCTAACTAAGACTTCCTTTCAGAGTCTTCTTTTATATGATAGCTAAACTATATAGATGTCCGATTTCGAGTAAACTTCGTGGAATCATGGGAAAGCATAACAAACTAAGAAATACGAAGTTTGCAGGCGTTTCCATTTAAAACAATAATGTTTTTCTCACTAAAACTATTTTTTCGACCGATCGTTCATATGACAGCTATATGCTATAGTCATCCGATCCGGCCGGTTTCAAAATGGGCATTACTGAGCAAAGTTTGGGAAGATAGCTATAAAACACGGAGGAGATAGCATGAACAGACAACGGGCGGCGGCAGACGGACGGGCTTAATGAACCAGCTCGTCATGCTGCTCAAGAATATATACTTTATGCATTCGGAGATGCTTCTTTTTATGCGTTACAAACATCCGGACAATTTTTTAATACTCATTGCAAGGGTATAACAAATCTCTCAATACAAACTTTTCCGGGCATTTTCATTCACTTCGAGATTGAGTATTTCAAATTTTCTTTCAAAGTTCGCGTCGGCATAGCTTAACAAAGTTTAATACCAAATCTTAGATCTCTAGGATAAGAGGTATTCGCTTTGGTTTGATAATTATCAGTCAATCAGTCAGTCAGTAGAACGATTTATGGTATATAAATAGACCAGCGACGGACAAGCCCTTGCTCCCATTGCTCCCGAGAGTTCTTTTACGCATTGAAAACTGCCTTGTCATGCACACAAGCAAGACAGCATGAAAAGCTCAATTGCCTTGCTTCTAAGCAAAAACAACAAATCTATTACTTTTCAAAAATAAGGGTTATTTTTGTTGTTGTTGGACTGCTCTTAAAATCAAATATTGTGCCCACCGCTGAAATAGACAATGACTTCTTATGTCCTGGAATATTTCAAGATAAAAAGGAAAGTTCTCAAGTTCGAGAGAAGATCTCTGAATAGTATTGTTAGATACACCTCGAATAACTATTTGAATCGGGTGAAAAATTGTACTCTAGTGATTTCTTGTGTGAGAGGACCCAGCCACAATCGATTATGGAGATCTGTATTGAGTTCAAATGGGCTCATTAAATTGGGTAGCTTGTACAATTGATGTGAGCAAAT
The DNA here is from genome assembly GCA_018904265.1 of Lordiphosa collinella. Taxonomy (NCBI): domain Eukaryota; kingdom Metazoa; phylum Arthropoda; class Insecta; order Diptera; family Drosophilidae; genus Lordiphosa; species Lordiphosa collinella. The sequence continues at coordinate 257,985 of JAEIFV010000236.1, forward strand.
GAAGCTGTGTAGCTCTTTTAAGAAAGATTGTAAAAATATTGGAAATATCCACGTCGTTACGTACTCTTCAGCAAAAAACTCAAACTTAACTCAAATAGTGAAACCAAGCTTAGAAACCAGTCCGCGAACCGCAAATTTTAGTTGCTTACTGCATTGATAAGGCGTCTACAGACGCCTTTTAAGCAGGGTTCGGAATTGCTCTTTGCTTGCTCTTGCTCTCAGCTCATAGCAATCGGCTCTTGGCTCTGAGCTGAGAGCCCAACTTCGAGAGACATGAGCCATCAACCGGCTCTCGGCTCGTGAGCCACAGCACACGACTCTGAGCTGGGAGCCATTGCTCGGGAGTCGCGAGTCATCAACCGGCTCTCAGCACGTGAGCCACAGTTCTCGGCTCGTGAGCCTAAGCTCTCGCCTCGGGAGCCTAAGCTCTCGGCTCATGAGCCAAAGCTCTCGGCTTGTGAGCCACAGCTCTCGGCTCTGAGCTCAGCCCATAACTTTAATCTGACTGCATATAAATATATGAAATATATGTCCCATATAAGGGCATTTTCACCGAAAGGTCCACCGAGACCTTTTATTTTATGCAATGAAGTTCATTGAGTTTGATATTTTCCAATTCTAAACAGGTTTAAACCGACGGGCTTCGAACCGCTTTAAGCTTTGGCTTGCCAGACAGAGACGGCTACCATTTCCCCGTTCTCAAGTTAGTAGCTGTGGCTCACGAGCTGAGAGCTATGGCACATGAGCCGAGAGCTATGGATCACGAGCCGAGAGCTATGGCTCACAGCTCAGAGCCGATAGCAGTGGCTCGCGAGCCAAAAATCGGTTGATGGCTCACGGCTCCCCAGCTGTGGCTCTCAGCTCTGAGCCAGAAGCTGTGGCTCACGTGCTGTGAGCCGTTTAGTGCCCCAGGCTCTCGAACAGCGACTCTCGGCTCTAAGCGAGAGCCGATAAGAGGCTGAGCGCGCGGCTCGTTCGTAAGCAATTCCGAACCCTGCTTTTCAGGTATTCTCAGGGTACATTTAAAGTCGAGCATCACCTCCACATTACCCGAACATTCTTAGCAGCATTAAGCAGTTGCATGTGGATTGAGTTTAACAGCCTTTTATTAAATTTATGTTTCTCCGACAAAATGTTGTTTCACCAAATGGCTTGAAAGCGAATTTGGTGATTTCAAACTAAATTGCAGGCTCCACAGATTGCACATCCTGACCACACTTTGATTGACTTGCCCACTAAATCGAAAATAAATACTTACTTGTCAAAATGCCTTTTGGCCTTACCAGTGGACCCAATCTGGTGGCGACAAACAACAACTAACGGGTCTGGCGGGTAGAAAAACCCATTTAAAATGCATAAAACTCATTTGGTTGATTAATTGCCTGTGTCGCGGTCTTTTGATGAGAGCTCCTGGCCGCTAGATGACCATGATGACGATGGCAAGGCGGTTTTCTCCTATTTAATATCCTAGAAACGTGCCGATTAATTGTATTGATTTTGAAGTTGATCCACCTGCGGGTAAATAATCCAGTATGAGTTGAATAATTTGATCGAGAACTTTAGTTTTTTTCCACAGCAATTTCTGCTTTTTCTTGCTTCATTGAAAAATAAAGTAAATATTTAAATATTTTCCATTTTATTGTAGGTAAAAAAACAAAATGCTTTAATTTTCGGTAGCTAACGCGTTCTCTGATATGCGCGCGAGTCTTTTGGTGAAACAAATGCGCTTTTAAATATTTGATAAATTTTGATAGCAGCAGCAAACCAACTAACGGCTCTGGCTTTCTTCTCTTGATACCCTGTACACATTTCAAATGGGTAAGAGGGGATCATGAAGTTGTGCAAATGGATGTAACATTTTCGATAAATGCTTTATCAGCATCAACAGCAGAGTCTGCAACTATCTGAGAGACTGTAAGAGTTGGAGCCACAAATGGGTTCAGATTTGGAAAATGCACAAAACAATATTGCTTGATGTAGCGGGTGTTACCATGTCAAATCCAGCCTCGCTGCCCTGACTGCTGGGTAGTCTCAAGTCGTGGCACTCGGTTACAGGCTCTTACACGTTTGTCATGAGCTAATGAGCCGCAGCAGAGGGCCCTCGGATCTTGATGTACAAATTTGGCCCCTAACGCCCAAATGTCAAACATTTTCATTTGCTTGCAAGGGGGAATTGAGCGAGACACATTTAGATATGCCACAAAGATGAATATGCATAAGCGCAACATTGATCGTAACACTTCAGGTGAGTCAGGGTACGGGTTGGGAGGGAGTGAATATATGACTGAGAATATATGACAAATTGTACATTTTTATACTTCGTACCCATTGAAAATGGGTAAAGGAGGATCATGAAGTAGTGCAAAAGTATATATTTTCTTGATCAACATCTAGAGCCGAGTCAATAAAGCCATGTCTGTCTGTCTCTCCGTCCATCAGTCCGTATGAACACGTCGATCTCAAAGACTATAAAAGATGGAGCCCCAAATTTGTATACCCTGTACCAAAGGAAAGCAGTGTATATTAAGTTTGCCAACTACCAAATCGACTACCACACACAAAATTAATTTTGCCTCAGTTGTTCTTGTGATTTGCTTTGGTTTGTGCTATGCGCAGTGTCTGTGCGTCCCTATGCTCGCGGCCAAGCCAATGAACAAAGTAACTACAAATTTGCGCTGTGCGCATAAGCCGTGGGCACCCCTGATATAGGTCAATTAATCAGGAATCCATCACACTTGCATTATTCTCTACACCTTGGAAAAGTAAAATGGCTTGTCAAGTTGACACAGCCCCAAAGGGCCAAAGCCGCGATCCTCGAGAAAGGAATCTACAGTTAAGCGCCGAAACTGAACGGCAGTTTGAGAAGCTTTTCCATGGCTTATTACTTCAAAGCTGGCGCCAACATTAGATGTTCCGAGCCGGGATCGAACCCACGCACTCTTGCACAGCGATCGCACACACTAGCCGTTGAGCCACACCCGGCCACGATGCTTTTAAAGGTTATTTATTTACTTATTTATAATATGTTCGAGGACAATGTAAAATTGTGAACGAACATTGTTTAAAGCTATAGCTACAGGGCCTTAAGCTTATTAATTTATATTTACATATCATGGATGGAACACTGAATTGAGTATACTATTATTTACAAAATTAAATACTAGTGCTTTTAATAATTAATTTTCTAATAACAATTAAAAGAGTGAGTAATAGAAGAAAATTGGGGAAATTAAGTTAGAAGTTTATAATAAGTTGATTAAGTTTGTAGTTTGGAGAAATTGAATTATTGCGTCTATATTGAGGCTATTAGGATCAAATGTTGCTTTTAAGGGATTATTGTGGGGCGGGAACAGGGATCTGTGAGGTTGGAGTTGGGGACATTCGACAAATATATGTTGGAGCGTTGAAGGAAAGTTGTTGCAGAAGCTGCATGTAGGGATCATGGGAGGCTGGTTGAAAAGGTAGTTGTGCGTAATATTTGTGTGTCCTAGGCGAAGTCGAATTATCTTGGTAAATACCCGCCGGTGGATGGTCATATTTGGATGTAGATGGGCGTAGTCATAAATGGTATTTTTTAATTTATTCAGGGATTTGTAATGTGAGTTGGTGTTGTTGAAAATAGAAGCTTGTTCGGATTTGAAGTGGTTTTTAATGTATTTGAGAATGTCAGTGATATTGAAGTTGTTGTGAAATATAAGCGGAAGTGAGAAAGATTCTTTAGCGGCCTTGTCAGCGGATTCATTCCCAGTAATTCCGCAGTGACCAGGGATCCATATCAGCTTAAGCTTGTTTCGTTTATTTTGGAGAGTTTTCTTAATTAAAGATGCATAATAGTTGTTGTTATGGGGGTTGGAGATGGCTTCCATTGCGGACAGTGAATCTGTACAAATGGCAGTTGGTTGAGGGGAGTGTTGCGCTATTGCAGTTGCGTTATAAATAGCAATGATTTCTGCTGAGAAGATAGAGCTGTACAGTGGTAAGAGGTGTTGGAGGCTGTTTTCATTATAAACTACACTAAAGGAGGTTGCTCGGTCGGACTTGGAACCGTCTGTATATATAAATCTGTGTGAGGGGAGAGAGTTTTTAAGTTCGAGAAATTTTTTGTTGGTAGACTGAAGATGGAGTAGAAGATTTTGGTAGCAGGTGGATATATTTTTAAGAAAAATTTCAAATCGATATTCATAGGTTTTGAGTCGACGCAAAATCACAAAGTAGGCGCGTGGCAGTAGCGTTACGATATTTTATCTTGTTTCGTTTTTTCTAAGTAAAAAGATTTAAACCAGTTTCTAGTTTAGGTAAAATACTCATAAAAACAAATGATTCCGATCACCTTTCATTCCCCATTTTTTCCCTAATGTTCATATATATCCTCCGTAAATAATGACTCCTTTTGGTTGTTGTGATTTTCCCTTGCCACTCTTTTCCAATTTTGCGGCACAAACGATTCTTGCGTTGATACGACTTTTTTTTTAAAGCTGCCGGCACTTTCTCTATTTCTATTTTTGATGTTTCTTTTCTACTAGTCATTTACAACTTTTACCTGTTTAAGAGTTTTTTTTTAAACTTTTCGATCCCCGGAGGGCCAATCACTAGGTATTTCACTTTCCCCTTGGGCTCCTCCCCCATTTATTTTCCCAAAACATTTTATTTATTTGACTTCTGCCAGTTTCTTAAAATTTAGATCAATGATATTCCACAAAACTACGATAACCTTTTCAATAATTTTCGTAGCCCTCACCTAGGCCCTTAATGTCTTTGAAAAATCAAGCCAAGGTGGATTTGGGTTCTTAGTGACAGGTATGGGTTTGTTTGGAAGGCCAAGGTGGGATATAATTTGTATGCCGTGCAGAGCGGATAGAATTTTGGGGTTTTTCTTTTTTGCTTTGAGAATATTGTCAATTGTTTTTTTCAAAGGTGAGTTGTAGGACAGGAGAATTGGTTTTATAGGTTTGGCTATGGAGAGTTTGGTTCGAATTTCTATTGGCATGACTTTTGTTTCGAAAAGGAGGTTGTTTATGGGGGTGGATCGGAAAGCACCGAGGGTGATCCTGATGGCAGAGTGGTACAAGGATTTGATTGGTAGCAGTTGTGAGTTTGGGCAGTTCCCGTAAAGAAATAGACCAAAATCTATTTTGGACATGATCAGCTGGTTCATGGCATTTAAGACGGTGAGTTGGTTGCAGTTGTACTTATTGCTGGAGAGACATTTTATTATATTAAGTCTGTTGGAGAGGGATGTACAGAGATTTGAAATGTGGTCATTCCAGTTGTATTTGTTGTTGAAAGTGATTCCAAAAATCTTTAGGGTTTTGGTGTTAGTGATTGGGGTTAGTGAAGTGTTAATTTGGATATGGCATGAGTGTTTCTTGCAAATGTGTAGGTGCTTACATTTGGAGAGAGAAAGTACTGCGCCTGAGTAGTCGCACCAGGATAGTATATCTCTAAGTAGTGGGTTTATGTCAATTTGCGTGTTTTTGTTTAGTTTTTTTACGATATGATAATCGTCTGCGTATGCGCAAAAGTTAAATTGTTTGTGCTTGTCAATGGTGTAATTCAGTTTGTTAAAAGCAATTAGAAATAGGATTACGGAAAGAGGAGACCCTTGCGGAATCCCATTGTATTGTGGAAGAGTTGAAGATAAGTGGTGGTTGGCAAAAACTGTGATTTTTCTGTTTGTCATAAAGTTGATGACATAATTGATGATCTTGGGGCCTATTTTCCATGAGTAGAGTTCGTCCAGTATAGTGTGAATGCCAATTTTGTCGAATGCTTTGGTGAAATCTAGAGAAATTATTGAAGTGTGGTTTTTGCAGGATAGGGAGGAGGATATCAGATGGTCTAAAACGAGCAGACTGTCTGATATGGATTTTCCCTTTCTGAAACCTGTTTGGCGGCTATCGATTGATTTGTTGTAGGTATTTCCAAAATTTGGTCGAAATCGGGTGACTATATCTTAAGGCTGCCATAGGACCGATCTGTCGGAAAATGGGTCTAAGTAAAAAAAACAGATTTTGCTAATTTGGACGAAATCAGAATATCAGAACGATGACAAGCAAGGGTATTAAAACTTCAGTTTTGAGTACTATGCTTAACGAAGTCGGGCCGGGCAGACGTTCATATTTAATATATTCGAATAAATCTTTAAGTCTTTTACGAAAATTTTAAGCTTATTTGTATTACTCTTCATCATCAATTTCTTTATCCTAAATCAAATGTATGGGATCTTCAGAATAAATATCAAACTTCATGTTTGAAGTTTCTAAATCACAATTTAAAGCAGTTGACATGAAAACTATGCTTCTTTGGGAAAATTACTTTAGAATAGACGATACGATTAAACACAAACATTTCCGATACTAAACCTAATATCTTGTCTAATCATATCTTCTGTGTTTCATCTGACAACCTCAAAATCATAAAAAACTGTACGTGATTTCTTTCGTTTTCCCAAACTCATTTTTTTTTTTTTGACTTAAATTTAAAAATTTACACTTCCCATTTCCTGTGTGTGTTTGTGTATGTTTTGATTTATCAATATATCTACAGATCTCATTCAGTTGATTGGATTTTTAATATACGAACGAACGAAATATTTTGCGCTGTGCCAATTATTTAGAACGTTTGCACAAAGATCTTTTGATTGATGTTGATGTTTTTTTTTACGATTTTGTTTGCTTTTAGTTTTTTTTGTGGTTTTTTGTGGAACATGATTTTCAATTTCGTTTGTATCACGAGCAAACCACACGCACAAACAGCATTTAAAGTTACCGACACCGCTTAGGATAGGCCTTTTGACTGGCTGACAGACTGACTGGCTGACAGACTGACTGACTGCCTGACTGGTAGTTAGAGCACCAGCACCAGCAGCAGCCACAGCTTAGAAACAAATGAACAAAAGCTGGCCTTGGCCTTGACGTCGCGACGTCGGTTATTGGCAGGCATAAACTAAAATTAAGCGAAACGAACAAAAATCTCGCAAATTGCGTAAAGAGATTTTTAATTGCCCCCACCCCCTACCCCTCCCTGTGAAAAAACGCGTCTCTGCATGGAAATATAATTATGTATAGACATACTTATTATAGGACAGTCGAATTTGTTGCATAAATAAGCACAATAATTTAGGCGGATGTACCTGTTGGCCATCTGGAAAGGCAGGAAATTCACACGTGAACTGTTTAATTAATGCGACGACGACAATAAACCAATCAAAAAAAAAACAAAACACAAAATCAAAAATTCAATACCCAAACCAATTCTACAAAATATGAGGAGGGAAATTTCTAACGGATGTTTGTTTGGCTGCCTAAAATCTTGCTGATGACAAATTCTTATTGCGCAAAAATAAATACAAAGAAATAAAACAGGTAATGAACTGATTTTAACTGTAATTGACAAAGGGTAATCGGATTGCTTGAGACACATTTTGATGCCTTTATTGATTTTGGCCTGGCCATTCTATTTTTTTTTGCTAACAATACCGCTTAAGTCGTTCGTTAACGGTTCTCACTTTTGTCAAGGCAATTAAAACAAATAAATGAGAAAATTGTCTGTGGGTAACGTAATTGAAATGGTATAAAAAGAGATTTGCCAGCTTCACGAGAAAGGGCAATGAACAAATTGAGAGACTTAAAAATAAATTCGCATTAACAATTTAGCTATTTTGTTTACAATTTGTGGTCTAGTTCAAAACCTGAAATTGTTGCTTTGGTGAGACGCAAACGCTCATGGCTACGGAGCTAAGGCGCGTCCTGCGCTCTGCCATGTCAGAACTTTTTGTGAAGAAGTAAAGTACCATTGACCCAGCCACAAACAGAAAAAAAGGAGAGTGAAGAATTTCAGTACGAAATTGCGCTAAAAACTTTCGTTCTGTTTCGTGTGATTTTAGGCAAGGGGAGTGAGGTAATGAAACTGATAGAAGAGAGCAAGCACATGTGAAAGAATAGCGTAGCTGACAGAGGAACAATCGTTCGAAAAACTAGTTTTAGTTAGAAAAACTTTTTGTTTTCAATGCAAACGCCTCCAAACTTCGTACTTCTTAGTTTGCTATGCTTTCCGATGATTCCTCTAAGTTTGGTCGAAATCGGACTTCTATATAGCAAAGCTTTCATAGAAAAAGTACAGTCTGAAAAGTGGTCTTAGTTAGAAAAACATTTTTGATTCTCATGGAAACGTCCTTACAATCGGCATTTATTTGTTTGTTATGCTTTCACACAATTCAACAAAGTTTTGTCAAAATCGGAAGACTATAGCATATAGCGGGCATAGAAACGTTCGGTCGAAAATCTAGTTCTAGTGAGAAAAACTGTTTTGTTTTGAATGGAATCGCCTCCAAATTAAGTGATTGTTAGTTTGTTATGCTTTTCCATGATTCTACTAAGTTTGGTTGAAATCTTGGGTTCCATACCGCCTCGGGAAGTCTTATGAAAAGATTTTTCTGTAAAAACTTGCACTCCCGGTCACCTTGAATAGCCATTGGCGACATCTTTGAAGTTAATTGCCTTGAAAAAGCTTCTGAAACTTTACTGTTAAAAGCACACATGCTAGGAGATTGAGAGAAGCTCGGCTTTGCCCTTTGGGATGCAGTAAAGTCAATTATTTTTTTCATATATTGAAAGATGCTGAGTTTTAAAAATAAAAAAAAGTAAGTAAGGAAGGGCTTTAAGAGTTGGGATATGGTGAAATTAAGGGCGATCCAAAAACATAAATGATTTTTTAAAAGCTTCTTGGACTGCCCTTACTTAGAAAGTTTGAGAGAACGAAACGGGACTTTATACTTAAGAAGTGCTTAAAGAATTGCACGATCCTTGAACAGAAATGCAATTTTGTTAACTTTTTGGACTGCCTTACTTTCGAAAGTCCGGAAACAAAAACTTTCCGAACGGACTTAAAAAATACATCAAGTTCGTTGCTTAAGTCTTTTGTTTTAGGTGCTTGTTTTTGTCAGCTGATACCCACGGAAGGCAAGCAAATATCTATACGCACACATATATACATACACTTAGTTCGGTTCACTTCAGTTCATTTCACTACAGTTAGCCAAGCCCCCCTCTACCCCGCTCCACATCAAACCGGCCCACTGTACGCGCAGCCCACGGCTCGCCCCTGTGGCGAATACAAGTTCTAATGAAATTTGTCAATAAAAATTCGCGGAATTCCAAAAAGGAAAACAACAACAAAAACTCTTATAAAATAAATGAAATAAAATGCGTGTAAACAGCAAAATGAAGAAAGAAACAAAACAGGCAAAATCTTTTGTTGAATCAAATTTACTTTCTTACCGTTTTAAGCGAAAGGAACATGCGCTAATTTGTGTATATCAACAAAAAATATATGTAAGTATGAACGTACGTTTGTATGCAGCTATGCTTGTCTGTCTGTTAGAAGTAAATAAAACAAGTCAACAAAGTTGAACTTTTTGGTGTTTTGGTGGGGTGGTGATGATTCTGAATGAGTTTTAAGACACTTTTTACTTTCTGACCGCTTTAAGCGAAAGGAACATGCGCAAATTTGTATATCAACAAACATAGGGAACCCTCTTAGATATTATTGCAATATTCTATTTCTTGCCTTTAAAATTAACTATCCCACACAATTCAACGATATTTTTAAGCGAAGATATATAATTTTTAATACTTGTACTAACTTGAACTGCCCAAAAGATATGCATTGCGTGTTAGTAGCTTAGATAGGGGATAAATAAGCAGATTGGTTCCTAAATTGAGTTTAAAAATCAGAGTTACAGGCGATGAACTAAGCAAAAAAATCTAGATTACTTGACTTTTGTGTTCAGCACAGTAAATTTATGCAGACTACCTTGCTGCCTAGTGTAATTGGTTAAGTAAACAAGCCAAAATACAAACACAGACACAAAAGTATATGGACCAGTCAGTCATTGTCATTGTCAAAGAATTTTATTTTTGGCGCATTTGGCTTGAGGATGTGTTTGTTTGTGCATATATATATGTATATACCTACTGTATAAACTGGTTAAGCATGCCAAGTGTAGGCGTGTTTTCTCATATATGCATGTGTGTGTATATGTAGGTATGTATATTAAACAGGGTGAGTAAGTAGCTACGTCCAGGGCAAGGCCATCGAAAATGGGAGGAGAGGTGTAGGGAGAAAGAGTGAAAATATAAAAGACAAAGACACTTCGCTGTTCAATTTCTGATTCAAAAACTGTGTCATAAACTGATGAAATATTTGTTTATTGGAAAACGGTTGACATCAAATGGTGCAAATATTTATGGGGCTACTCAAAGTCCACCAAAAAAAGGGCACTTATTTTAACAATTCATTCCCAGTGAGAGTAAGTATTAACTAAGACTATTTTCTGCATATAATTACTTGGAGGTGGCACCAACTCATTTCAAAGTTGATTGTAAATTGATTTGATTATAATTTACAATTCAGACTTTGAAATACTTGTTTGTAGTACATTTTATGTCAATTATAATATATACTTATACAGATAGACAGGTGCTTGCATTTTTCTTTTATCAAAAATATATTCAGGCTTTCCCGCAATGCATCAACTTATTCATATTCAGCTTGAAACAGCCCGAAGGGCCAAAGCTGAGCACCTCTCAATCTCTTGGCTTGTGTGACACTAATTTTCGCACATGAGAAAGCGACCTACTGTTTAACGTCGAATTGGAACAGCAATGTTTGAGAGGCTTTTTTAAGGCTAGTTACTTCTACGCTGTAGTCAATAGTTGGTGAAGGTGACCGGGTGTAACATCTTAAAGATAAACCTTTGTCTTTAGATGTCCCATGGCGGGATCGCACACACTACCCACTGCACCACACCCGGAAATTTAAGGGGGGAGCCTGCTTTAGAGGCTTCAAAAAATCTAATTTTATTTTTGCATAAATGTCTACCCAAACTATTCAAGAAAGTCTCCCTAAAATTTCAGAAGCAAATTCAAAATATTTTTAAAGTTACAGGAGAAATAGTGAGCAAGCGTCGAGCAGGTATACGAGCGGCCGGAAAACTTTGACGTGCGATTCATTCTCGGTCTTTCAATTTTACGATTATTACTAATTGGCGGGAAAGATAGGGAAAAATTGAACGTTCTATCGAAACGAGACAAAATAAATTGTTTTCGGGATTAAATTCTCTTCTAGTTGAACCTAAAAAAACCTTAAGAAAGTTATGATTAACCCACTTTTTAAACAATCTAAAGAGAATTTTTTTTAAAAAAAAATGATTTTTGTTTTAATTTGCGAAAATTTTTTTGAATTTCTCACTTTTTGTTGAATTTTCTTGGTTTAACTAGAAGCTATACTATTGAAAATAGAAAATTTTTTGGGTTTTTTTGTTTCAGATGGAAATTGTGACCTGCATCTTCCCGCCGCACGACACATGCACACTCGAGGCGCCTCGGCAAAATGCTTGTACCAGGCATAATATGACATATATTTTAATGAAAAAAATTTGAGAAGACTGTTGAATTATATAACAATAAAACCTGAAAGTTTCGTTTCAATCGAATATTTCTTTCCTTCCCAAAAAAGTCCTCGGAAAAATCGATTTTTGAAGCTTCTAAAGCAGGTTCCCCCCTTAATATTATAATTGATGTTTTGGCAGATGAACGCCGATTAGATCTTCATTTTTTGTTTTGTTTATTGTTTATAAGTAGTTTCACAAAGTTCAGTCAAACTGATTAGTGAACATAATGAATTTAAATAAGACAATAGAATTTTTCTTACATCTAGAAGAGGAGAGTTTACAGAAAAGAGTAAAAATTATTATAATTTAGACAAAGGTTTCGAAAGGGTTCATGATGAGCATACTTCGTGAGACAAGGAGTCAAACTCACCTTACAAGAGCTTATGAAGGAAAAGCACACTAAGGTAAGTTCTACGATTATTGAGGGATGGAAGATCCAACAAGCGTAGTCTATGCTCGTACTGTAGTAGGTGCCTATTAGAATTCAAATTTAGGCCACGGAGGGCGAAAATCTGACCAGAGAAACATATTATTCTTTATAATTTTTTAGAATTTTTTATAATTCTTTAGACCATCTTTTGATAAAACCAAGAACACCCATAGCTTTATTGGCAATGACCGATATATGACCGTTGAAACTAGAGACCTGCAACAAGCCTCTAATGTTCGATCACACCGATCACACCCTTGGTTCGATACACTGAAATGATCGAAGCACATTGAGTCAGATCGAGTAAGCTGTTTGCTTGTACGGTATATGAACAAGCTTTTCATAACACGAGTCAAAATAGCCTTTTCCACACTTACTTTGTTTACCGTACGCGCAACAGTTTACTCGTAGTACTTTTGGTACGGGGCTCGAAGCTCTTATGCATGTGTCTTTTGAAAACAACAACAACATGCCACAGAGAAAGCGTATGCAAAAACTAGGCCATCATGCTATCTCTTTGGCTCACAAATTGTTGTTTTTTGTGTGCTTGTGTGATTGTTTCAAGCGTTGAGCGATCGGGATCTTGACCGGACAAGTACCTGGTGATTCGCGGCGGCGTACGCGGGTCGAACGACTTTATTCTGATGGCTCGATCAGAGCTTGATTTGTACAAGGGGCTTTGGTCGACTCGCTGCGAGTCGAGACTTGAGTATGAGTAAGGATACCGTCGATACCTGAGCGTGAGCGATTGTACTCCGGCGGCCGTTGCAGTTCTTGGTTGGAAACATATTTTTGGGCATAAATTGTATTCCAAATCAAATGTGATGCGTAAAGGCTTATCATCAAATAGTCAAAAGATAAGGTGACTACATGAAAAGTAAATGTTACACTTTTCAGTTGAGAGGCAGACTATTGATCTTGCACCAATTAAGAGAGTTTAAGTCCCTTTGTGGAGAACAGGTGATCTGATCTATAAGACGGCAAGTTTGAGGTCTCGCTCACAGGTGTATGGTTGGAATCTTTACAAATAAGTGACAGAGGTCGATGACTCCTTGGGACACGATCATAAATGGTACGAAAACTTGATTAATCTCCGACACGGATGCCATGATCAGGTACTTGAGAAGGTTCGAAGGAGCCTGAACGGTGGCTTAAGTTATACACGTGCTGCTTGTAACCCCAGAGTTGCAGGTTGTTTCCACTGACGCTTTTCATACCTTTGGTTTATAGATTCTTACCTTCCTTTTATATGTTGCCCCTTTGTTGTCCGCTTATTTCCTGGGGCACATGTCTGCTCTACTGTTTGGCTTTTCGCTGTGGGTTCGTTCCGTTCGTCTTTATTGTTTACACTGTGTGACAGTCAAAAAACTTCTGGGATGCGACATAGGTAGGTGTAGATATAGTTAAATGTAACATTTGGCATACCACAAATATTTCGTGCACATCAAAATTTGGAATAACGGTTAAAAGTCCGTCTTTTCGAGGTTGATATAGTTAAAAATCATATTTCTTAAACTATGCATCCTATAATAGTTTGCAATGCGTCTTTGAAAAGAGAAATGTAACACCTTTCCAACGGTGTATTACATTGCAATCTCGGATAAAAATTGGGGGAGCTACGAAAAACAAATCGAATTTTTCAGTTTTTTGCGACTTCACCGTACTTTTAAATAAAATGAATAGGCAAATTTAATAAAACTATTTAATTTGGTATGCAGTTTCAAAAACATTTAATTTTGCATCTTCTGCAAATTAGTTTATTAAAATCGAGTAATATTTGTTGAGTTATTTAACTTTTGAAAACCTAAAAAGCCTAATTAACAGTGGAAAGTTGGGGAGCCGCAATACCTCTTTACCCAAAAAAGTGTATGCCGTGTAAATTTAGATGCTGGTAGGTGAGCAGCTGTAGGTGGCAGAGAAGTTTCTTCGCTTATCTTCTACGTTCATCCGATCTTTACCAATCCTTTGTGGACCGTGAACCCGACTCATATGTCCAAAAAGTACGAACCTTCACTATAAACTGCCGGATAGACGTTTTTTCTAAATTCGGGCGGGGGGGCGTGGCATAATTGAGTAAGCTTGATCTGCGAGCATAGAGCTATGTCCATATGTAACCTACACCATCTCCGAGATCTTTATTAATATGGACAGACGGACGACAGACGGACGGAAGACAGACAGGCGGACGACGACGGAAGACGGTGTAGTACTGTAGTACCGTGGCTCAATACTTTCTAAAAAAAATCTTCTCACATTTTCGGGAGTGTTGGCGCGACTATCACCAATTGCGAAAATTTCGTTCCGACTTAATACTTTATTATCGTTTTGAAATGGCATACGTTCTACCGTGAGGTAGTTCTTATACAATAAAAAAATATGGGGGTTTCTCAACAGTGTTCAAACGTCCGCACTGGTTCTGATGTGTTTTATTGTTTTCTCTTCTATTTAGTTTCTTAGTTTTTTTAGGCACTACCAACTTCCCCGGTTTTTTTTTTTACTTTTTTTTTTCTCCAACCTACATATGCATTTTTTCTTTTTATTCTTTGTTTTGTTTTCTTTTTTTGTACGTATTGTTTCGCCGACGCGAACGCTTTTTTGTGGTTTGCCCTGTTTGGTAATCTATTATCAGACCTCTTAAATTCTTGACTTTTTTTGTTCTTTTTGCCACAGCTTAGGAGGCGCCATACGGACGAGACTTAAAAACAGTCGGTTTTTATGAGTATTGAAGTCGATCCAATTTTTGTACAGAAAATCTGCCTTAAACAAAACATTTGACTCCTCTTATGGATATAACGTTCCAATTCAATATCAATCTGTAAAGTGGATGGTTAACATCCTCAGGGACTGATAGCGGTGGCACTCTAGATACCACAAAACTGCAAGCATCGTTAGTAAAAGCAAGATCAAGGTGCCTATGAATTCCATTCGAAATGCAGTTTATCTGGCATAAAGAAATCTCGGCCATTAAATCTACAAAGTCATGTTGGGCGGAAGGGTAAAGCTCATTGGAGTTATCACAAGATGACCAGGATATATAAGGAATATTAAAATCACCAACAACTACTAAGCGGTCATGATCATCTAATAAGGTTGCAATTCGCTGAATTTGTTCAGCATGGTATATATATGTGGCAAGCTCAGACGATGGGGGAATAAACGAGCATGTGATAAAAATGTTATTTTCATGTGTCCGGATTTTAACTGCAACAAATTCAATGTTAGACAAAGAAACGCATGGGATTTCTTGAGTAGCCCACACAGAGTTTACAGCAATTAGAACTCCACCACCTCGACGATTAGGACGATCAAATCTATTCACGAAGTAGTTATCAGTCAGAATTTCGGAATTGTCAATGTCAGAGTAGAGTGATGTCTTACAAAATGCAATGGCATCATGTGCAAAAGTTGCAATATTGCCATATAATAATCTGAGGAAATAGAAAAAGGTATTAGTTGTTTTGGTTTTTTGGAACAGAAACAGAAAAGGATTTTTCTATTGTAGATGAAGGCTTGTTAAAGCGGTCTGTGAATATGTGAACTAATGTATTCTCTGGCCAGAAAGATGGTACAAGCGTTCTGTGTATATAACTTTATTTGCTGCCTTAAGAGCTCGAAGGCAAGCCATTGGTTTAAAAATGGTATATAAATGATTAATAGGGCATTGAATTTCCTGTTTAGGAAACTGAATCCATCCCGTTTCCCGACGGTATCACCTTTAAGTACGTATTGGCTTGCCTGTAAGAATGCGCCTGGCTCTCCTAGGATGCTTCGAAGTAAAGTCAAATGTATATATTGTCTTGTTTTTGTATCAGTTATGCATTTTACGCGTTGAAAACATTAAGAATGCACAACAATCAGCGCTCCGTGTTGTAGACTAGGTAAATGGGGAAAAAGGGGCGTGGGCGATTCTAGCAGCTCCCACGACATTGGGTTTGGGGTGTAGAGAACACCGCAATGAATGCATCAGAGAAGGTGCCACAACAATTGCTTTTTTTTTTTTGTTGTTATTTTTTTTCGCCCGCCACCGACACCGACGACGAAACCGACTCATGGAATAATTATCCTATGAACGAGCAGTTTGCATGATCATTGCCAAAGCTTCCGCTTTTGTTTTTGCGCTCAGCTTAATTTCGCTTGTTTTGCGGTTGCTGTTGCTCCGGCTGCTCTGGCTGCTGCTCCTCTTTGCAATTACGCCATGAAAATGCTGCATTTAAAAGGCATTTCTTATGTCATAGTCACAGCCGCTGAGTGCTGAGTGCAGAGAATATGCCCAGCCACTTTGGACTTTCTCATGAGTTTTGCCTTTTATGAATTCCGCTCAGCTGTTTCGAGGGTTGGGAATTTGAAAATGCCACCAGGCGCAGCTCGGAGGCGAGCTTCTCTAAGTGATGCGCATATAAATGTCGAGCACTGGCCTGGCCCCCAGCCAAACCAGAAGAGCATAAAAAAAACACAGCAATAGACGAAGCAGAAGAAGAAGAAGAACATTCTTTTGCCAATAAAACTATGCAAAATTATGTGTAGCATTTTTCAAAGTTTGTGGCTTTGGCTCCCATGATGATGTGAGCCAAAAGTTAGTCTGCGATTCACTCAAAGAGGGCATATGCCGTGAAGTTCGCGTTCGGGGCATGAAAATGATGAAATAACTAACAAACACAGACAGAACAGAACTCACACACAGTCACATAAACTAACTAAATTCAATTATTATGCTTGCCTGCAACATTGTTCAATATATTGCATAGAAAGTAGGCAGGAAAAAAGAAGCCAAAACTAATCAGAAATGCTAAGATGCCTAACAACATCAACATGAACATAGTGTGAGAGCAGATTCTTTGCTTTGCAATTGTTAAGGAATTTATAAAATTTTGATTAAATATAAACAATTTCTAAACTTTAATTTCGATTTCTAGCAACAACAAGACTTCAGAATACAACAAATTGTTTTCAATTTTACAAAAAAAATTATGACAAATGGTATTGTCGGGTAAATTAGCCAATACAAACTAATCGTTCATTAGTAGTTAAGCTCGTGGTGCACTTTAACGTAGACAAAATTCATTGTTTTGATTTGATTCTTGACCACGGTGTCGCTTAGCCACACATACACAAAAACACAGACATACAGCCGAACGGGAAGAGCTATGCCTAGGCATTGGGAGGCCATTTACAGTCCCTGACTTTATGGCTAAGTAGCTAAGTAGGAGCTCGCAAAACAATGGGAATGCTATTTGCACCATGGCTGCCGAGGTTCTCAAATCCTTGCGTCGCGCTGAACGACAACGCAATTCGAGTTCAAACTCTAGAAAGGTATCTGGTGGAGGCCTTCGTGCTATATCCCCCCATTGTAAAGTAATACTTAGCGGTAGATCCGCAAGAGGGAAACGGAGAGCATTGGTGGTATTAGTGGGTGAGGAATTTCGAGTCCCACACTTCTAGGCTTTTAATGCTTTCCCCCCTAAAAAAAAAAAACCCACACATACAGCCATGCTCCCATTGTCGCATTCGCAAAAGTTCTGCGATTTGAAACCGGTTTTTAGTACAAATTTGCTCTCCAAATCTCAAAACTTTTGCGAAAGCGAAAATGGGAGCTTGGCAGATATTGTAAATTTGTAGGCGGCAGCGTCTGTGCTGATCAAATTCCCTTGCTCTATATATAAGCTGTTATAACTGTAACGCGCTCATCGATCGCTTTTACTTTATCGCTTGCGTTTGGCAGCCGTTAGGTAATGTGGCCAGGCCAGTCCTACGCAAAGCTAGTTATGAATTGGACCTCGAGGCGCACGCATTGATTCTGCCGCTAATTTGATCTTAAAATCGACGGACACTTGGTCCTAACTCATGTATAATTAGTCGGTAACTAGAAGTTTCTGAATAACTTGGTTGTTCAGTAAAACTAGCAGACATTTGGTCTCGACTCCACATGCAATCACCCATTTTCGTAGTCTCGGTCTCGCAGTGGACTATCATTTCGCAAAGTGAACTAACAAACAACATGTTTGTGAAACATCGTGACACATGAACAATGTACAAGAACATTGTACATATAATACATTCGAACACCAAAGCAAACATTTTATGACATTTTTAATAAAATATGAGTCTTTTTCGAGTCCTCTTTCTGATTAAATAGTCATAAATGCGCTCATTTTTCGATCATTAATGATACTTTTTTCGGGAAAAAACGGTACCCTAGCTGCGGCTCTTCTTGAAGAGTTGTTTATAACACGTTGTTCTGATCAGTTTTGACTCATTTTCGAGTCATATTTCCAATTAGGTGCGAGTCTTTTTTGAGTTGAGCATATGCTTAAGTTATTTTCGAGTCCTATTTTGATCGCACATGATAGTAATCTAATTTTATACCCTTGCAGAGGGTATTATAAAATTGTCCGGATGTTTGTAACGCAAAGAAGGAAGCATCTTCGACCACATAAAGTATATATATTCTTGATCAGCATGACGAGCTGAGTTGATTTGGCCCTGTCCGTCTGTCAGTCCGTCAGTCCGTCTGTTTCTATGCTATCTAATTCGTCAGTTTTAAAGCTATCCTCACCAAACTTTGCACGAAGTCTTTTGGTACAAATACGCTGCACATTTGTCGGAACCGGCCGGATCGGATGACTAAAGCATATAGCTGTCATAGGAACGATCGTTCGAAAAACTAGTTTTAGTGAGAAAAACTTTTTTGTTTTCCATTGAAACGCCTCCAAACTTCGTATATCTTAGTTTACTATGCTTTTTCATGATTCGAACAAATTTGGTCGAAATCGGACATCTATATAGAATAGCTGTTATGGAAAATTATAGTCTGAAAAGTAGTCTTAACCCTTTACATGTCATCAACTCCGATTTTCATGATTCTTTTTTTGTTTGGTAGATAAATGAAAATAAAAAATACACTTTATTTTATTTTGGTTTCAGTTTGTTTTTCAAAAAAGAGGGGTTTTATGCATTTCTGCATCAAATGTGTTTAAGGAGAAAGTTCTTCTTCTTCTAATGCGACTAACACAAAAACTCGACAATATATAAATATATATAATATTTACCTCTTTATAAATGCAAATAGTTCAACCTATATACATTTTTTTAATTATTAATATTTTAATGAGAAACTGCGCAACCAATTGAGTTTACCACATTCACAAAATTGGCGAGAAAAGTGATCAGCTCTTGAGTTAGCGACATAATTTGGGGTTACCAACACTTATAATATACAGGCCTGTTCCGGTTTTCACATATTTCTTCGATTTCAAATGAAAACCAAATCGAACGATTTTGTTTTAGCTGTTCTGGTATTCGAACGATTTGCAATTCGAGTGTTTCATTTCCAAATTGTTTCCGTTGACTACACTTTCACCTTAATCAACTGGTGAATCAAATCTATCCAATAAATAATCACTCAAAATAGTTGATAGTAGTTTTATATAGGTGTTCAAAATGTCGTCTCTATTTTTATTGGTATTTTATGAACATGTTCCCAGCGTTTCCTAAAAAAGTGAAAACCAGAACAGCTTTTACAAAATATGTGAATTCGATTTGGTTGGCACATTGCAAAATTGAAGCTTTTCATAAAAATTATTAATTTGTTTATTTAAAACAATGTTTAAGGGAATGTAAGATTGCGAGAAGTATCAAAATACACTAAACAATGGTACAAAATTAACTTTAAGCCTTTATTTTGACGCTTTTATGTAAAAAATCGCATTTACTTTTGAATTCATTGGCTCCAAGCAATGTGAATTCAAATCGAGTAAATCTATCGAATTGTGAAGACCGGAACAGGTAGCCAAATCGAATTCGAGCAAATTTAGTGAAAGTGAAAACCGGAACAGGCCTGATAAAAAAGGAATGTTGCTGAACTGCATCAAATTCATGTTTGACAATTTTATAGTCCACACTGGAAAATAATTGTATTAATTCGGTATGATGCAGATCTGCATCACCACCATGTAAAGGGTTAATTAGAAAAACTTTTTTGTTTTCCATGGAAATGACCTCAAAATTGGCAAATATTTGTTTTATATGCTTCCACATGATTCTACAAAGTTTGGTCAAAATCGGATGACTATAGCTTATAGCTGCCATAGGAACGATCGGTGGAAAAACTAGTTCTTGTGAGAAAAACTCTTTTGTTTTTAATGGAAAGGTCCTTTACGTGGGCAAATATTTATTTTAACTACTTATACACAGTTCTACAAAGTTTTGTCAATATCGGATGACTATAGCATATAGCTGCAGTATGAATGATCGGTCGAAAAGGAAGTTCTAGTGAGAAAAACTTTTTTGTTTTAATTGGGATCGTCTCCAAATTTCGTAATTAACAGTTTTCTTGGTCGAAATCGGACATCAATATGGTATATCTCCCATAGAAAAGTAAGGTACGAAAAGTAGTCCTAATGAGAAAAACAAACTGCAAGGGTATACAAAACATCGGCCGAAGCGAAGTTAACTTTCCCTATTTTTAATCATTAACTAGGCTCAAAAAGTTTCTTCAAGGGGGTTTTTGTTAAACCCAGCAAGCAAAGTTTGGAGGGCTCCCAATTATGTGTCTGAAAAGAGCCGAGCTTAAGAGCGTTTTTGGGGTAAACTCAAAAAATTTAGAGTTTCCGGACAATATTCAGTACTCTCTAAGCGCGGGCTCATAAAAAGCACTTATGTCTTAACATTTGCCGGAGATGAAGTGGGCAGGTAATCGAAAAATTTGTTTTTGTTCAATGTTTTGCTTCAAGTGCCCAGAGAGGTAACTTCTATGTGTTTTTTATGAGGTTTTTATATGCTTCATTAGGAGGGTAAAAGCACTTATATCTGTGTCAGAAAAGAGTCCGACTAGAGTGAGAAATCTTAAGTGTGACCGTTTTTATGGAAAAAACGCTAATTCCAGACACTTTTTTTTGAACTTTTAAAGCTCATAAAGAAGAGTCAAAAAAGTGTCAAAATAAACACATATTGCTTGCTGAGAAATGATCTTCCGATAGTTGGGTGTGTCTTTACATGTAAACAATAGCCCCAAATTTCGACGCCACTTTATTTGGAAATAAAGTGGTAAAATTAGGACAAAAAAAGCTAGTAAAAATGCTTGCTAGTTCAACAGGTATAGATTAAAGATGGGCGCGGGACGGAAATTTGATCCCGTCCCGGCCCCGATCCGAGCTCTCCCGTCCCGTCCGAAGATGTTGGAAGAAACTTTTCATATAATGGTTCAAAATGTGTTGCTTCTTCGCTTGTGGCATCCGTCATTTCTGTACAGCTTTGTCGGAGTAAGTCACTTATCACAGTGTCACAGCATAGGGTAACACATCTTTGCACTTTTTCATAATACACAAAAACCACCTGCTTGGTTCTGACGTCTATATATCTATTTTAAAGTTTGGAAAATTCATCATACCTAAATAAGGAGGCTGACGTACGCAAACTAAACGAATCTAAACTAGTGACAGCTGGCTAAGTCTTAATTAGTTAGTAAGTGTATATATACTTTTGTATATACTACGCTATATTTACTTTATGCATAAAACTGCCACGCATCATGTGAAATTCTCACGCAACGGAGCAAGACAAGGCAATAGACTAGTAGCTAAGTATAAAGTTAAACATAAGAACTAAGGCAGACGCAAAGCCAAGGCTTGTACTATGTGTACATAATGAATTTCAATGTCACTTACACTTGATTTATAAACACAACAACAGCGGAAGACTCGGCAAGGCAAGAACTTACCCTAACAAAGCAAAACTTGGCTTGAGTTGGGTAAAAACTGTAATATTTGTACTTAATTATGAAGTAATCTAATTACTTCCTCATTGATTTGAGTGCATTCGAGCGTGATTTTCAGTCTTTATCTTGCCCACACGTAATTCTCTGTCTTATTCTGCCTGTGTGGTGCGACTGTTGCTGGCCGTGCCGTTGAGGCAATGAAAGAAAAAGTGCAAAAACAGAAAAAAAAAAAAAACACAGAACCACCAATGAGAACAAAGTCACAAACAGGCCACAAAAATCATAAAGCGTAAAGGTAAAGAAAAATCCAAATTTAATAATTATACTCTGTACCAAAAGGTATGCAGAGTATGTTAAGTTTTGTGCAAATGGATGTAACAGCCAGCGATCCCATAAAGTATATATATTATTGATAGCCATCAACAGTTGAGCCGACATAGCCATGAGAAGGTTAGAGATAGAGGTTCTTTTACTAGCAGGCAGAGTAAGTTTGTTTTTAATTTTTGCCACGCCCCCCTTCGCCGCCGTAATTAAGAAACAAAATGTCATAACTCTTACCTTCTAGACATATTTAAGATTCAGCTTTTTTTTTATCGATCCACCCCAGATTTGGAATAGATCGGATAAACGATAGTTAAGTTATGAGCAAAAGAAAGTTATGCAGTTATTTTCTGTTGCAGCAAAATAAATTTTAGGCTAAGGGCAAAATACTTTTCCGTTGTTTTAATGAAGGAAAGGGAATCCACAAAAAGCCAGGTCTTCAAGGGGATCATATGCCAGACTGACCAGGTTTACCCAGATAATGGGCATTCCTAAGAAATGCAGGGCAGAAATGCAAAAAGATGTTGGATGCTTTCTATTTCCTCCTTATTTCCACTACTACAGAAGTCATGGTGGGGCACGTGCATCCTGCTGGCTATATGACCAATGGCGCAGTGCCCCCTGCAGTGACTCCTATCTTAGTTCTTATCCAGTTCTTGCTAAAGTGTAGGAGTTTGGAAGTTCTTTTGGGTGAGTATTTGGCCAAAGTGATCGGGAGATGTGACAACTAGTTGCGAGATCCCATTGTCGTTCTGCCCAAGTTATGGCCTTTCACTTTACTTTCGTCATGATATCTTGCAGGGGTCTTTGAGTGCTGAACCGTTCCTTGCGCACTCGTCTGCTCCCTCGTTGCCCGGTATGCCAGCGTGATGGAGTGCTGCTGGATTTGGTTCAGTGCTGTCGCCGTGCTGCAGACTAGGTTGCTTGTTGTGGCGTTTGATGACAGAGCCTTAATGGCAGCCTGGCTGTCGGGCAAGATTGAAATGTTTTTTGGATATTCTTCCAATCAGCTGCATAAATCTCTGCTTGGAAAACGCTACACCATGTTGGAGAAGATGCCAGCTCCTGTGCCTTCTTCCGTTTCCGAACAGTCTGTGTAGATGGAAAGCTCGTTCTCCCTGATGGTAGTGTTTTGCTTCCAATCCTCTCTCTCCGGGAACCATGTTCGAAAGTTGACGTTCCATTTCTAAAATGGAATGCAGTAGTCGCTTCCCTTGGCCTCTGCACTTATTCCTACTTCCTGTAGGATACTGCTGTGGCCTGAAGTAGATGCTTTAAGAAGTTTTAGTTCCAGGAGTCTTATCACGCTTCTCGCTGCTTCATACTTAGGAAAGTTTCTACTGGTTCCACGTTCAGAATTACATCCAGGGCCGCCTGGGGGGTAGATCACTGGGATTCTTTAATACCCAGGCAAGCGGCTCGTTGTACCTTATGGAGATTGCTTAGGTGAGATTTGGGGTTGGCCGCTTTCCACCATTCCAGCGTCTGACGACCGCTGTGTATAACCAGTAAATAATATACGGTTGCAGTCCCCACCTTCTACCGAAAGTGTTTTTCCAGGCGTAGTAAGCGCCTAATGACTTCTTCATTCTTTCCTCGGTGGAAGAGATCCAGGAGAGTTTCGAGTCCCGAATACTGCGCTTCATTGACCCGGTTGATTGCGTTCCCAATATGAATAACTCGAAACTGTATCCTTGAACAGCAATGAGGAAGCTCACTGATTGTGGGTGAGAAATTAGCCGTTACCATTAGAACCAGGTCATCTGCGTACGCTGTCACCCTACATTCGTTAAACTTCAAGGTAAGAAGAAGTTCATTGACTACCTCCTGCGGAGTGCCTTCTTCTGTAGCTCTTCTTCTGAACACCCGACTGCTACGCATGTTTCTTAGCCAGTGAGTTATCATCGGGTATGAGCCAATTCAAGCAAGAGTTGCCGTAATCGACACGGTCCTAGCATTGTTGAAGGCTCCCTCGATGTCGAGGAAGGCCGCCAACACAAACTCCTTCTGATTCAGCGATTGTCCCCCCTCTTCTTCTAGCTCCGACCCTTTGACATAAGCCCCACACCCGATGCTGCGCTCTCTACCGACAGTCCTCCTCCAAGTTTCTTTAGGTCTGCCACGTGACCGCCCGACTCCGTCCAACGGGTTCCATTCCATGCCTTCCTTGGATGTTGTTCTCGTTTTTTCGAATGCCCTAGTCCAGCTCCATTTCATCCTGCGTATTATGGTGTCGACACTTTCCATACGCTCGTTCAAGACGAGTTCCTAGCAGGCCAGAATAGCAGTAGATGCGTCGCAGGCAACGGTTTACAAAGTTGAGTTCCGCCATATGAGTTGCAATTTTCCAAGTGAAGAACCGTATAAGAGCACTGCATTACGTTGGACTTGAAGAGCCTGATGAGCCAGGGATAGGTCGAGCAACGCCAAACAGCTGACAGCATCCCATAGGCACCTTTAGCCTTTGAAGGCGCACATCCACATCGAGCTCCGTCCCTCCATCAACAGCGACTACGCTTCCCAGGTAGCTGAATGCTCAACGCTCAATTGGCCTTCGTCCAAAACCAGCGCCGGGATTGTCCGGAACGGAGCTGAGCGCTTTGTCTTCTTCGTGTTGATTCTGAGGCCCGCCGACTTAGCTGAGGTGTCAAGGTGGACTAGGTATTAGCCAGGTCGTTAGCCTATTTGAAAGGAGGCTATATCGTCTGCATAGTCTAATGCCGCCGGCATGACCACCCTCCCAGGCCGGGGCTGTGATAGCATCCCACCGGGCACTCAACTGTGAGGGAATTTTGTTTTCCGGTCTCCCTCTCCTTCCCCGTCCTTTCCATTTCCCCCCCCCCCACTTCAATTTAAAAAAAACAGGTGGGGGGGGAGTGCGGTGTCTCGATCAGAATGCGCACGTGTTTAGGCCCGTCACACCGAACCACTTTTTTTCTGCCAAACATTCCATTGGTTTTTCTGTAGTATAGACACATAGACCGGAAGTTCAAATAAGCAATTAGAACACTGCGCATACAGACATGTCGGAACCAGCTGAAACCTTCAACTAGGCCAATAGCACACTTCGCTTGATTTATTCCAATATTCCAGCGCCTTGCCCATCTGCAAAATCGGTACATGTACGGCTGTAGTATGTCCGTGGCGCTGTAGACACAGGGATATCTGGCCAAAATGGCTGTGTCGTCAGCGAAAGTGGCAAGGAAAAGGACCAGTGCGTCATTTCTGGGAATGTTACTTCCTGTGGGCATGTCCATGGTCGAAAGCGTATACAGCTTGGGGCCAAGGACGCTACCCTGTGGCACTCCTGCTAGTATGTGCTTTGTGCTCGATTCAGCTCCATCAAGAACTACGGAAAATGTCCTGTCGGTAAGGAAACTGTAGGGAGGAAGCTTTTTATCTTGCACAGCAAGCCATCGTGCCAAACTCGATCCAACGCTTGCTTAACATCAACGAATACTGCCACGACGTACTCCTTTGCATGGAACCCTTCCAGAATAAAGTAAGTTACCCTGTTTAACTGCTCTGGAGTTCCGTGCGACCTTCTAAAGCCAAATTGAAAGGACGGAATCCGATGGCTGAGCTCATCCAACGCTAGTATCCTACACAGCAAGCACCTTTCAAAGATTTTCGTCACCGACAAAAGCAAGCTAATTGGCCGGTATGATTCGACCTCTGAAGGACTCATCCGGGCTTTGTGGATCATAACGATCTGGCCCTTTTTCCAAGCCTTCGGAAGTACCCCAGTCGCAACACTGAGTTGAAGAGCAAGACTAGGAACAGTATGGCTTTGTCAGGAAGTGCCTTCAGCGTTTTGTTGTCTATCCCATCTTCTCCAGGAGCCTTTTTGGAATTAAGGGGGGAACACACTTTGCGATGAGCAAAAGTAGATGGTTTTTAAAAAAATTCAGAAAAAAAGTATAAGAGATTTTTTTTTTTTTTTTTTTTTATTAAATAGTTAATGAATGAAAGGAAAATACAAATTTTTTTTTGTCAATATGAGGGCCGTTCAGAAAGTTATCGGCCTCCGAAAAATGATGAAAAAAAAAAAAGGTGCCCACATGGTGACCATGGTTGCAGCACTTGGGATGATCTGAGAAAAAAAAGAAAAATGCGGTTATGTTTAGAACTAATGTGGCTATCGTTCGGCCCTCCGAAAAAAAATTGAAAGTTTTTTTGACAAAATGGCGGACGTTTGAAAACAAAAAATTTTTTTTGGCCTTTTTTTTGTAGTATAGTGTAAAAAAAGTACACTTCAAATATAGGTATCCAAAAGAACGATAACGACGACAATTCTGCGTCGTATAAGCCCTTCCGGAGCAAAATCGGTCCACTGGTTTCCTCTGAATCGTGGCCACCAGTTTGAAAAACGTGGTTTCGAGATAAACGCGTTTAAAGTTTGCAGTTGCTAGGCAAATCGGGTCACTTTGGGTCATTAAAAGGACTATATCTTCTAAACTATTTCGAATTTTTGAAAATCCTTTTAGGGGGATATTTTTGAATATCCAAGCTACAAAAATATGCAAAAAAAAAAAAATTCAGTGTCCCCCGAAAATAAAAGTTATCGGAGGTACTGGCAGTTCGAGCTGACCAGGAGTATCAAGAACACGTTCCACTCTCCTTATCCTTGATGCAGGCGAAGTTGATAGCGGCGAAAATCTCTGCTCGATATTTTTCGCAAACTCCTCAGCCCGATCCCTGGGAGACTTTGCACAGGTGCCATCACTCTTTCGGATCGGGAATTTAGGGGTTACCTGGCGTTTGTATCTTCTGGTGAGAGACCAGAGGGCATAGTTGGTGCTCACATCTGATGTGACTCGCTCAAGGAATCGATCAGTTTCCATCTGCTTGTATCTGGTCAGCTGCTTCTTAACTCAGTTTGACACTCTACGATAGACTTTATTTTAGGTTTATGATAAAGAGAACAAAACAATTTAACAATTCTAAGAAAAAAAGCGGAGTAAATTCAATTTAGTATCAAAACTTTTTCAGAGATTGGTTAGCTAGTTAGAACTACAACAATTGTTATCCAGCATTGTTATTGATGCTGCTGCTGTTGTTGTTGTTCTTGTTGCTCTGGCTGTTAAAATGCCTAAAAGCCGAAATTACAATGTAAACTTTTAATGGCGAGCAGTTTGTGGCCAAAAATGGACAATTTTGCTGGTTGTCTGTTGATTTGAGCTTTGCGCTTGCGTTCGAGGCACTTGTTGCCTTCTTTCTAAGCGGCCAATCCAGCTCAGTACAAAGAGCTTTCATTGTAATAACAAAAGCCAAACAATGGGCAAACATTTTGTTGCTATTGCCCCTGACTCTATCTGGGCATGATAATGATGTTCACTAACCGCCTGCTGTTATTTCTCAGCCCCCGACAGCAGCAGCAGCAGCAACAGCAATAACAACAGCAACAACGTTCACACGAACTTCAACACTTAGTGGCTGGGGCTGGGGCTGTGGCTGTGTTATTCTTGCACATCAGGCGAAAAAAAATTCTATTTCCATTTCAATACGAAACAAAATTTTTGTTCATTGTTTCGATTCTTGTCACGCTGCCCTGCACAAACTTTGTTCTTTTCCTAGTTTTGTGTTTATAGAATTTGCAAATCACACATTGAATATAACATTGCGACTTGGTTTTCTTTATGGTCAGTTGAAAATGTGTAATTTGGTATTTAGATTTTGAGCGGCTTTTCATTACATAACAAATAAAACAAAAGCAAATGTCAAAGTCGCCAGCGAAATGTAATTAGGTTTTAATATTATGGGTTCAAAAAGTTGATTTGGATTAACTAATTCATGTAGGTTTTTCACCTTAAGTGAGAGGGTAAAATCGGAAAACAATAAAACTAGAATCGAACTTAAGTCGTGAAGTATCTAGATGTAATTCTTGTGCTACCTTCTACACCTTCTACAGATCCTCAAAAACCAAACCGAAATTGACCATGAATCTTACACACTGTTTATCCGAGATCAAAATGTTATCTTTGATCGTTGAATGCCTCTGTTGCTGCTGCTGCTTGATTTTAAGCATCGTTTTGTTGTACATGGTTTTTGTATGATTTGCTTGGATGGTGCGTTGCTTGAAGTAATTAAAGTATCATTCACACCGTGTGTTCGCACAAACTAACGGCATTTTGCTAAAATAATAATAATAATAATAAAGCAACAAGAACAAACAGCAAATGTTGTTGTCGGGGCTTCCGCCGTGTCCAAGCGCACACGCAAAACAAAAAAACTCAAAAAGAAGAAGCACCACCAGAAAGCAAAGGCACAGTCCCTACAAGTGAATCAGAGAGACACATCCCCACTCCCTTTGCTCCATGGTTGACAATTCTTTTAGTCTTTGACCTTTTCGGTGGGTCTCACACACTCTTCCCCCTCCCCCCTAGTGTGTGTGTGTGTGTGTGTGTGTGAGTGGTTTTTTGTTGTGGTTGGACAATTAACATGAACTTTTAGCTTTGCTTAATTACTCGACGTTGACGTTCTACAAAGTGACGCAAAAAAGGTAACCGAAAAAAACAAGCAAACTTGAGGTTAATTACATTTTGAAGAGCAAATTGAAATGTTGTTGCTAATGGCACTGCCAGAAGACGGCAACAGCAACAGCAGAAGCGACAGCAGAAGCTCCAGCACCAGCAACAACAACAGCAAATCAGTGTGACAATTATGTAAATGGACGCACTTGACATTTTTGTTGTGGTTTAGCTACGAGTTGTGTGAGCCTCTTTGGATAAGTGAATTTTGGGGCTGTCGAAGGTCACAACCAAACACACACACACACACATATACACAAGATACCGTTACGCATTTAGGGTCGATTGCAGACAAAGTGTTTGTGTCGTAAGTCATTTGTGTAAAGATGTACAGATATGGGGAAAACTAGTAGAAGTGGTGGCAGGTGGCAGCTGGAGGGCCCTGAGCAAGCTGATTCCCTGGTCAACACGTTTGTAAATGTGCGAGCAGCATAAATTCTACCCAATTACTTTATATAGTACTTTTTACTTTACCTTTAATACTCATGTGATAAGTCCAAAACAGGACTTAAGTGGCGTTTGCCAGCACACTGAGTGCAATATAAGACCAAAGGAGGCCACGCACACATACAAACAAAGGCGAATGTCTGTTTTAGGCTATGTTTCTTGGTGTTTGAGCGCATGCTGCTTTGGAATTCCCAAACAGTTTTGCCGTCGCGGTCATGGAGAGACTGCTCTTTTTGATAGACATTTCAGACAGAAGATCGCTGATGAGTGAGGATTTGGTCCCTCATGAAACAGCTGTCTGATCTACCAATCCTCCTTTGTTGTGTTGTGTGTGCCTCTGTTTAAAGTTATGCGAGTAGCATAATAAGACCTCGAGCCAGCTAAAAACTGCAAGTTTGTGGTAGAAAGAAGTTAAAAAGCCACAAATTTTTGAATGTAGGTAGGTGTACGAGTATACCCGATTCAATACGAGTTTGTTTCAGATTTGGAAAATTTTTCCCCCTCCCCCCTTTAAGCGCAAAAAACTGTCAGAGCCACAATTTTTTAAGATAGACCTTCCAAACTTTACATATATCAAGTAAGGCCCAATATCTATCTATTCTGAAAAGATCACTAAGATCGGACAATAAACACCGAAGTAATATACGAATCAATTTTGCTTGTGGGAGAGGGGGGGGTCTTGCATTGTCAGTTATCGCGCGCGGCCGCATGCTATGCGTGTGTGCGTATGTTAGAGTGTGTGTGTGTATGTGTGAGTGTGTGTATATGTTTATGAAAACACAAGAAGTCAAGGGAACAGGGCATTTTGTAGTCGGGGCACTCGACTACAGCTCCCTTACTTGTTTTTTTCTTTCTTCCTCCTATACGTACAATCTTCCCAGCCGCTACAACAACAACAACGGTGATGGGCAGCACTTCACAGGTACAGAGTATGTTATAGTCGTGCTTGACCGACTATCTTTCTTGTTTTGTTTTAAAAACTTTAAAACTTAGAAATAAACGTTTACTCCACAAATGTCACATCAGAGAATTTGACTTCATGATACTTGTAAACGAGTGCCTCGAATAGCATTTCGGCAAAATAGAAGAAAATTTAAAAAAAATAGGATCAAAAAACTTCAACGCACTAATTTGGATGTAGTGTGAGAGGTTGATAAACTGTTAAAAAAAAGGAAAAAAAAAAAGAAAATACAAGCTGCTTCCAGCACAAGTGCTGTTTGCTCTCTGATTAAATGTGTCGCGTTCGACAAAAGGTATATATTTTTGCCCAGCCTCGAAGCCTGCTATGTTGACTAGAATTGTTTTGAAGAACTGCAAGGCCTACTGATGGACTTTTGAACAGTAAGCTCCGTACTTAAAACGACAAAATTTACTTTATTGACAGAATTTCATGTATAAAGCTCTGTATCAGAGAACGGCATCGGGTGATTGTATAACGTTTATAAATAATTAACAACCGAATCAACTTGGCTTTGCGTTCATCCGTTCAACTTGTTCATATACACACATGAACGCTGTTGAGTTTTAATCATACATAGGCAATCGAACCTTGTTAAGGCTCAGAGTATGTTCATGTTCGCTTTCATACCAATCAATTCGGTTGTCTGTTCGTTCTGCCCAACAACAATTCATTAGAGCAGGCATGCCCAAAAACAGCATAGGGCAGAGCACTCACCCATACTCATACAGAAAAGCACATTGAAATTGAAGAAAAGTATAAAACTGGATTTAGTTCTACTCGACGCAAACACACGAAATCGTTTGCTTGTGTCTCGTTTTTTATACCTATATCTTCGGAGCAATGACAAAAACAAATCGTAGCCAAAGAGCATAAGGTTGGACATCGCTGGATTAGAGTGAGAATTAACGCGTATGAGTTTTTGACATATAATGAAACAGCGCTGCTGACACAAATGAAAGAGAAAAAGAGAAATAGAAAGGGAGTAGTTCTGGTGTTTTAACTGTAATGTAGCGGGATAACTAAGACAAATCTGATTGTGGCAAACGGGTTTTTTAATTGTCTCTATAGTAGGTTTGTGAATAGCACTATCGATAGATGTGAATTTAGCAAACCATCGATTGTTGTGACCCACTATCGATACTATCGGGGCAGTAAATTGCGCATTTCTAAAAACTTCATGGTGTAAAAAGGTAAGCGACAAATTAAATGAAATTAAACTTGTCATATTTATGTATTGTACAATATGTTAATTTAGATTCGTGGCGTTGGCAGAAGTTCGGGAGGAGGACAATGGACAAATTTTTGAAGCGCAAACATGGTAAGTTGTATTAAAAATCGTGGAGCTATTGGTGTACTTATACATATATACATACATCTTATGTGTATGTGTATGAACGCAACTTGGCCGCCAAAAAAAGAATCAGAAAAATAAAAATTTTACTTGTCATGGTTGGTTGTACTAATGCCGACTTACTAATAGTTCCACATAAACTGCCAGGAAGTCCAACCGGAACCAACAAAAAGGTGATCAGCCGAGGCTTGGAAATGTTTTGACCGGATCGGAAAGCATTCGGCAAAGTGCAAGAAATGTGAGAAAACTTATGAGATCAGCGGCAGCACGTCTAATTGATTTCAAAACGTAAGCTAGAAATTGTCAAAGGATTGTCTCAAATGATTGTCGAATTTCTGGTACTTATGTAACAATATCATTGATTATTCCCATTATATGCGGTCTTCATACTGAACTACTTGAAGCAGTAAAGAATCTGAAATCCCAAGAAGGTCAATTGGTCTGCCGTGTGCTTCTTGAAAGAATTATTATCAGACTTTCCCACTGTGAGAACCGTGCTCTGACCAAAATCATTTTGGACAAGATCATTTTGGACCCCAGATTTAGGAAGGACGGACTGCCTAAGCGGTAAGAGCTACAGGGCTGAAATTTGGACAGGAGTTTTCTTATGTGGTGAAAGTGCGTACTAAGACGGGGTTTTGGAAAATTCCACCCGGAAAAGCCGGAAAAGCGTCGGGAAAGTTTGTATGGGGAAAATTTAATTTTTCTTCCGATTGACTTGAAATTCGGATTGTAAGCATAGTATACAAAATAATTGGACACGTGTTTTCCCGATTTCGGAAAATCCGCCCACAAGGAAAATTCTCGAAAAATTTGATTTGCAAAAATCTATTTTTCATCCGATTGACTTGAAATTTGGTTTGTGAGGACAGTAAGTGAAATAAATTGAAATGTGATTCTCCGAAGTTGGAAAATACGATAGTAGGATCGGAGAATTTCCGGAAAAGCGACTGAAAAGTTTGTATGGGTAATTTTTTTTTCATCCGATTGACTTGAAACTGGGTTGGTAAGCGAAGTGTACGAAATAATTCGACACGCATTTTCCCGACTTCGGAAAATCTGCCCGCAAGGAAAATTCTTAGGAAATTCGATAAGCAAACATCTATTTTTCATCCGATTGTCTTGAAACTCGGTTTGTAAGGATAGTAAGTGAAATGAATTGAAATGCAATTTTCTGATGTTGGAAAATTTGACCTTAGGGCCGGAAAACTCATGGAAAACTCAGCAGCCAAAAACCGATTTTCATCAGATTGGCTTTAAACTTGGTTTGTAAGGATAGAATAAGAAATAACGATGACGGTAACGGCAACGATAACGATTGCAATAACGATACGATACGAATAACGACTGAATGCCGCTTATCTCTAAACGACTTAGCACGAGACTTCAGTGTACACCTTATATGGGTGCCTGGACATCGCAACATAGAAGGAAACGTGTCTGCGGTCAAACTATCCAGAATAGGTACCACCATCGAGCTTCTTTCAGAGAAGAGCACGATAGGAATGCCTATGGCAACATATTCATAAGGTGGAAAATCTTTTCCGTGGCCAACACTAAACCTAAAGCGTTCCACCACGCTCTTACGCCACAGAAGGGAACACATATCGCTTCTGGTGGGAGCCTTGACGGGTCACTGTCTTATTGGCAGACACGCTGCACGCCTAGGCGTCACTCACCATGATTTCAGCAGAAGCTGCAGATACGAAGAAGAGGAGGAAACAGTACAACACCTCCTCTGCCATTGCCCCGCCCTGAGTAGAAGGAGATTTAGAACACTAGGTCAACCTCTCCAACTCAACCTCTAGGAGATATTCGAGCTAGAGATCCCAGCTCTAATAAAATTTATTTTGTCCACATGATGGTTCAGTAACGAGGACCTCCCTCACTAATCACAGGGAACACATGTGACATCGCAATGGGCCCAAAGAGGCTTAAGTGGGAAGGCGACTTGTCGACCTCAGCCATCGCAACCTAATCTAACCTAGTCACTTTTTAGTCACTGTTTTGGTCACTGTTTGGTCACTGTTTGGTTGCCGTTTCCCCCATCTTCCCCATCCAACCACACACAACCAACCTGCTGCTATGACAAATTGCAATACTGGCTGACTGGCAAAGACCCAAGCGACTGACTTTGCATAGTCAAAGACAAAATTTTTCTCGCTTTGGTCCCCCAGTCAAACGTCCGTAAAAGAGCTTCGTTCTTCAAAATGATACCTTTTGATAATTTTCTTTGATCTCAAAGCAACCCTTATCAAAATGTTGAAATTTTTGCCTTATAAAATTTGTCATTTTACTTTGATGTGCTGGAAATTTTGAATAGAGATTTTGAAGGTCAAACGCTGGCGCAGTTGCTACTCAACGTGCAAACGTTGCCGGCGATGCAGGAATCTCGGTGACGAATCTCATTACCAACCTCCCTAACCCTGATCCGAAGTCGAACTCGCCAACATAATGGGGATCTTTGTGATTGTACCCCTGTGTGCGATAACAGGTGCGACGGGTTTCATATTTGGAGCATTGACCCAACAGGATATCTCTATGCGTAAGATCAAACATACCATGGTCAACGATCCATATGTGTATGGATGCCGTGCAAGGATATTCCGAGCGGTAAGAGAAATAAGTTCCTAGACTTTATTCCCCCACTCTCTCGCCCCGACAGCTAACACTATTGGGTCAATCAGCAAGACCACCTGCGGATACCGAGGAGGAGGAGAAAAAGGAGGAAGTTCAGGAGGATAACAACAGTTCCGCTTCGTCAAATGATTTGACTATTTCGAACAGCTCTCAAGATTTTGGCAGTTTATCTATTTTTGAGCAATTTATTTTATGGGCCAAGACTCAAGTGCACAAAGTGGTGAGTGATTGACAGTTTGGATTAGTGGCTTGATTATCTCTTTCTTCACATTCTTTCCAGATTATGTTTATGACCTATTCCATAGGACCAGACGAACCACCACAACCGAAACTTAGCCACGTAGCTGGCCTCATGAAATACGGTTTCCCTGGCATGGATGAGATACGCGTCTACAAAAACTTTGTTGTCTCCTACGATCGCCGCAATCGCATTGCCCACTGGGTGTGCGAGCATCTGGACTGCAGCTGCCTGGGCAACAGGGATCCCAAGACTCTGCAAAAGCCCAACGCATACATTGTGGATCCCCGAATACCGGCCATGTTTAGTCCCAGTATGCGTGATTTCAGGAACAGCGAGTGGGTGGGTGGGCACTTGGCCTCGCCGCTTAACTACAAAAGCGATGTGGCCAAATTTGTTGAGTCCTATAAATTTCCCAATATTGTGCCCATCAGTCGAGGGCTGAAGAATAATGTGTGGATGCGACTTGAGCAGTATGTGCGCGAGTTGGCCGTACAGTCGGGTTCGGTTTATGTGTACACGGGTCCGCTGTTTATGCCGCAACGCATTACGTTTCGTAATTGGGCCATTCGGCATCATGTTATGGGCATCAATACCATAGCCGTGCCCACGCACTTCTTCAAGGTGATCATCAGTGAGGACAGCCAAAGCGGCGACTTGCCCCATATGGAGGGCTATGTGGTGCCCAATGCAGATGTGGACAAGGGAATGGATTTAAGATCATTTATGTCCGATATACGTGATATTGAACACTTTGCGGGTCTTAAGTTCTACGATGGGGCAAGGCAGGAGCACTTAAATAACGCTAATCCATCCACAAGCCAAGGACAGGCCAGTTGATGGTTAAAGGGGTTATGGGAAAGTTCAATTAAATTATACACATGTCAGCACAACTTGGAGAATTTTTGTAGGGCAGGTTTGGAGTAGCCATATGAAAAGATAAAGGACAGAGAATCGGCATGTACTTATCATTCTGCCTCTCTGTGGGATCGCTAGTAGGGTGAAAAGCCACATGGAACTCCTGCCAGCTGAGTCTTTAAGTTTGACAATGATGGAAGTGGCTTCTGCATAATAGCTTTATCAATGGTGGAGGTTAAGAATTATTCTAGGTAAGGCGCGAAATAAAGTCTGTGTATCCTGACGGTGACTCCTGGATTGCTTGAAATGACTTTGAGACACTCGCGTGATCCAAACCAAAGTTAATGTTAAATTTGGATCGGAGTCTTAAGGAAAGATTTTAAAATCATTAGAAGCGATTAAGTTAATTCATGATTCCGAAATTGTTGTCGGTTACTGATATTTCTACCTGTTATTCGAAGAGTAACAAGTAAGGGCTCTGTAGTCTAGAGCCTCGATTCCAAAATACCCTATAACCTTTTGTGTGTTTTCTTTCATTTTCTAGCAGAATCTATACATGCAAACTAGGGCGGACATTCGATGTTTTTAAAAATGTAAGGTCATACTACACGCTACTTATACAATGCTTTTTGGTGTAAAAAAGGAAAATGGACTCAAAGTTTATCACTCATACGTACTGTTGCCCTTGCTTACATTTTGAAATTTTAAGTAGTTGGCGTAGACTTGGTTTGAAGTCACTACACTTGGCAAAAGGGTACTATGACCATTGAAAACATTATTTTGAATATAACAGCCCACCCGACAATTTCTCGTAAGTTTCCGGACCTACGAGAATCACGTAAGTTTCACTAAAAATCGAAGTCCGCTTTTTGTTAGAAATGCGGGTTTCAAACGGACATCAGTTATCACGATAGTTTCTCTTAAATTCGAAATCCGTTTTTCGTCAGAAATGCGGGCTTCAAACGGAAAAAGATTCAGTTTTAGATCCGCTTTTGACCTGTTTCCGCCATCGAGAAAGTTTCGAGAACGGATCCGAAAACGTGTGTCGAGAACTTACATTTTGCTGCCACAAACTGAGCGACAGGTAATACTTTTTCAACCCGAAAACGGAACACGTTCTCGAAAGTTTAGTAAGAAAAACTTTCTAGAAAATGTCGCAAGCGGATCCGTTCTGGCGGTAGATTGTCGGCTGGGAATGGCAATTTAAATTTTATTTTATATATTTGCGAAATTGTATGTATATAATACACTATTTTTACTCTTCTGCGCTGGTTATTCCTTGGTGAAAGCAAGATTTAGCCGATTTACCGCCTAAGAGGCTGTCAGAATACTTTTTATGTGAGTCGTCACACGAACTGAACTTGAACTCAAGTGCAGCGCATCACGGTTTCTGCGCATATATTAACAATCGGTGCTGCTTATATCGTCTATCTGATCATTTTCAATTTTGAGGATCGATGAAAAATGCGCATAACTATATTTGTCAAGAAGGTCCGTGCGTTCATGCGGACTGAAAATACGTGTACGAAAGCAATTGCGACTACTAAGTATAGTCGTGTCGTTCGTGTCATGTCAAGTGTCGTTCATTTAGCATATCTCTATTAAAATCACTAGGTTTTATTGTATAAAATGCGGTCTGTAAATACTCAACTGATTTACATTTGCCAATCTGAGCTTTGTAATCAAAAGGGCAACGCTACACACTCAATTAGAGAACAAACAGCACTCGTGCTGCCAACAAACTCCCAAATTGTATTTTCTTCTTTTTTCCCTAAGTTACCATATTATCCATCAACTTAACTTAACACACCGGATGAAGTTTTTATGCCCAAAGGGTATTATAATTTTGACCAAGCATGTTTGCAACACATAAATATTTTTTTCCGCCTCTTGAACTTTTTTTTGATTTAAGTGTGTTTTCGTGAAAACGTTAACATTTTGCATCCAAATTGAATAATGTTGTATAAAAGATGAAAAATATGCCCACGGTTACTACATCGGGTATAAAAAAACTCCAATTAGTTTAAGAAACTGAAATCGATTGCTCAATGCCAAGTGAATTCAAATCGAGAGAAAAATTACGACGAGATTACCACAGATTGTCTCACTATCATACAAATTAATACAACTTAAGCGCGAAAATTTTCGCTTTCACGAAAATCGAGTGCCGGAACAGACCCCGTATATGTATTCTTAATCGGGGTGACTAGCTGAGGTTATTTAGCCTTTCCGTCTGTATGTTCGTCTGTCTAATTGTTTTACGCAAACTAGTATCCCTTCGTGCAAAGTTTAGTTTTTTTAAAGCGATCGAGCTATTTTGCATACTCTTTTTATACCCTCTCAGAGGGTAAAATAAAATTGTCCGGATGTTTGTAAGGCATTGAAGGAATCATCTTTAACATAAAGTATATATTCTGGATTAACACGACGAGCTGAGTTGATTAAGCATAGAAGGAAGCATCTCCGACCATTTAAAGTATATATATTCGTGATCAGCATGACGAGCTGAGTTGATTTCGCCCTGCCCGTCTGTCCGTCTGTTTTTATCCTATCTCCTCCGTCAGTTTTAAAGCTATCCTCACCAAACTTTGCACGAAGTCTTTTGTACAAATACTCTGCTCATTTGTCCGAACCGGCCGGATCGGATGACTATAGCATAAAGCTGTCATAGGAACGATCGCTCGAAAAACTTGTTTAAAAGAGAAAAACATTTTTGTTTTTCTTGGAAAGGCCTCCAAACTTCGCATTTCTTAGTTTACTATGCTTCTCCATGATTCCACCAAATTTGGTCGAAATCGGACATCTATATATTACGGCTGTAATAGAAAAGTTGCGTCTAAAAAAGTAGTCTTAGTTAGAAAAACTTTTTTGTTTTTAATGGAAATGTCTTCAAAATTGGCTTGTATTTCTTTTATATGCTACCACACAATTCTACAAAGTTTTGTCAAAATCGGATGACTATAGCTTATAACTGCAGTATGAATGATCGGTCGAAAAAGAAGTTCTAGTGAGAAAATCTTTTTTGTTTTAAACGGAATCGCCTTCAAAAAGTATACATGATAGTTTGTTATGCTTTTCCATGATTCCACTAAATTTGGTCGAAATCGGAGTAGTCTTATTTTTTTAGAAAAACAAACTGCAAGGGTATATGTACAAAATTACGGCCGAGCCGAAGTTAACTTTCCCCTATTTTTATACCCTTGCAGAGGGTATTATAAAATTGTCCGGATGTTTGTAACGCATAGAAGGAAGCATCTTCGACCATATAAAGTATATATATTCTTGATCAGCACGACGTGCTGAGTTGATTTCGCCCTGCCCGTCTGTCCGTCCGTCGGTCCGTCTGTTTCTATGCTATCTCCTCCGTCAGTTTTAAAGCTTTCCTAACCAAACTTTGCACGAAGTCTTTTGGTGCAAATACGCTGCACGTTTGTCGGAACCGGCCGGATCAGGATGACTATAGCATATAGCTGCCATTGGAACGATCGGTTGGAAAACTAGTCTTTAAGAGAAAAACTTTTTGTTTTAATGGAAACGCCTCCACAGTACGTGTATTTTTTGGTTTACTATCCCTTCCCATGATTTCACTAAGTTTGGTCGAAATCGGGATGACTTTAGCATATAGCTGGCAGGGAGACAGGAGGTCGGAAAACTACTTCGAGTGAGGAAACTTTTTTTGTTTTTAATGAAAACGTCCTTTTTATTGGCATACACTTATTTATACTTTGGCCACATTTCTACAAAGTTTTATCAATATCGGATGACTATAGCATATAGCTGCAGTATGAATGATCGGTCGAAATAGAAGTTCTAGTGAGAAAAACTTTTTTGTTTTTAAATGGGATCGCCTCCAAATTTCGCAATTAACTTTGTGTATTATGCTTTTCCATGATTTTACCAAGTTTAATCGAAATCAGACATCTTTATAGTATAGATCCCAAAGAAAAGTAATGTCCAAAAAGTAGTCTTAGAAAAACTTTTGTTTTCAATGGAAGCAGCAAGGGTATTAAAAACTTCGGCTGAGCCGAAGTTAACTTTCTCCTATTTTCAAAACGTACAACGCTTTCGTTTTTTTTTTTGAAAATGATTATTATTTTTGGAGAGTTAGAGCGGGGTGTGAAAGTTTTTTTTTTTATTTTTTTTATAATTTTTTTTTATTTTATTTAATTTAATTTTTTTTTCATATTTTTTTTTTTTTATTATTTGTATTTTTTTTTTTTTTGTTATTTTTTTTTTTTTTTTTTGGTTGTTATACGTTTGGGGATGTTATTCAGAGATCTGCAAGAGTGCCTGTTTTCTTGACTCGAGTATACTTGTTGTAAATGCGTCTTGGGTATGATTTTCCACTCAAAATATGAAGTCAGTTCATATACTCACTCATATCGTACTAGTATTTCAGTGACTGGTCTCAGTTTTGAGCGGGTGTCAAATTTACTTGTTCCTGCTTTGAGCGACACCGCACGATGCTTTCGTCTTTGAGTGGGCGGTCGCACGCAGACTTTGCAGGTTACATACCAATTTTACTCAGACAGCAAAGAGGAATACGCAAATAACCCGGTGTTTTGAGCACACATTCTACCAATACTTAAGTATTACTTGAGTATTGCTCTTCGCATTTGTTGGTTTCTAAAGCACGCGTCACGTTTGCCTACTCAGGGTAGGGAAAGGCATATCCGACTTAAATAAGTATGTATATGAATAAATTTATTAAAGATCCATACAAAAAATATTGCTTGTGGTATAAGAATAATAAACATGTGTAAGTCTTTTCCACGAACGACGGTCCAAGGCCCTTATTTTAAAATTCTAAAATATTTTCATAAAAAACATAGGTTAAATGCTCGCTCAAATTTAAAGGGTATGCAAACTTCTTCATACCTTTTTTCAGTGGGCGTAGGCAAAATTGCAAAAACAATACACACAGAATTCGGTTCTGCTGACGTCGACGTCAAAAGTGTGGGATGAATTTGACGAGAAGTGAAGGAAACGAACAGAAGCCGAAGACATATCAGAGAGCAGACACACAAGGTCACCAGTAAAAAAAATTCCACAAGAGGCAAGCATGAGTAAAAAAATACTTAAGTGAGAAAGCGATAGATAGAAAATGCGTTGCTTGAATTGTTGGTGGATAATTTCACACTCAAATTTTACGGTTCCCTGTTTGTATGAGTATTTCCTATACGCTACGCGAGTGGCGCGAGTGTTTTCGGCACTTAAGTGCGAGACGCAAATATGCCGCGAGTAGAAATACTACTGTATACATTTTGTTGGAGTAGTCGGGATATCCGAGTGCGAAAATATCAAGTACTTATGCAGTGCACTTGCAGTTGCGGTGCACTCGTGCAGATCTTTGGTGTAGATCTTTGCATCCTCAGAAAACCTAAGTGAGATTACAGTCAGCCGTTCTTAAGGAATGAAACACTGAAAAATAAAAGAAACTACCAGACTGATTAAGTTTAAGTATTGGCAGTCCTAAATCTGACGTCTTCAATATTCAACCTTCAAGCTTCGTCACAAAATGCTCCTAAAACTATAGAATGTAGCCTCAATGCCACCAAGTGGCTCTGCTAATGTGCAGCTTTGCACTTAAGCATAAAAAAGGGGATGAACAAATTAATATTCAGACTACACTTCTTATCGGATTCCTCGTATTGAAGTGGGCAGTGACGACCTCTTCGAGCGAAACTCTTTCGAGCGTTCATTCTGTGAATCTGGTGTTAAGTTCAGGCAAACACCTTCCCCAGTTTGACCCTCACCCAAATAGGCAAACAGCACGCAAACTCTAATTAAAAACATTAACTATGGCAGCCAACTGACTGACTAAATATAATATACATACACATCTACACATCTTCACACTTGTATTATAAAATATGCGTCATGAGAAGCACGAGAATTTCGCATAAAATTACAAAAGTTGAAAAGAGTTTTTTTTTTTTATCGAATGTTGTTGTATTTTGTGGGAATAACAGCAAAAACGTTACGAGGCGGAAGAAGAGCAGCAGCAGCAGCAGCAGCCGCAACCTGTTGTGAAATCAAATTATGAACTCCAGCAGCGACTTCCGAACTTTCGACAACTTTGGCCCATTCATTTGGCATTTGTTTGTTTTGTCATCAGCTAAAACTACAAATTATGTGCATGCCGTTTTGGCTTAGCCCCATCAACAGATCAATGGGAGTTGGCTGGGCTCGTAAAATACAGTCTGGACAACGAACCTTCGTTCGCTTGGCCCACGTTCTAGTTCTTTGCGTAGGCCTGGCTCGGTGAATAAATGTTTGTCATTTGTTGTTAAGTTTGTATTATTCGAGTTGTATTTAAGCTACCAACTTGGCACGCCCAAGGATTGATCAACTGGAATGTTTATTACGGATCAACATAATTTTGTAGGCTTTTGATGGTCATTCAGTTGGGGTTTTCTCTTCGTTCTGGTGGGCTGTTTCCTGTGGGCAGTCTTAAGCTGATAACACTGAATATAGTGGACGCCCGCCTACCAGGTGAAAGACATTCAGAAGAACTGAACAATATTTAACAATTCGTTTGCCCGTTCACCAACTGTGCAAGTAAGTCCTCAGGTCGCAATTGTGTATGACTACCAAAAAACAAGAGCCACAAAAGAAGAACACCTAAAACGGCTTACATTCATTCCGCATTATTAACCACAACAACTGCATATGTATGCCATATAATTGACCAAATGAATTTACCAAATCACAGATCGTGGCAGGCCTTTGGGGGGCCATCTGGGGTCGGGACTGTTTAGCATAGTAAATGTTGCGTTTATAAATTTAAAAACCTATAATAAAGTCATTTGCTCTGGTCAGTGCCAATTGCCGGTGGGCAAAACGAAACGAGAAATACACCAAAAACAATAACAACAGAACCGAGTGAGGAAAACTCTTTGTCCAGATCGTTACGCATGCGCCGACATTTGGGGAGGAATCAGAAGCAGAAGGAGCAGGCAAGCAGCCAGGCAGACAGCGTGCAGCGTGCAGCAGGCGGCAGGCGAGAGAGCAGAGCCAACGACAGCCGACAACCGAGAGGCGACAAGTGCTGGCCACATTAAATGAGTATGAATTAGTTCTGTAACAAAGTGTGGACTGAAAAATACCCCGGGAAGCGGAATCATTATAGCCATAAAATTTTGGCCCACTTATATGCTCTCAGGAAAAAGATAGAAAGTTTGATGTCAAAAGTTCAAAAAGAATGAAAATTCTTGATCCAAGAGCAAAATACTTGATCTAAGTATGAATTTGTGTTCCCATTTTTCTTGATCCCAGAGCTTCAATACTCAAATCATGTTGAAAAACTCTTGAATTAAGTGCTAAACGTACACAAAGTCAAGATTGCTCATTCTAGAATCGAGCATAGAGCATTGTTTTAAACCAAGAATGTTCGTTTTGGATTAAGAGCTCGTCAGGTTTAAGAGTGAGATCTATCAATATTGAATCAAGAGCTACACAGATTCAAAAGTAATGCCACCAACACTTCAATCAAACAACAACTTAAAATCAGTTTTTTTCCTTTTTTGCTTAAATTTAATTCATTAAAAATTAATTTTCCAACTATGTAGCAAGTTTTAGACGGCTCTAAGAACACACAACACTACAAAGTAGCAACAGTTCTTGCCTGTCAAGACCATGCCAGCAATGCCATACCTGTTTGGGAATTCCAAAGCAACATGAGTGGGAAAAATCGATGGCGCTCTCTGCTTTTTAGTTTCCCCACACATCCCCACTGTAAGAGCGGACTCTACGACAGGGTTCCCCAAAAAAGAAAAGGAGAAATTAAACGACAATTAAATTGTTACGGAAAACACAGTTATGTTGAAATATTTAGTTTATTCTACTATATAGACTTCATAGCTCTTTTCTTTATCTCGTCTTCTAGATCTTCTAGTTCTTAGTCTATTTCACATCGAGTCTTATTATTTTCATGAATGATTCACTATAAGTCGTTGAACATCGAAAAGTTTAATTGCCTTTTTGTGGATGGATATATTTGTATAGAGATTTCTTTCCAAAACCAATTCCGACCTAGGGGCAACATTATATCATCTTTCATTGCGTTGTTTCTTTTTAATATCCTCAATTAGAGTTTCAGTTTCGGATATTGAAAGAATACCAGTCGTTTGGTTTAATCCTCATCTTTCTCAATTTCGGTTGAAATAACTGCATCTGCTACTCTTCCAATCGTATTGTTGGTGTAGTTTAAATGAAGTTCGGTTCTATTAAGATTTGACAGATCTTTTTTTTTACTTGTGATTTAAACAATTTTCTATCTCTAACAAGTTTAACTTCTTCTCGAAGTTATAAGGCGTTCTAACTTTTAAAAATAAATTAATCATAAAAATATAAACAATAAGAGTAGCCATAGTAGTTTTTATGTGCCCGTAGGCAAAGCGCCGTCAATGTTCTCGACTCGACGCACAGACTGCGTGACAAATTTTGTCTCTCTGCTCAGTCAGTGAGACGTCGGCAGCCTTCCTCTCTCCGATCTTGGGGAACCCTGCTCTACGATATTCTCTCAAATGTGCTTGCTCTCCTCTCTCAGTTTCTTTACCTCAATCCCTACGCCATAGTGAAATAAGGGGCTTAGTCCTTATGCTCCACTTAGCAATTGGTTAAAAATTGCACAGAAAAATTCCTTCGTTTGCACAATAATCATTATTTTATACAGAGCTGCAAGCCG
Source organism: Lordiphosa collinella (assembly GCA_018904265.1). NCBI lineage: Eukaryota > Metazoa > Arthropoda > Insecta > Diptera > Drosophilidae > Lordiphosa > Lordiphosa collinella. The sequence goes on from JAEIFV010000236.1 coordinate 301,614, forward strand.
GTATTGAACTGAACCGGATCTATCCCGGAAATCCCGGAAACTGTAAACCAAACCTTAAACTAGACTACTTGTGAGAGAAACTTTGGGCTAACGGAATTTTGAGCAGAAAGTATCTTATCTGATAAGCGAGCTTTTCCACTTCAAAACATGTTTGGTCTGATCTTCAGTATTTCACGCATTTTCAAGTAGCTCCCATAGAGAAGAGTGCTCCTAAAAAGTACCTTGGGATAATGTTTTTATTTGAAAATATACCTAAATGAAGTTCTACAACTACTACTTGTTGACTATCCTCTATAAAATGTGTTAATTTTAAAAGAAACACATATTAGATGGTTATATGATTTCCAATTGTGTTGACACTTTGAGCTGAAACTTGTCTGGACTGGCTCAGTTGTTTATTCTCAGCTGCTAAGAGCCGAAAGAAGTACTGCCCTTGAAACTGTTATCGTAAGTCAGCTGCATGTGTTTCTCTCATCTTGAACCATGAAACACAAAACACGACAGATGCAAAAACAAGTGTTCTGTTCAGACAGTGAGCGGGTGTGTATAATTTTGTACCTGTGATTTTGGTGAGCAGACAGCACAGAAACAATTGGCTGAACATGTTTTAGTGCTCTGATGTAAGCTGTTCGATCTTCATCTTCCGTTTTTCATCGAAGCTCATACAAAAGCTTTGCAGATTTCCCGATTTTGTTTTGACCATTTGATCAACACCTTCTACAGTTGAAATAATAGAGAGTATCTTATTCGGAATACAGCAGAAAGGCACTGCAGAAGGATTTGTTCAATCCTTCAAGAACTGCAAGTTTAACCTCTTACCTGTATTGCTTTTCGAGTGGATAAAACCTTCTTCTTTAGAACTTCAGGGGCTCTTTTATTTACCAAGTCCAAGTATATTGCTGCTGTTATAAAGGAAACCATACTTAGTTGCAGTCTTATATGCCCCAACTTACCGCAGTTTATGGCCGCAACGACAATACGGCAACCGCAACTGCAACTGCAACAACAACAACAACAACATGTCACACTGATTATTGTGTTCAATTTTAATTTGTGCAACATTTTATGTGGCCCCGAATGTGGAGTTTTTCTTCTTTTTTTTTTTTTTTGCACTGTTGACAATTGCCAAGGAGATTGGAGCAGGCGATGATCTGGTTGCTCCTCGCCGTTTGATTGCCATTGCGCCACTTTCTTTTAACCGTTTGAACAATGTCAAGAACTTTGGCACTTGTGTGTGAAAAGCAATTGGTATTCCATCGATAATCGGGCAATAATTTCAGAGTTTCAAGTTTTTAATCGCATGTTAAATGGACTTTTAGCTGCCACCCACCAGCGAGTAATTAATTTCAATGCAAAAATTATAATACGATAAACAAAAGAGCCAACAACTGCGCTTTAGAAATCGATTCCGATTCGGATTTAGATACTGAAATTTGTTTCGTTGTTGTTTTCTCACAATTAAGCAGACAATTTGTATTTTTTGTTGTTGTTGTTGCTGCTGCCATTAAACCAACGCGCAGGCGAACCAGCAATCAGCGGACACCAACCAAATGATTTGCTGGACAAAAGTTGTACGGGCGTATCAAACGCTCACACACTCACACACACACACACACACTCACTTACGGCGCCTTTTTGTTTCATTCTGCAGCTGCTGCTGGTTCTGCCACTGCCGCTGCCTTCTCTGCTGATGCTGAAAATGGCAATCCCAACTCGAGTCAAGTCGCGCCAGACAAAAGTGCTTTTTAATTGTCAGCCTCAAGTGCTTTTCGAATGTGTGAACTTAATAAATCTCTTTGGCCATTTCGCATTTAGCTTTGATTTCACAGTAACAATTATGTATTGTTTGATTTGAAACATTTTTTTACGCCTTAATTGAATCGCAAGACAAGAGATTATGCATATCATTTATATCGGATTTAATGGGCCTGCGGGGGAGGCCAGAGAGCAGATCAGCACTTGGTAGTTGGTAGAGACCGCCCTTGGCTATGGTCGTACATTTGTTGCTTGTTTGTTGTGATATTGAAGCAGGTGTTGGGCAAATTCTTTGATTGGCATTAACCATATTGCTGTTGTAAACAGATCAGAGCAAGCTAGACACGGCGAGGGGCTTTGTGTAGATCCCAGTTGATCGATATGGTACCTAGTTTACAACGAGAGCGTAAGATAAAGTCGGCCCTGCCTATTACTTAGGGCTTAATAGAGAATTAATATTAATGTAAACATTTTAACACTATTCTGGGAAAAGGAGTTATATGAAATTGCAGACATTTCCACATTTGTATACCCTTGCAAAGGGTATTAAAAAATTGTCTGGATGTTTGTAACACATTGAAGGAAGCATCTCCGACCACATAAAGTACTCGCCTCTGCTCCCGAGTGACATCCCACCAAAGGGCATATCCTGCTCAGAATATCTTGCTGCACCTCGCTGGTCACGCCATCTCCGCTTCGGTCGACCCAGCCCGGGCGTGCCTCCTAACTCGTTCGCATACCGACTGTACACCCGTTTTGCTGGAGCGTTATCATCCATACGGGTAACATGTCCTATCCAGCGCAGCCGCTGTTGTTTTATGCGCTGGACAAGCTTAATGTCCCCATACAGCTCGTACAGTTCGTGATTCATTCGGATGCGAAATTCGTCGCCAACTTTTAGAGGTCCATAAATCCTCCGAAGAACTTTTCTCTCGAAAACGCCAATCGCCGCCTCATCCGTTGTTGTTGATGTCCAGGCTTCTGCGCCGTATAGCAGGACTGGGATGATAAGCGACTTGTATAGAGCAGTTTTCGTTTTTCGAGAGAGGGCTCTGTTCTTGAACTCCATACTTAGCCCGTAGTAACATCGGTTTTGTTAGAGTAATTCTTCTTCGGATTTCCAGACTGGTGTTGTTGTCGCTGGTTATCGTCGTTCCGAGGTTGACAAATTTCTTAACAACCTTGAAGATGTACTCTCCGATTGCAACAGATTGTCCAAGCGTAGACTCACTGCGCGTTGATAGTAGGTACTTCGTCTTATCCTCATTTACCGCTAAGCCCATAAGTTTTTGACTTCTTCTTTATCTCTGAGAACGCCCGTTTTACAGCAGATTGTTTGCCGATGATATCAATATCATCGGCATATGCAAATAGCATGTTATCTGTGGTAAAGATGGTGCCCGTTCTGTTACTCCATCAGCAGATATAAAAAGTCACACGATAAGGTGTCACCCGGCCTAAAACCTCTTTTGGTATCGAAAGGCTCGGAGAGGTCTTTTCCTATTTTGACGGAGGTTTGTGTGCTTCTCAACGTCATCATGCAAAGTCGAACGTACTTTCTATACCAAAAGTAGACAGGGCTTCAAAGAACTTTGACCTTATCGGCGTGTCAAAGGCGGCTTTATAGTCAACAAAAAAGTGGTGGGTGTCGATCTTTCTCTCTTGGGTCTTCTCCAGGATTTGACGCAATGTGAATATCTGGTCCCCTGGTGGATTTGCCAGGTCTAAAGCCACACTGATAAGGTTCAATCAGTTCACTCATTTTCGGCTTTAGACGTTCACATAGGTTGCATGATAGGACCTTATATGCGATAGGAAGGAAACTGATCCCGCGGTAATTGGCGCAAACCGCAGGGTCTCTTTTTTTTAAATATTGGACAGAGTACACTTAGATTCCAATCTTCGGGCATGCTTTCTTCGGACCATATTCTGCATAGGAGTTGGTGCATGCACCTTACCAGCTCTTCACCGCCAGCCTTGAAGAATTCAGCGGGCAGCTCATCAGCGCCAGCAGATTTGTATTTTTTAGCCTTTTTATGGTTAACAAGACTTCATTATGGTCCGGCGGGTTTATTTCAATGTTATCGATTGGTGGGTGTAGCTGCTTCCCCAGAGGCGGCATTGTGTTCGTCATCTCCTCCCAGCAGGTTAGAGAAATAGTTTCGCCATTTGTCTAGTGCCACTTCCGGATTTCTGACCAGATTTCCGTGCTCGTCCTTCAGTAGTGTGACTCTGGGCTTTAAGCCCAGAGCTTTAAGACTTCGGATAGTTGCCTAATCTTTTGGTAGAATTTTCGAGTCTCACTCCTTCCGAACAGCACTTCGACTTCCTCCTCATGTGTCTTTCTTGCTCATTTTTCTTCCTTCTGAAAAGGCGCTTCTCCTCTCTCCTTTTTTCCCGGTATCGCTCATTAACAGCCCGCATTGCTCCGACTGCGAGTTCTCCTGTAGGCAGCGTCTTTCTCTGCAGTAGCGGCGGCACTCATCGTCGTACCAGACTGTCCTCCTCTGCTTGGCGCTGTACTCATAGAGTGTGAAATATGCTTCCACTGTTCGCCTACACCAGAAGGACCAGGTGGGGTTTTCCTGAGCAGCTGGGTGAGTTTTGCTTAGTAGGCTTCGGATGTCCGTTGTGATTGCAGCTTCTCAACGTTCAGCTTTCGGCGTGTATAGACTGTGCGGCATTTGCACACTGAGCCGTGTGCGTACTTTGGCTGCAACAAGGTAGTGATCCGAGTCAATATTGCCTCCTCGGAGCGCACGTCCGTCTAGAACACTCCCGATGAGTGCCCGACTAATCTGTAGCCCTCCCATTATCAGGTTAAAAATGATCGAATCTGTCCGTGACGACACAGCTAGACCCGAACCGAACCGGTTCTTAAGGGGTTTGGTTTTGACCGGTTTAATTTGTAAAATTTAATACACTCTGGGACGACTAATATACTGTACATTGATACATCTAGACAGTTAACAATAAGTGGGAAGGTTTTTTATGTAGAGACAAAACAGTAATGGTTCTAGAACCGACCCTTGCGGGAGACCTGTTGTAGTTTTAAGAAAAGTGGAATTAGGGTACGAGGTCATCATTTTTTCGGCTGTTGGCAAATTAAATAGTATTCTTTACTTTGTAATAAATACATAGTGACTAACCGTGTCAAATGGCTTACTAAAGTCTTGTTAAATGGCTTGACACAGCCCCAAGGGCCAAAGCTACTTTCTCTCAATCTCGAGGCTTTGTGATTCTTATTATCGCACAGAAAAGGGACCTACAGTTTAACGCCGAATCCGAACGGCAATTTGAGAAGCTTTTTTTTGGCTAATTACTACAAAGCTGGCGCCAACAGCAGTGAGGGTGACCGGGTGTGTAAGTTTATTAAAAGAAAAAACTTTTCATTAGATGTTCCGAGGCGGGATCGAACCCACGACCTCTTGCACAGCGGTCGCGCACCCGGCCCAAGTCTTAAAGAGCTAAAAACCTTACATTGTCGCTATCCAGTTTTCTTCGGATAAGTGTTATCATGTTCTGCTCAGCGTGTTACAGGTGGGTCGTTGTGACTCTGTCGCATTTAACAAGAACCAAGGAAATCGAACTTACACAAACAAATCGAAAAAGTTAGGAGAATATTGCCTTATGGAATCGCGTTAGGATTAATCCACAACATTCGTGACGCGTCTTTACATCGTGCATGATTCGTGAGTAACGCAAAATGCTTTAATAATTACGTGCGTGAGTCGTGAGTAAAGAGATTTTTATTCCGCAAACCATTCGAAATTCACTTACGCGCACAGCTCAAGTTTGAATGCTCAAACTGTAAACTAAAATCCCAAGTCTATAATCTGCAGTTAAAGCTTTGTGACAACTTTGTGTTACCCTTTTTTACCCTAATCGAATGGCCAATCTTTTAGATTATATTGCCCAGGGCTGGTCGAGGATCTGATATACAATTCTCTGAACTGAATTTCTCTAATGAATGCCAAAAAAAGGCCAATTGCTTTGGTAGGCACTTTGTAGGTAATAAATTTTATTGCCTACTTCGATAAGGAAGTAGCCTTAGCCAAATGGACCGAGTGCGGTTGGCTGTAACTTGATTAAATACTCAACTGAAAGAGACTGGCAATTGCCAGAACGATTACATACCCATCAAGTATGCACTAGTTAAAAGCATTTGTGGCATTGAGTGGCAATCAAGTGAAGTTTCTTATATTTTCTTCAAGTTGCAAAACAGTTGGTCATTTCTTTAATGCACATTAAATGTCATTCCTTACAATGTCCACTACGAAACTCCCCCTAAATCATATGTCTTCTGTCTCTAGGCGGCCATTATTTGTGGTCTGGTTGAAGAGAAATTGAAATATTACTGCCACTTTTATGACATTTCCATTAGTCGGCCATTTACATTAAGACAAAATGCTTAAAAAGCGATAAATCTAACTGCACTTGTGGTCGTTATGTGGAACACACACTCAACTTGTTATGCTTCGGCCTTTTTTGACGACCACGCCCACACGCACAGATATGCCGGATTACTTCCTACTACTGCCTGCTGCCAATAATGGAGGGCAGTAGAGTTAGTTGGCTCTATCGAGTCGACAAGTCTCTGTCCTGTTGTGGTTGTTGTTGCTTTTGTTTCCTTCTCTCGGTTTTCAATTTAGCTGAAAAAAAAATGTAGTGCGCGTGTTTGGTGGCGTTGCGTGTCTCTTGGCATGTGTCTACGCGAAATTGATATCGAACATAATTTTAGCAAAAGCCACACAACAAACAAACACACACACACACACAGACAGACAGACAGACAGTGGTGTGTATGTAAAAAGGAAATGGCTGAAAAATGCTAACAAGATTTGCGCGATCCGCCGGCCAACCTCTTGCATGATGATGACAAGGCTGCAAGGTTACAAGTTTTTCCAGATCGCAGAGGCCAGCGCAACATGGGTGGACGTGGACGGACGACAGCGGCACAGAGCCCCAGTGACTGGTTGGGGTTGAGGCTGGCTGCATGGACTCTACGGACACACTAAACAGCTCGTAAACACTTTGGCTTTATCGCAGTGAGCCGTGTGCTTGTGGATCCGGCCTCAGCCTCTGCTCTGGTCTGATAACGTGCCGCAGACAATTGCAATTGTTGTTATAGATTTTCTTTCTGGTTGATGTTTAAATTTGCACAACAAGCAAAAACATCAAAATAAACGAGCAGTTAACATGGCCAGAATTGAAGTGGAATTTCTGTGCCGGGCGATAGAGAGAGAGCGAGCGAGAGAGGGAGGGAGGGAGCAGGCAGAGTTATGCGCCATATTTCTTACGGTCCTCCTCTTTATTTTTTGTTAATTTTCCATATTTTCGCCTTAGCTTAGTTAATGGCTTTCCGTGTTCGAGCCTCTTGCTAAATCAATTATCTTCCCAGGGAGGTGTCAATGTTGGCAAATCTCATTATTTATGTATATAATCATACCACATTTGAATGCCATTTGTGTGTGCGCGTGTGTGTGCGAGAGTTGTCTTGACTTGTGGCACTGGGACTTGGCCATGGACTTGAACCTGCAGCTGGAGGACGTGGCAAAGCAGTTTGCTGTTCGAGTATGCTGTTTGAATATGGCATATGCATGTAATACCAGTTGCCAGCAGGCAGGCGAACGGGCAGAGGCAGAGTCTTCGACTGGACACACTATATGCATATGGATGGCCCATACCCATACCCACAGCCTGCACATTCATTTATCTATCGCATGTGCGTTTGTCACTGCCGATTATGATTGTCGTCGCCCAGCCACAACATTATGGACAGGAAATGCTAGGCTCAGGCCTGGCAAGTTCAACTACGGAGACCCCTTCCCGCAGCCGCAGGTCCTCAAATGCCGTTCGTTCGTTCGTTCGCATATCCAAAGCAATAAAACTTTGCAGTTAATTAGTCAAAATGCTGCACAACCGGGCTGGCAACTTGGCCAAATGATTCTATTAGAGAGCATGGCCAACAGCAGCAGCAGCGGCAGCAGCAGCCACTATCGTGGCCATCGACTGCATTCAAAAACTCCATTTGCACGCACTAAATTCAGAGACAGACGGACACCAACTCTATCCTCCAGCCTGGATAACAACAATTTATGCCGAAAAGTGCGCATTTCAGCAATTCTTTATTTGACTTTGAAGCTGCACCAATTTGTGTCAATGCCTTGTCTAACAGCTGCTTGGAGCAGTGACAAAATTGCAACTATCGTCAAATACCAAGTGCAACTTTGTATCCATCAGACACTACAGTGAATCAATGGAAATACAAGATAATCTCAGCCTTGTTCTCAATTTCACATCCGCAAGATTCTTGTGATTTAGGGGTCTAGTCTAGTCCAAAAACCGGCTTCGGGTCAGTAAATTGTTATAGAAGTGGAATTGAGAACAAGGCTCAATATTCTTTTAGAATACGGTCCTCAAAATAGTCTGCCAAAATTATAAATAAACTTGATCTGGCTGCACGCATAAGAAACATATGTCCCATACATGTCAAACCTCTATCTCTTACCATCTCTGAGATCTGTTTGTTCTTACGGACAGACGGACGAACAGACAGTCGGACGGACAGACGGACATGACTAGATCGACTCGGCTGTTGATGCTGATCAAGAATATATATAATTTATAAGTTCGGAGATGCTTCCTTCTGGCTGTTACACACTTTTGGACAAACTTAATATGTGTACTCTGTGTACCTCTGGTACAGAGAGTTTTTAAAATCGCACATCTATATGGTATTGCTGTTATAGAAAAGAAGCTTCTGAAAAGTATTCTTACCTGAATTTGGGTATAACGACCTGTTTTGATTTTAGTCAAAGTGAATGTTAGCAGGCTCAAGGTCGAGGGTTGATTAAAGTTCAATATTTATTCCAAAGGAAGCGTACCCCTTAAAATAAATGCACACAAGAAAATCGTGGCTCACGATAATAATGGCCACAAACAACTGAGATACATTGAACAACCTTCAGCTACCCTAAACAGCGGAGCTAAAAGCTAGTTGAAGTTTCGTGCTATTCGTTCCCCAACTCGTTATTCGCCGCCTGGATTATTTAAATAGGATTTTGCAAATAGCTTGTTGGTGTGACAGCAACGGAAAGTGTAGTGACGAAGGCTTTGCCATGGCGGCAGCTGAAACGGCAGTCTACACAGCCACAGCTACTGTTTATGTTCATATGTATTCTCTGTTGAATTTTCGGCTTGATTATTGAATTATAATCAACCTTAAGCCTGCTAGCATTCACTTTGACTAAAAGTATTCTTAGTTAGAAAAACTTTTTTATTTTCAATGGAAATGTCCTCAAAATTGGCTTATATTTGTTTTATATGCTCCCACACAATTCTACAAAGTTTGGTCCCATAGGAACGATCGGTCGAAAAACTAGTTCTTGTAAGAAAAACTTTTTTGTTTTCAATGGAATCGTCCATTACGTTGGGATATATTTATTTAATATACTTTTACACAATTTCAAAAAGTTTTGTCAAAATCGGAAACTTTATAGAAGATCTAATGAGAAAAACTTTATTGTTTCGTAAAATTTCGTAGTTATTAGTTTGTTATGCTTTTCCATGATCGAAATCGGACATGTATACAGTATAGCTTCCATAGAAAAGTTAGTTCCGAAAAGTAGTCTTATTTAGAAAAATAGGGGAAAGTTAACTTCGGCTCGGCCGAAGTTTTATATACCCTTGCAGCTTCCATTGAAAACAAAAAAGTTTTTCTATCTGAGACTACTTTTTGGACCTTACTTTTCTATGGGATCTGATTTCGAACAAACTTGGCGAAATCATGGATAGCGTAATACACTGTTCATTACGAAATTTGGAGGCGATCCCAGGCGAACAAAAAAGTTTTTCTCACTAGAACTAGTTTTTCGACCGATCGTTCCTATGGGAGCTACATGCTACAATCATCCGATTCGACCAAACTTAGTGAAATCATGGGAAAGGATAAAAAACTAAAAAATACGTACTTTGGAGGCGTTTCCATTAAAAACAAATAAGTTTTTCTCACAAGAACTAGTTTTTCGACCGATCGTTCCTATGGCAGCTATATGCTATAGTCATCCGATCCTGCCGGTTCCGACAAATGTGCAGCGTATATGTACCAAAAGACTTCGTGCAAAGTTTGGTGAGGATCGCTTCAAAACTGACGGAGGAGATAGCATAGAAACAGACAGACGGACAGACGGACCGGGCTAAATCAACTCAGCTCGTCATGCTGATCAAGAATATATATACTTTATGTGGTGGGAGATGCTTCCTTCAATGCGTTACAAAGATCCGCACAATTTTATAATATCCTCTGCAAGGGTATAAAAATAGGAACATAACTCTGAAAGTAGTCTAAAGATAGCTTTAATATGAATTTGGGTTGTCCTTTAACTTTTCCTTCAACAAAGTTTTGTAAGACTCTCGAAGCAATATTTTCCCACACCTTTTCAATTGCTTCTTTTAGCTGCTTCAATGCGTAGTGCTTTGTAGCGCCGAATATTCTGGCAGAAATGAGGCTTAACAGATCCTCAATTGAATTTAGATCCAAACTTAATGCCGACCACTCTAACAATGGAATACTGTGTATGTTGAAGTATGTGAATGGATGCGTTATCTTGCAGAAAAATCCCATTGTCAGCATGGAACTCTTCCACGAATGGGAGCAAAGGAAGCACTGAAGGGTAGCCTACAAAATTTTATTTTTATTTAAGTATAGAAGACGACAGTGGATTAGGCCCTTCCTAAAGGCACACCTTAAAAAAACCCCCCTCATAGCCCTTGTGGGAAACCACGTTAAAAAAAACGCGCCTTGAATTTTTACCTCAATAGGTGGCGTGGAAAAGAGTTCAAAACAGATCAAATAGGTGTAAAGATTTCCTCACTTTCGCATTGAACTCCAAGCAAATGTTCCCCTGAGTCATAGGAAAATAATATTTTTAATATATTTATTTGAAAACACAAACAGAACTCGAAAAGCATATGTGATCAAGCATGTATTTGTATGGGCAAAAATTACAACTTTTAAAATTCGTTTAAAAAGAAACCACGGATGACCCCCGCGTTTTCTGCATGAAAATTCTTCATAATTCGCGATCTATCGAAGGGAATTTTTTTGGAATTTTTCTGAGAGTAGGCCGGTATACTAGACAATTACCCAAGTCTGTTGGGGATGTCGCACTTCCCTTCAATATTCATGATGTCCATCTGATCCGTCTACGGTCAACTTTTTCATCACTAAATATATCAGTTTTGAATTCTCTGTCCCAACGCTTGTACTTTTCGTAAAACGCCATGAAGCATTTTTGTGATGTTGCTTGAATCGCGGTTTGGGTGCCTTGAACTGATACTGAAGATGCAAAGTCTTTCGGCAAAATTGCAGTAGGTACTGTCAACTCATTGGTAGATTTATCTCCACCTTTACTTGAGCCCTGCTTATAAGTTCATTAGCGGCTAGGGTCCCTATGTGCCTCTTAGCGCGATTATCAACCTTGTGTATTGCAAGCGTGCAATTATTTTCGATGGCTGATTGTAAAACCTCCGATTATAGCAAGGTTAATACCTGCTTCATGCATGGTTTCAACTTATATCTTCTCCTTTTGGGAGAGTTCACTTCCATTAGGCTTTTTTATCCGAAATAATAGTTTGTCACCCCAAACCCGCTGGATTTATATATTTAAATTATTGCTTACTAACCTCTTCAACATTTGGACGCAGCTGACCTCAAAAGACAAATAGCTCAATTTTCAAATATATAAAAAATCTTCTATTAGAGGCTCGCTTCTTTCATGCCATAGGTACCATAGTTTGGAGAATATCCTTTTAAATTCAAACGCCTGTGTCAAGTACTTTCTTACCTTTGACAAAATTAGAGAATTTGGATATAGTTTGTGCATCAACTGGCTGTGTATAACGCCAGTTCTGGCAGCTCTTCACACCAAATACGGGAATTTTATTTGTTCACGCATCCATTTAATCAGAAATGAGCTTCGTCGCTGAACACAATTTTCGATAGAAAAGTGGATCTTCATCAAACTTTGCCTGCGCCCATACACCAAAAGTTAGCCGTTGCGGTAGGTCGTGTGGCTTTTATTGCATAAGCTGTATTTTAAAAGGTTTTATACCCAAATCGTTCCTCAAAAGTTTCCACGTATTGGAGTAACTGAGGCCCAATTGCTGCAAACGTCGCCGAATTGATTATTCATGCTCATTAACAACACTGGCGGATACAGCTGCGACATTTTCCTCTGATCGCACTCTACGTATGCGTGTTGGTGGTTTAATGTTCAATAATGTAAATTAGGTGCTAAATTTAGTCACAAGATTTCGAATAGCTGCCTCAGAAGGTGCCACAAACTGAACATAAAATGGTAGAGGTGCACAATGCGATAATCTGCAAGCGTTGTAAGTCGATTCATGGTTCAATTTTGGACCAAACTAAACATGTTTGACAGTAACATGCGGCACGAAAACAGCTGAGCCGCCAAAAACATTGTTGCCAAGAAGAAAGTTGCTAAAATATCACCTTTTAAAAGAAGTTTATGTTCCATCAATGTTGAACCTCTATGGGGTTGGAGATGCTTCAATTTTGTTCTTCTGCAAGTGTCACGTATTTTTCTAAGTTTACCAAACAATTCCCTGAAAGTTGGCAACGTCTGAGAGCCATATGATTAAGTAATTCAATGCTCTGATTTGATTATCTGTTTTGATATTAGTTAAAGTGATTGCTTATGATTTGATATAATGCGATCCAACTTGATTTGCTGCAATGGCTAATGATTAAATGTTAATCGCAATCACCATGGTCATCTGGAGATGCATATCTATGCAAAACTGCTCCTCTAATATCAGGTATTTTCAGTTAATCTTCCACACATGAGACTCTTTGCCATCTCTTTGCCCCATAGGCAGGGGGTGCCTGCTTTAGCATAATCGAAATTACTGAAATTGCATAACCAAATATATAGGCCAATATTGTTTAAGGCCGGACACGCCCCAGAGTGGTCCACGCGCGTTCTAGTTTTCGTTTTGGGCCTGCAGCCGGGAGATTTATAAGCCTCCATTATACCCGAAACCCATATTCATTGCGGAATGGGGAGAAGAAACAAAGGCCACCACCACCACTTGGCTAATAAAGTGTTCAGGCCTTGCGTTCAGGTGTCCAGTTGTCTAGGTGTGCGTGCAACACATCCATAAACATCATCCATAATGCCTGCGACTGGACCTGGACCCGCTGCTGGACCTGGCATCGAATGATGAGTGCGCGGCAGTTGGGCATTTTTGCTTTTATCTCTCGTCTTCAAAGAATTCCCTGATATCTGTGGCTAATGCATAAAATCTCATAATTTGCGCACGTGTTAATCAGACATTATGATGCACAACTCTGCACTGGATTAAAGCGCCGCAGCATCTGATGCAGCTGCAGCCTGGAGTCATAAAGACAACAGAGTGTCTGGCGGGGGAGCGGGTGGGGGGCACACTCGGCAAACTAACAATTTTAGGCTAATGATGTGCTCATATTTAAGTTAGTTGAAACGCTTTTAGTGCAAGGCATAATTCAAAGTGCTGAGCGAATTGAGGATGCGGCGACTCCAGGTGCCGCTGACGCTGCTGCTGCCGCAGACCGCATGCTGTTGCATTTAATGATTGCACGCCTTGACTTTGGCAATAAAACAAATTTGTGGCCATAATTTTCGAAATTCAAATAACAAATGCTGCAGCGGCCGCGGCGGCTGCCGGAGTTTGGATGCGGAGATGGAGACAGCGACAGACGACTGCAACTTGTTTGCATTGAAAATTTATTGTTACGCAGAGTCAGAGCCAGAGCCGGGAGACTGGGATGGGATTGGAGCGCTTGGCCAACGATTTATGGCATTGCTGCAATTGTTGCCAACTGTAAATGCTGCGGCAAACAAGTCAATTGAATTTATTTCGTTTATAAATTGCCACAGGCCAACAGCTGCCGCTGCCGCTGCCACTGCCGGTGCCGATGCCGCTGCTGTGGCAGCAGCCTTGCTTCCTTCTCCTACTGATTTGGCCTGGCCAACGCCTCAAGTGTCAATTGGCTGGCGGCAGGCTGGCTCCCCTTCCCAAGGCCCAAGCCAACTTATTACCGATTGAAGACAAATCGTCTTCTCGATTTGACAACGTTCCAAGTTTACTTGCAAACTAGAGGAATACAATAAATGGAGCTAGAGATGAGCTCGAAAGACGTTGGCACGAGTCGCCACTTTCGAGTCTATGGGAACTTCATATTCTAAATTTCGCCGTCGTTAAAGAAACAAAGTTTTGGGAATCGTCGAAGTTAGGTTATGTTGATTATGGTATAGTGAATTTACTTCGGGTTTTGCGGGGACGGGAGGGGGCGTAGCAAAAATTGTAAATAAACTTGATCTGCCTGCAAGTATAAGAAGCATATGTCCCATTCATGTCAAACCTCTATCTCTTACCATCTCTGAGATCTGTGCGTTTATACGGACAGACGAACGGACAGACGGACGGACAGACGGACGGACAGACGGACGGACAGACGGGCGGACGGACAAACGGACATGGCTTGATCGACTCGACTTTTGATGCTGATGAAGAATATATACACTTTATAGGGTCGGAGATGCTTCCTTCTGCCTGTTGCATACTTTTGCACAAACTAAATATCAGGGATGCAAACCAGTTCTGAATCGAACCGAACCGAACCAATCCGCACCGAACCGCTTTTTTCAGCTGGTGAACCGAAAGGCAAACCGAACCGTCGTCCTAAAACCACAACCACAAATGAAAACGGTTCGGTTTGGTTAAGTTCACTGACGAGTCTCAAGACGCACAAATTTTTGGGAATTTTGATCGAGTTGCTACGTTAAGTTCTTATTGATACCGGATTTATGTAGCACACAACCATTTTGAAACATGCAATTGTCCACCGACCTCTGAATATGCCTGTCGTAAGCTAACATTTCTTCTTTGGAAGTTGCTAATCGATTTGTTTTCATATATCATTTCCTTTACGGGACGATATTCTCATTAATCTGTCGATCCTCTATTAAAATGATATCATTATGGACGAAGCAAGCACATCCAACTATTTAAACTTTTCAATTCTCTAGGAATTCAGTATCGTAATGGTCAAAAAGTCACATATCACTTTAGAAATCATTATATTTTAAATATAGAAGTTTTTTGGTATGAAATAGCTTTCTCTGAGAAAATTTTCACTATATAAAGGATTAGCTAGACCAAATAGAGTTGGTTCAAACGGTGTACAACCTCTTAAAACCAGAACTAGTACCTTATAATGTGTTCGATCCAACTTTATTTTTCATTAAATAGTATGTCCCACCTAGGTTTATAGTTTTTCAAACTTCTGCAGCTTCAAAAGTCCAAAGCCATTACTTTCTGAACAGATTTAAGGATATTTTTGAATGTTAGACTTCACAATGGGCTTAAAGGGTTAGCGTTTGGTGGAATGAAGGGTAATCTTAGAACAAAAAGAAGTTTTGGACTTTACGCAACTTCAAAAGTCTAAAAAAATGACTTTCCGAGAAGATTTCAGGGTAAATTGCGACGTTATCTTCAACAAAATTCTTTTAGAGTTGACATAAGGTAAAATTAAGGGCGATCCAACAAAATAATGGAGTTACTAACACGTTATTGGACTGCTTTTAATTCGAAACATCGGAAAAATATCTTTTCTCGCAGACTTTAGAGCAACCTGGGACTTTATACTTAAGAAATGGCTTAGGGCTTGAGACTCGGCCAAATTGAAAACGATCCTTGAACAGAAATGCGTTTTTGACAACTTTTGGTTTGCCTTACCATCGAAAGTTAGAAAAGAAATAAACTTTCGAACAGATTAAAGCAAAATCCTTAAGTGTTTATGTTCGGCGGGAATTAGGGCGATCCTAGAAATAAGTTTTTGTCATTTCTTTTAAAAATAATTATGAAAATATTAGTCGTTAAACTTAAGAATGGGCTTTAAGGGTTAAGAATTTAGAGATTTTCGGCATCCAAGAACATAAAGTGCGTTGAGAATTTCTTTCCGCGCAGATTTTAGGGAAGAGCGGGGTTTTTTGCAAAAACTGGCCTTCATTCAATTTATAATAAAGACTGAACCACTGAACCGAACCGAAACCGCGGTTCAGTTGGCTTCAAAAACCATGTAATAAACCGAAACACTGAACCGAACCAGTCCTTATTTCCAACTGGTTTGCATCCCTGCTAAATATACTCTGAGCACCTCTGGTACAGCGAAATTTCGTACATCAATAATAAGCGCTTGTTGCATGCTGCACAATTTCATCATAATAAAGAAAGATACATCTGACCCAAGAGATGAAGATGAAATCGCCCTAGAAACAGATGCATATGCTTATCCAAAGCAGGAGTTTAGAAGATCATCTAAAGCCTCTCGCAAAAGATGCAATTAAAGAAATGTAATTAAAGAAATGCTATATTTAAATAAAAGAATTCGACTGCTTTATTCCTTAAATACTTTTTCCTAAACTTAGCAAATCAGTGTCATTCAGCAGGGAATTATAAGCAACGCAAATCGTAAATCGGAATTATCTGCTGCATTCGCCCATTTTCTTAGAAATCAACGCCAACTACAAAAATATAAAAAGTTGAAGCGCAACACTTCTTCTTCTTCTTTGGCCATCACAGCCGTTTTACGGTCTCGGCCGCTGCCACTAATTCCCGCCACTCGCCTCTGTCCCGAGCGACATTCCACCAGAAGGACACTCCCAGGTTCGCAATGTCTCCCTGCACATAGTCGCGCCATCTCCGCTTTGGTCGACCAGGCGGGGGAATGCCTCCCAACTCTATCGCATGCCGATTGTACACACGCTTTGCTGGGGCGTTATCATCCATACGGGTAACATGTCCTTTCCAGCGCAACCGCTGTTGTTTTATGCGCTTGACTAGGTCAGTGTCCCCATAGAGCTCATACAGTTCGCGATTCATTCGGATGCGAAATTCGCCGCCAACGTTTAGAGGTCCATAAATCCTCCGAAGAACTTTTCTCTCGAACACGCCAATTGCCGCCTCATCCTCTTTTGTCATTGTCCATGCTTCTGCGCCGTATAGCAGGACTGGGATGATAAGCGACTTGTATAGCGCAATTTTCGTTTTCCGAGAGAGGTCTCTGCTCTTGAACTCCTTATTGAGCCCGTAATAACATCGGTTTGCAAGAGTAATTCTTCGTCGAATTTCCAGACTGGTGTTGTTGTCGCTGGTTATCGTCGTTCCGAGGTAGACAAATTCCTTAACAACCTTGAAGTTGTAGTCTCCCATTGCAACAGATTGCCCAAGCGTAGAGTCACTGCGTGTTGATTGTAGGTACTTCGTATTATCCTCATTTACCACAAAGCCCATAAGTTTTGACTGCTTCTCTATCTCTGAGAACGCCTTTTTTACCACAGATTCGCTTTTGCCGATGATATCAATATCATCGGCATATGCAAGTAGCATATTATCTCTGGTAAAGATGGTGCCCGTTCTGTTAGCCTTTTTTGCACTGGCGCAGTATGTACTCCATCAGCAGATTAAAGAAGTCGCACGATAAGGTATCACCCTGCCTAAAACCTCTTTTGGTATCGAAAGGCTCGGAGCGGTCTTTACCTATTTTGACGGAGCTTTGTGTGCTTCTCAACGTCATCATGCAAAGTCGAACGTACTTTGCTGGAATACCAAAGGTAGACAGGGCTTCAAACTCTGCATAGGAGTTGGTGCATGCACCTTACGAGCTCCTCACCGCCAGCCTTGAACAATTCAGCAGGCAGCTCATCAGCGCCAGCAGATTTGTTATTTTTTAGCCTTTTTATGGTCCGGCGGATCTATCTCTATGTTATCGATTGTTGGTGTCGCTACTTCCCCAAAGGCGGCATTGTGTTCGTCATCACCTCTCAGCAGGTTAGAGAAATAGTTTCTCCATTTGTCTAGTGCCACTTCCGGATTTCTGACCAGATTTCAGTGCTCGTCCTTCAGTTGTGAAACGCAACACTGCGTATGAATAATATCGAAAACTTTGGAGCCTCGTCGCGTCCACCAAAACATAACTAGCGAATCAAGGGGCGCCATACCATTCTTAGACTTTTTTGCCTCTTAGTTATGGATTCATTTTGTAACACTGATTAACAAGATTGGAATTCAGCACAGTGTAAGCCATAAGCTTCAGGCATCATCCCAGTCGGACTTGACTGCATGCCAGAAGCACATCTCGTATACAACTTTTGCCACTGAGAAGTAGTTGCTAAATCCTGCAGTCTTCCTTTCGCTTTTGTATAGGAACGAAACGCAGCAGGAACTGTTCTATTAGAAGCGACGTTTGCATGGGTTGTTGTTTTTGGTTGAACTTCGTAAAAACGCTCGGCTGTCTCTGCCTCATGCTGCACGAGTGCCTTTTGAAGGGACGTTTGCATCCTATGCAGATTTTATGCCTTTCAACATACGGCAAAAAGAACATGTCTGGAAAAAGCGAAAGGTCGTCAATAGTTCGGGCCTCATTTCTCATTTCGGATTCCAATAGCACGGGTGCTGCATGCGTGCCATTAGAAGGGACGTTTGCATGTTGTACAGACTTCTTCGCTTCTAACCTACTGCCAAAAGGAACGTGCATTAGTTTTCATACAGATTATATGCCATCTATCATACTGCAAAAGTTGGTAATGCATTCTTCCTAGTAAAAAGTGTGCCAGATGGTAATCTTTTGGGAACCACGTTCCGACAAATCTGACTGGGATAACTTGGCCAGGTTACGGTATTTCGTTCTCTACTCTTGAAACATTTTCCTCTAGCACTGCAGCGATTGGGTTCACGTAAATAAATGGATAACTTATCACTTTCCAGCAGCTCTAAGACTTGGTCATCATGTAAGTCCAACCATTGTGCACCATTAGTGGATCTTATTTCTCTCAATTGAGGCTGAAGACGTATCAGCACATTGGTAATTTTAAAGTATCCAGGCCAAATATATGCAATAGATGTGATGGTACATAATTTGTTGACCATATATGAAAATCTGTGATTGTAGGAACAAATCATCGTAATGCATTTTTTGGGAACTGAGTTGATAATAACATATTCTCAGTTTCCTTTGTATTTTTTTTGGATAAGAAAAAACATGAACTCTTTGGTTCTAAGCGCGAACTATCACGCACTCCTCTCTAGTGGTCAGTTTGTTTGTAGTTTTCTTTCTGCTAGCCACAAATCTTTGTAGATTGCTTGATGGGGCAGAGAGGATCAGGATGCTGCTCCTAATGCTACTGCTTGCAGCTGCACTCTGTGATTTACGCTTTTTTTCCGCTTACTTGTTTGGTTGTCTGTCGCCAAAACTCTCCCAAACAGCAACAACAACAACAACAGAATGTAAATATAAAAGCAATTTGCATATGACTTCAACTTCCTTTCACAAATACGTCTGTCCGTCCGATTGTTATTGTTATACCCTGGCAGAGGGTATATGAAAATTGTTCAGATGTTTGTAGCGC
Organism: Lordiphosa collinella; assembly: GCA_018904265.1. Classification (NCBI taxonomy): domain Eukaryota; kingdom Metazoa; phylum Arthropoda; class Insecta; order Diptera; family Drosophilidae; genus Lordiphosa; species Lordiphosa collinella. The sequence continues at coordinate 320,843 of JAEIFV010000236.1, forward strand.
GTAGAAGATATTAATGTTATCAGCTTTAGAGTTTGATTAAAATCGTGTGAAGATGTCTTAAGGCTGTCACATAACAAACTGGCCAGCCAAATGGTCACAAAAGAGGCGACATCTATGGGTCAGTTTGGGAAATCACTCAACTACTAAGCCAAGTTAAAAGCGAAATATAAACAGTTTAAGGAAAATCATTTAAAATATTTATTTATAAATTTTTTTTTGGAAACGAAAGGGTATATAGACTTCGGTTAGCTTTCCTCTATTTCTTATATTTGATCAATATTGACTTAAAGACTTTCAAAATGCGAGCACAACGCACAAATATAAATACGCAGATGATTTATTGTCAGCCTTTGGATCTTTCCTTGCCTGGGCCAAACAAAAGACTTAGGCAACGAACTTGCTTTCACAAGCAACAGAAACTAACCAATAGCCACAATCTAGCGCCTCCCTACACACTATTGATTTATTGCCGCCAAATGTGAACCACACACACTCACACACACACACACACTCAGACAATTGAGCACTCAATGATGCTCTTGCGCTTGCTCGTATTATTCTTAAGCACTCAGCGAACCTCATAAAATTATATTCACGTTATGGGTATATTTTTATATCGATAATCCGCCCGGTTCGGTGCTTAAGCCAGGTTGTTCTTGGCCATTTTAATGAGGCCGTAAAATGTTTAAGTGCCACACAATTAGTCATGTCATTTGCCATAAAACCGTATGCCAGAGATCCCTGCGAGGCAGCATCGTGTGCGGGTTGTGGGTTTTGGGAACTGTGTGACAATAAACAGAAATGATTTCCCCTCTCGTTATTCGATTTGCATAGTTTTTCTAGTGCTAATAACGCTGACATTTCTTATCCGACGGCATTTCGCAAATGCCAGCCACTGACTTATTGACGCAGCATGATACAAGATCAAGTTCAATTGGACTTGGACAACACACCAACTTGATACATCAGCTCACGTACGCAATTCTGCCCGATGATTGGAAAGAAAATACCAAAGGCGACATTGACAACGCCCGGACCGGGCTAGAGGCTAAAGCCAACGCTAAAGATTCATTCAGCTGGGGACAATTCCACGAAAGTGATTGATTACAATCGAAATGCAATGCAAGGCAAAAGGCGATCAATTAAAACGACTGATGATGATCAATTATCGGTAAAGATGAAGCACAAGAAGCGACCAAGTCATGTACGAGGAGGTGGGGGGAAGCAGGAGAAGTCAGCAGCACTTGATGCACAAGATGATGACGATGCTGACATTGGCCAGTCATCGTCATCCTTCTCAGCATCGTGGCGGCTTGTCATTGTGACAGTTGTTGTTATAGTTGTTGCTGCAACAATTTTAACACATCATAAAGCTGCTTAAAGTGTTCTCTTCGATCTCGGGGCTGTGGTCTGGGGGGCAACATTACATAACTAGCCGCCGAACTGACTGGCAAACTGGCACAACCAACCGAACCATTTCGTGGAACGCACTTCCATTGGCGCGTAGAGTTTGGGTCAAGGAACTTGCCCGACACACGCGGCAGCCCAACAAACCCGTAATTCACTTAAAGAAATCGCATCTCACACAAAAAGCCGTGTGTGGCGGTAGCTTATGGACTGTGGGATGGGTGATGAGGTGGCTTAAAAAAGAAGACAAAAGCTGAGCCAGTACTATGTAGAGTAAAGTTCTTATCACAAAACAAATGCACAAAAATTGGTTTTCACACTTAACAAAAATCGATTTTTTTTATTTCAAATTCGAAAAAATACGATTGGCTTCAACATTTCAATCAAGCTTCCACATAATCAGCTGCATATTTATTGATCACTTCTTCAGCCTTAGGCACTCTCCCCTTATCTCGTTCACATGTACCAGGGCGCTTTCGTTAGTCTGCTCCACACCTCAACTGGAGGACACGAATCTTCCTCAGTTTAATTTTGGCAGATTTGTCATACTATGGGTCGTCTTTGCTACGATGGCTTTTTATATCTGCACCTTATTTTAGAGAGAATTTACTTCAGCTAGCCCACCTTCTGTACTCTATCTTTAAGAGAATTTATAAGCGCATTGATATGGGTTCTAAAAATGTGAGGCCCTTGTCCAGTAGGGTGGAGAGAAACATCTCCTGAACACAGAAAAAAAAACCGAGATATTCGGGATTAAATGAATCCCAAACGATGTCAGAAGTCGGTCAATCCCGGACTTTCTCATTCAAGTACGAACAGGATTGACTTGATCTCGGATTTTTTCAATCCCGGAATTCTTGTTTACTCTTGATCTCGAGTTTATCTTATGTGGATTGATCCTTAAGTAGGATCAAATGAAGAAGGCCCGATATTGACTAAAGCTCATTTTTTCTGGAAATCAGCAGCACAGGAAGGCATAAGCGGATGGCTGGGGTGCAGCAGCAGCCTAAGCCACCAAAAAAAAAAAAGGCCACTGAAGCCAATGCTGTCCGTTCGGAAAAGTTCCAGCTACTTTGGAAGAAGCCAGCAAGTTGCTTGCAGACAGAAATCATATTCAAAGGGAGCGCAACGATTAAAAATCCAATATAGGTAGATTAGGTTAGATTAGGTTCAATAGGATCATTGCGATGGGTGAAGAGGGAAATGGTGGTAAAGAAAGGAGAGTGGTGTAAGTGGGTGTTGACGGTCAGGCTCTGCGCAATCCCTCTATTTAAACCAGGAAAAAAAGGACAATCAAATTTTTGCAACACACAGCGCAGCGGCGCTTGTACAGCTTCTACTGTGCGTGTGCGACTGCGCTGCTTTTGAGAGTATGCCTATGCCCAGTAGATAACGACGTGCCGGCCTCTAACTTACACCATATTCTGGAATCGACAAAGAGAGCCAAGTCTTCTAGGGCCGCAGACTGCCCAGGTTTTCAAGAGAAGTGAAGGAAGTGGGTACGTTTAAACCTTTGTCAACGGTTAGGCTTCTATACGAAGAGAACATTCAATAGAAAAAACTAAAATATTTTTGCCATCCATTTAATATGTCTATTAGTATTTTAAGAATATACAAAAACATTTAAAGAAAACAAATTAAAAATTCCGGCTCTTGGAGAAAGATGATTAATCGGTATAAGACAGTCATCTTTGGCATCTGAAGGACGCCTGGTATGCCTTTAGTGTCGTAATCATCGCGAATGTTAAAGTGATCACCCACAGTATGAAAGACTCTTGTTTTGCCAGCGCCAAATTGAAATCAGTTTTTTTTGCTTAATGCCCTTGAGACGCCGCCTTTAGTGTGATCCCGAAGAAGCTCGCGAATATAGGGAGTTCAAAATAATTTTAATTGGAACAAGCTAAGATTACCTGAAAAAGTTGTTGGCTTTTCACCTTTGTGTGTGCGCGACAGCTGGTGTTTGAAAAGTCGCTTCTTCAAATTTTTCTTCTCTACCATTGCCAGGACAGACTCCGAAGTTTTGCAGTTGATTACTTGACTTGCATACGAAAATATGCCGCCCGCAAATTCAGTTAGTATAATCATTTTGCTTTTCTATTTCTAAAATTTTATTTATTTATTATTGACAGTTAACTGTAGTTCAGCTGCGTTAACAAATCCCTTAACTCTCCGTAGTGAGCACCAGCCACCAGCCTAAACAACAGCCAAGCATTAGCCTAACGATTTTTGTATGGGAATGTCCAAAAAATGTACCAATCGGTACGACGCTGCATTACTAGTCGTTAACGAGGCGATCCAAAATCGTTAGCGACTTCGCTGGTGCAAAATCGTTTGGGACTTCTCCGATGCAAAATCGTTAGCGACTTCTCTGATGCACACACACACACACACACAAAACTAATAAAAGAAAAAAACCCTTTGAGGTGAGTCGTTCGGCTTATTGCTCATCTACTGACTCTTAATGTGCGAGCGCTCAGTCGGATCGCTGTCTATAAATTGTTATTGAATGAGCAAAACAAGAAGAGCTCAACTGAGAACAGTCAACTGAAAACAAAAACAAAGAGAAACTAAGTGTTCTGCTCAGAGCGAGAGCAAGCGTGCAAGGTTTTTTCGGTTTTGTTATTGAGCAGATCGGAGACCACATGTTGTCCAAGCAGTCGAAGTTCGGGTGTTCTCAGTGTGTGGTTCTTGTGTTGAATTTGGTTTGGGTTTGTTTGCACACTATTGCTCATGTTCTTGACTAGCGATTTGTTCCATTACCTGTCGTTAACGACTGACTAACGCTCAGTGATGCATCAGGTCGTTAGGTCTGGTAGTGTTTTGACACCGGTCGTAGCCCTGTTGCCTACACCAGCTAACTAGGGTTATGTTCTATCGATAAGAAATCAGACTAGTCCATCATACAAATTTTGTGATGGAGACTCATCCATCACAATCGAACAAAAATCGAACTGGATCCATCGGTTATTTGTCATCGAATTATGCTGCTGAACACGCCTATTGAGTTATGCTCGAAATTCGTACTTGATTTGATCTGGAAATAGGAGATTGACCTCGATATTCGAACTGCACTCAATCCCAAAAAGGATTGCTTCCTAAATGACTCTTTATTATACATGGTACCCATTAAAAATGGGATCATGAAGTAATTGTCAGTTAGAGTGAGCAAGCTCTTGCCGGCTCGAGGTAAATACTCTAAGAAAAAAACTGCGGTCCAATATGCAGCCCAAGCAGACTCCTTTTTAAACCATTTCGTTTAGGAATTTTTGTTCACAAAGCAAGTCTGACGTTCACGGCAAAGCAATTGCTCTGGTCACTTTACATTACAACAAAAAGCGAACAGTTGTTCGGAAATCACGAACAATAGGTGCTCTGGTGTTGGCTTTGAAATTCCCAAGCAGTTAAAGAAATGCTGGCATAAGGAATCTTCTGCTTCTGCTCTAATGATAGAACGGGGAGGTTCTTAAGCCTCCTGTTAAGTCGACCAGCCTCCTTTGTGGTGTTGTGTTTGACTATTAAAGTTATGAGAAACATAACATGACCTCTAGCTGGCTTAAACTTTCTAGTTTGAATATAATAAATGTCTTAAAATCAGTCTCATTGTATAACCAAAAGGTTCCCAAAAATGTTCGAAAATTGAACGCAATGTGTTACCAAAATGAGACTGCGATGTTTCCTAAATAAGACCAGATGTTCCAAAATGGTTCCCTAAATGTTGCCAAAAAGAGCACCAAGTGGTCTTAAAACGTTACCAAAATGTTTCTAAAAGAAGGCCGAAAGTTTGTAAAATGACCCCAAAATGTTCCCAAGTTGAGCCCAAAATGGTATTAACGCAACACCTAAACGTTAATGAAGATCGAACAACTGGTCTTAAAATTGCGTTCATGAAATGACACCGCTGTTCACAGTTCACGAAAAAGCGGCATTACTCTACTTTTGTCAACGAATGGTCTTGATTTCGGTAGATTTTTAAAGGATTTTTTCCTGAGTGTAGTTGTTTGCATACCCCCGGTTCTATCTTTAATAGACTTGAGCTTTCTCCTCATGCCAGCACTGCTATGACTGGTTGGGAATCGCAAGGCAACATAGTAGAAAAATCGACACATTAAATAAAACAATAAGTTGATAGAAGCCTTTGCGTATGTGTGTGTACCCATTTAGCCTCATAGTACTAGTGAGAGAGATTTTCTTGCTCTCAGTTCGCTTTGATATGGAACATATTTACGTACTAACTTCAATCTCGAGTCGGGATTATTGTAAATTAACATAGGACATCCGAACTCACTTCAATCTCGAGTCAGGATTACTTGACTTTTAAGTTCGGATTCGAGATTGACATAAGCCTTTTGCGGGTTGATACACACTTCTTAGGATTGTTTCAAGCCTTTCGAACTCGTATCAAGCTCGATCTAGTACGACTCGAGCTTGAAATTTCAGTCCGAAAGTCGAGATGAAATCAATCTTTTTGAGTTTGATTTTATCTAACCATGATATGATTAATCGATGACCCGATAGAAAAGCATCATTTGGCCAAAAAATCAGACTTGCGATTTCATCCTGAGTTGGCGCCCATGCGGTTTTGATTGCTATATCATACCCAATAAGTCGATTTTTTTTTTGTTAACTGCACCATTGGTTGATAGAAAGATCGTTGTGATTTTCTGAAAAGCTAAACGAACGTTGAATTCTTTTATATAGATCATTGATGTCTTTGGTGTACCTCAAAAGTACGACGTCTCAGGAGCTTGAAACATTAGGTTGACGAGGCCCATTTCGACTTAAACCGCAACATAAAAGAAACAAAATTGTCCAATATGGGGTGCTTCCAACCCACAGATACTCCATGAGACGGAATTGCATCCACTGCCTGTCACAGTGTGGTGTGCAGTTTCATAACGCTGCATTGTCTTTGAAGAAAACGGCCACACCGTTCACATAACTTATAAAACCCACACCTACACTGTTACTGGAGACTCCGGCGCGCCCCGCCCACCGGTATGCAATTTCCCCCGCCACCCCCCCCCGCCCGGCGCGCCGGGGCCCCACGCCCCGCCCCCTACGGTTTACAAGCGCCCCCCCCCCCGCCCGGCGACGCGCGGCGGGGTGATAAGAGGCGATTAATCGAGCCCCCCGCCGCCCCGGGCTCGAGCCCACTTCTTCAGTGAGGCGCCGGCGCGAAGGTAGCGGTCTCGGTGGGTGAAGGCGCTCGGTGCAAATAACTTGACACGGAGTTACTTGAGCATGTTGAGAGTTTTTCTATCTAGAACTACGCCAAAAGAGAATTCCTTTCAACTCTATGTGGTTTCAGCAATATGGTGCAGCTCCTCACTTAGTCCAGCCTGTAATGACAGAATTGCGACGAAAATTTCTCAATAAGCTGATATCCTGAAACTCCACATTCCGTTAGCCTCCCAGGTCGCCTGACCTTATTGCACCTGACTTTTTTTGTGGGGTTATTGTAAACAGGAAGTCTACAAAACAAAACCGACAAATTTGAATGAACAAAAGCAATCCATTCGAGCAACAATTGCGGCTATTCCTGTCTTAACTCTCCAAGCAGTAATGAACAACTTTTTGATAAGATGCCGCACATGCATCAACGAGCAGGGGGGGGCATTTAATTTCTATTATTTTTAAAACTAATTAAGATTTATGAATTCCAAACACTGAATAAAAGTTATTTGAGTTTCTTAATGTAGCCATTTTCAACAGCCTGTTAAACATTTAGAATTTTAGGATCCTAAACAACTCGTTTGACTCACAAAAATTGCCCCGTAACTTATTTGCATTATTTTGTAATCAAGACGAAAGACATGTAGAATTTTTGCCACCATCCACCGCCACCTGGGAGCTGGGAGCACTACAAAAATATGCACAAAAATAATAATCATAATGCTAGAGGAGAGACTCCTCGCCAGATTGGAGGCATTAATTGCACTCACATTGCCAATTAATCTGCATGATAATCGTATTAATTGCCACAACGCGATGGTCATAAATTTGCCTCCAGGCCTGTCGCTGTCCAAGAGCTCTCTTCCTGGCATCAAATCAGAATCTGAATCGGAATCAGCATCGAGGTGGCGGGCGGCTGGGGATGCGGCTGCTTCTGCCTGATTGCTGCTAGTTAGAAATAAAAATGCAAAAAGCAATCAAAATGCTGCAACCGAACAGGAGGAACAGCTGTGTCCACAGTGGCTATCACACATCCATGAGATATGCGACCATCCGAGCAATGCGAAAGCGAAAAGGGGTAGGAGTTGTCTTCGGCATCGTCTTCGCCAAGACAAACCCAATGCCTTACATAGGCCACAGAGTCCAATGCCGGAGCCGAAGTTCGAGCCGAGGCTCCAGCGATAAGCATCTGCGCCGGCGACTGCGGCGAACGAACTTTTGAGCAAAGCAAAAAAGGAATCACAGTTGGGACGACCACAGACAACAGGATCAGGAAATTCCGGTTTGCTATTATTTTTATTATAATAATTTTTCCTTTTTTTTCCTCCGCTGCTGCCTCGGCAGCATCTTTTGCTTCTTTTTTCAATCAAAGTCAGGCAGGCGGCCATGGGGAGCAGAGTCGGCGTCGGCGTCTTCTAATGCCGCCTGGGCCCAAGTTAAGCAACTGAGAAAAGGAGAGAAACAGGAATTTGAGCTGGCATTGGAACATTGAAAGCCGATACCTAGGTACATACACACACACAAGTATACAAAACATTCCTGCTTGGGCGCACTTTTTGGTCCATCGTCCAATTCTGGACGAACTCTTCGTGTGTGTGTGTGTGTGTGTGTTGGACTTGGTGTCTCCTTGAACTGGCGTTGCGCAGTGTGGCTGGCCAATCTGTTCTTGTTGGCCGTGACTTGTTTGCTATTTTTATACACATTCGCGAATACACAAAACAGATCACAGGGTGGGGCATGGGGTATATGGAATTAGATGATGAAATTTGTAGGTAAAAGGATTGTTTATGAAACGTAATGAATAGATTTATGTGTATATTGTTGTTAACTTTGGGAATCAAAGTGGCTAAAGCAAAGTCGGGCCATTCATTTTCGTCACGAAAGTGTCGTGGGGCTCAAGAAGCTCTTTTTTGACCAAGACAATAAGTGCTTCATAGAGTAAGACTTCCGTACATATGTTCACACAAAATTTGATACAGGTTCTTTGATCAATTTTTTTGAATAGGTAAAAATCGAAGACGATCCAAAACACGTGCAAGCAAAGCAGCTGTCAACAATTAAGTGAACATTCAAAATGGCCGAGCTTGTCGGCATAAGTGAGAGACATGAGTACCAACATAACGCCACAAAAAAATCGAAATTCGAATAATTCAAAATTCGCGATACTTTTCGAACACACCTCGTATAGACAGACGGGCAGACGCACAGACGGACATGGCTAGATCGACTCTCTGTTGATGCTGATCAAGAATTTCTATACTTTATGGGGTCGGAGAAGCTTCCTTCTGGCTGTTACATACTTTTGCACAAACTTAATATACTCTGTGTACCTCTGGTACACACGTTGATGTCTCAGAGCCTTAAACTATCTAGCTTTACAGAACACCACAAAGCAACTTCACCAGTACTACCCAAACAGCTATTTGTATAATAATGCTAACGATTACAGGATAGACAATTATGTATTTGATCAACCGTACACATTCAAAAAAGTTTGGATTGCGAAGTTAACAACCTTATTAATGGTTCATCTTACGTCTATGAGGAGTTAATCAAAAAGACACTGAAACTAGGATTTATCCCACCGAAGGCCTTTATTTATCTGGATAAGCATTAGCTGGTGCAAAATCAAAACTGTGTACCATTATTGTACCATAGATACCGCGGGGCTACAGACAAGTCCATTAAAGCATCTAAACCAGAACAAAACGCATTCAGGTTCGACATAAGCACATCTTCCAAAGACGTCTCAGCGATAGAATAAAAAGAATACAAGAAGTTTTGAAACATTTTTCACTAATTCTCCAACCATTCCTTAGAGTTGCATTGCCATCGGATGAGCGCTATAGTTTTCCTCCCATTTTCCTCCCATTTCTTCAACTTGTAAACCTTCCCAAACGTCCACCATTCCACTAAGTTTCACTGAAATCAAAAATTTTGCAAATCTTGCGTTTTTTGTACCATTTTCCGCTCATTTCTTCTACTTAGATATCTTCCTGGGCAACTCCAGGTCAACGTCCAGGTCCACGTCCAGGTCAACGCCCAGGTCCACTCCCACGCCCCAATACCCAAAGTTTCATTTGGCATTAACTAGACGAACACAGTTAGAGTGCTCAAACTTGGCACATTTGAAAGTATTGGCATATAAAGGGTGATTTTTTAAGAGTTATAGGAAAGTTTTTTAAAAAAAAAACACATAAAATTCAGAAAAATGCATGAAATCTTTATTTGAATCGATAGTACGGTCCATATAATTTAATGTCTGAAGATTATTTCATGCAAATGTTGACCGTGACTGCGCCTCAAATGGTCCATACTCGTTCCAACATTTCGGCCGGTATCTCACGAATAAATGCTTCAATGTTGTCTTCCAATGCGTCGCTTGTTGTATAGACATGAGCTTTAACATAGCCCCACAAAAAATAGTCTAAAGGCGTTAAATCGCACGATCTAGGCGGCCAATTGACCGGTCCCAAACGTGAAATAAAATGTTCACCGAACTCGCCTCTCAATAAGTAGATTGTTGCGCGTGCTGTGTGGCATGTGGCACCGTCTTGTTGAAACCACATGTCATGCAAGTCAAGCTCTTACATTTTGGGCAAAAAAAGTTGGATATCATCTCACGGTAGCGCTCACCATTCACAGTTACGTTACGATTCGCATCATCTTTGAAGAAGTACGGTCCAATGATGCCACCAGCCCATAAACCCCACCAAACTGTGACTTTTTCTGGATGCATTGGTAGCTCTTGCAATGCTTCTGGCTGATATTCACTCCAAAATCGACAATTCTGCTTATTTACGTACCCATTGAGCCAAAAATGAGCTTCGTCGCTGAACACAATTTTTCGGTAAAAAAGTTGATCTTCGGCCAACTTTCCAAGAGCCCATTCATCAAAAATTCTACATTGCGGTAGGTCGTTCGGCTTCAATTCTTGCACCAGGTGTATTTTGAAGGCTTCACACCTACATCCTTCCGCAAAATTTTCCACGTTGTTGAGTAACAGAGGCCCAATTGCTGCGAACGGCGACGAATCGATAATTGATGGTCATCACTAACACTGGCCGAAACAGCTGCTATATTTTCTTCAGTTCGCACTCTACGTAAGCGTGTTGGTGATGTAAATTTGGTTCGAAATTTAGTCACAATAGCCCGAATAGCTGCTTCAGTGGGTCGATTAAACTGACCATAACTTTCTTAACAGAGCACGCATTTTGATAATAAAATTCAATAATTTGCAAGCGTTGTTCGTTTGTAAGACGATTCATGTTTAAATTATAGACCAAACTGAAGATGTTTGACAGTGAAACAAAACACGAAACGTGCGTGAGCTGTTTAAACCAGTGTTGCCAAAAAGATAATAGCTAAAAAATCACCCTTTATAAGAAACTAGCAAAATTTTTGACCGATCCGACCACGCCCACCTGTACCGACCATACAACTGTGTCCGTTAAAACGCACAGATCTCTGCGTTGGTACGAGCTAGAGGTTTGAAGTGTATGAAACGAAGGCTCCTTATACTTGTAGGCAGCTAGGGGTTATATTGAATTTTTGTAACGCCCCCCGCCACCCCCGCAATTCTGAAAAAAACGTCATATCTCCCACAGTTTTGTAGATAGATGGCTTTTACTTTCTAGACAAATTTAGTAATCAAGTTTATTTATCGATCTGCCAAAGGATTGGTTAAGATCGGATAACCGATATTAAAGTTATGATCAAAAGAAGGTTTAATGCCGCAGTGCAGCAGCTGCAGCAATCATCGCCATCTACATACACAATTGCGTGCGAGTTCGCTGGTATAACTTCAACCCATACAAAAGTTTTCAGCGAGTTTTCCTTATTTCGCGATTGAATTTTCAAAAAGCCGCGTCTTAGTACTCACTTCAGCTTCCAATATCTTATGGTTTGGCCCGTGCTTCGCAGTAGTATATATGGAAGTATTTATTGGTATAATTTATTTTGTGTATTTATATTTGTAAATGGCAATTCTCTGCCTACTTATATGTTTCATAAAAATTCAACCCACACAACCATTAACCATTGTTGAATTTTCATATTGATCTTTGAAAATGAGTTTGAGCCCGATCGAATGAAAAACAAAAAAGTTGCTTACAAAAGTTTTCTGCGAACTTTCCTTATTTCGCGACTGAATTTTCCAAAACCGCTTCTTGGTACTCACTTTCAGCATATGATCAACCTACTGTAAGAAATTCAGCTTCCTATCTCTTATGGTGTGGGGTTTGGCCTGTACAGCGGTCACCAGTGAATGCTTGAATGAATGAATCAGTCAGGATGAGCAAATTATTTTTTTACAGACTGTTGATACACAAGAATACAAGTGCTATAAGGGTTCGGATATGTTTCCCTCTGATTGTTACGTAAATTTCCACGAAATTAGTTTAGTTCTTAAAGTGTATACAAGTTCAAAGGTCCTGGGACGTTTCAAAGTGTTTCGATAGCTGCAACCCTTTATCAAGTTTCCTATGAGTATCAGTTTATCATGAGGCAATAAAACTTTGATCCTTTAACTTATCCGAGGTACCAAAGAGCTCCACTACTTTCGTCTGCGACCAAAGAATATTACAAACAAGTAAAATCGCATGTTTAAAGAAAAAACCGCTCCAGCTTTTCTAATTCCCGATGAGTGGCAAGTTCGTTGGGCGAACAGGTTTGCTCATTGCCCTCCAATAGGCAGCCGCTTGCTGCTGTTTGGATTTCGTGAATTATTGATAGCTCTGTGTCTCAGGGCAAACGTGTGGCATGCCACCACAGCTGCCCGCGCCCCTTTGGGCAATGCAGCTAGACGATTGTCGCCATGGCATGGTATTTACATTTCGACATTGCAGTCGAATTATTATTTATGGCCTGCATCTAATTTACAAAGGCCGCGAACGGCCCCTCGGGCCATTGATGTCTTTGTTTATTGCTCCGGTTTTGGTTTTGGCCTTGGCTAGTGGCCAGTGTAACTATGCTAATTAGACATCAATGGCATTAGCCATTGAACAGGCAGAGAACATTTCGCAGGCTTAATTGACAAGCGGGCTGCTCACTAATGGACTCGAATCGCATCGCATCGCGAAATAGTTGAAATAAATTTCATCCAAATGAGCTGAATGCCTCAATGGCATAAAGTTGATGCGGTGACCAGCCCGTTTCCTGTCGCCAGATGGCGCTATCTCTCAGCTATATTTGGTATGCAAAATATTCGTTGGGAAATCAATGGGGAAATTTAATGAAAAGCAGAACGGAATTTAACAAAGAGGCCAAACCCCAAAGTGACAGTCAATAAACTGCCCTGATAATGTGCTGTTAAGTCTAAGGCAGTTGTAGTTTTACCAAACCATCACATAAGGCGGATGGTGACCACTCTGAACTCTCGGTATCTCACCCTAACGCTTTCTCAATTAAACAAACTATAAATTCTTTGGTATTTATAAAGGGAGCAAATGCATTTCAAAATGCATACAAGAAATCATGGCTTTGTTAAGCTTACTCTGTGACGATGTTCTCAGTAAGATTTAGTTATACTGGTAAACCTTTGAATTCTTGCAGTTCTCAAGTCTTTATTCTCCGGAATGACTGATATAAATAGGAATTAGCAAATGGCTAGATGGAGTGACACCAATGAAGCTTACTGATGACATACGCCGGGAGGCTTTCGAAACAATACTGTCTAAGCAATTTTTGCTGTGCATATGTTCAAAAATCTTTGTTGATTTTTGTTGATTATTGAATTATTGAATCAATCCTTGACCTTGAGCCGGCTAATAGCCACTTTGATCAATTTTCCAAATGCTTCTATCAAACAAATAGTTGCGTACCGTTAAGGGGGTCTTCTCATTGAGCAACTTTTTTTTTCGACTTTTTTTTTGCATTTATTTATAGCTTGGATATTCAAAAATATCCCCCCAAAAGGATTTTCGAAAACTCGAATTAGTTTAGGAGATATAGTCCTTTTAGTGACCCAATGTGACCTAAATTCCCAAGCAACTGCAAACTTAAGGGGGTCTTCTCATTGAGCAACTTTTTTTTAAACCCTCGTATTTTGACCTATGCGTTAAGTTTTCTCCGGTTCTACCGGACCGATTTTGATGAAACAAAGTGAATTCGACGGAGAATTGTCAGCTCTTTAAAACTGCATTTAAACATTTTTGATTTTTTTCCAAAAAAATTACTTCAAACTTTAAACGCGTTTATCTCGAAACCACGTTTTTCGAACTGGCGGCCATGATATCTCCAGTTCAACTGAACCGATTTTCATGAAACAAAGTGGAATCGACGCAGAATTGTCACCATTCTCGGCTGAACCTCGACCATAATTTTAAAAAATTTTTTACTATTTTTTTTTACACTAAACTACAAAAAAAAGCCCGAAATTGAAATTTTTTTTTGAATGGCCGCCATTTTGTCAAAAAAAAATCACAAAATTAAGTTTGAGGTTCAGCCGAGAATTACATCTATACTGATTATAACCCCGTTTTTTTTTCATTTCGGACGCTCCGGAGACCCGGAATCGTGGCCGCCGTGACGACACCTTTTTTTCACCACCAACTTTGAACTCTCATTACTTTTTGAACAGCCCTCGTATCGAGGCAAAAAAATTTTTTTATTTACTTTGAACCTTTTGTAATACAATAAATAAAAAAAGTTTTCAATTATTCTTTGCGTTTTCAAATAAGAATTTTTTTAAAAAGGGTCCAAAAAACGGGTTTTGAATGAGAAGACCCCCTTAAGCAAGTATTTCATGCGTGAAGTTTGGATTATGAATTGGTTCAGGAACATCGGTTCGGATATGTATTTTAAGCCACTTAGTTAGAGCTTTGCTCTGACAATTTCGTGCCTAGTTGAGCTGTGGTGCCACTGGTAATTAATTTCGTGCTTGCGGCCGTTCCCACCTCCAGTTCAAAGTCAGTCAAATAGATTTATCGCACCCATCAAATATCAAATTAGTCATCACCTACATAGCCTGAGTGCCTGCCACTTAGCGTAATTCTCAGTTGTTTGTCGCTTGCATAACCTTTTCTTTGGTCTCTGTATGCGTTTGGCAACATGTTGCTGGGCGCATGGCAACATGCTACTTGCTGCTGCCATCTGTCAATATGTGGACTGAAATGGCGCGTGTCTATGGACTGGTTGGACTTGACTCAATTCGTCATTTAAATGATGTCTGATGCCCGGCCAGTGGCAATCGCAGCACTTAGCAGCCACATCAACTCAAATTGCAAGACGAAACCGGAGCCAGCAGCAGCAGCAGCAGCTACATGGGAGCCGGTGCCAGAGCCAGAGCCGGGGAACGTGCCAAGCCAAATTAATTGCTTCGTTAGATCGGTCGGCAGGCAGTGTGTGGCTAGAACCGCTTTGGCTATTTCTTACACTTCCGCCAACAAACATTGGCAACTCCCCGGTACGGCCCAACAACGATTGACAAATTTCCAAATGCCATTAAAGAGGCGTTGCATGCAGCTCGTCTTCAACTACTCCCGAGCATGTCCGGGGCGCAACCGAGCTAATGGATGCCAAAACAGGTGGCCGGCACACAAATCGGGCTACCAGGCTACCTGATCTTCTTCTAGTAGTTCTTGTTGTGGCTCCCGTCGCTGTACCCGACCCGCTGGCGTTAGCAATTACCAGAAGCGGAGCTCCTCCACTAAATCACATCGCTGAGATATTTCATTTGTTTGCAAATTTTCGACAATCAACTTAATCGGAAATGCTCCGTTCTATAACTTTATCATCGCCCCAGCATCTTCTGGTTTGGGCCATCTTTTCTGGGCTATTCCTTGTCTTGTGCAACTGTTGCCTTAATTAATGCTTGCAGGTGACGCTGTTAACGAGTAGATCCCAGAGATAAGATCATTTTATGATATGTTCGATATGGAAAAAAACAACAGCAATTATGAACAAGCTGGAATGGATGGGTGTTAGAAAGCTACGCCCGATCATCATCTAGAAAGTCGCCGAGTAAACAAACACAACAAAACGGCAACCACCAAATGCTCCTAACAACAAAGAAAAGAACCCAAAAGGAGGAGGCAAATTCCCAAAAGAAAAATGGAAGTTGAGCAAAACCGAAAACTGGTTTCTCCCTTTTCCTTTTCAAATACAGTTGCTTTCCGACGAACAAACCACACAAAGTGCGGGAAGCTCCTCCAAAAAGGAGACGATGACGACGCATTGGCATGCAAAGAACGAGAATGGACAGTCACAGACAGAAAGAGAGAGAGAGAGAGAGAGGGGGGAAAGGGCGCTTTTGTGGTCCCTCCTGGGCGTGTTCGAAAATATTTGAAAATTGCATTTTTGCAGTTTTTTTTTTTTTGTTGGAATTCGTGGCTGATGCCTTTTCTAATTTCACTGATTTATGAGCAGCGCGGGAAAGAGAGGTGGTCTGGTCCCAAAGGAACCAGATTCGGTTCCAAGCCTCTCGAGTTCTGACTCACATGACCTGCCTGAACTTGCTTTAATGGCTTTTTATTAGCTGGCTGCTGTTTTTGTTATTCTTGGTTTTTGCTTTGGTCATAAAATATGTCTGATCTGCTTCCACTTCATCTTCGTCTGCTGCGTGTTTATCTCTGTCTGGCTCATCCTCAGCCTTAATTTTTTTACCAGGAAAAAAAAAAGATTTCAAAAACTCCAAATTCATTGCATTTGTTAATTTTGCAACGCTTTTTGTTTTAATGTTTCGCCTTCGTTTTCGTTTGGAAAACTGATAGGCAAATCCAAATTCTACTTCAGTTGCCATTAGGAGCGTTAATCATTATACACACATATGTGGCTACATCAAGCTTATCTCTCTTAATTTGTGCAGTGCCAGGAGCTTTATCTTCAAAATTGGTAAATAAAAGTATTTGAAAATGATGTTTTCTATTGGGATTCCTTAGGACTATTTTAGGGTTCGGAGCTCGATCGGAACTCTCTTGTGCAAAGCTCAGAAGCTCACAAGCTAAGAGATTGTGAGAGTCTCGGCTTGACCTTAGACTTTACCAGCGCCCATTAAAAATGGGTAATAAGGGTATCAAAAATTTAAGAAAACGTTTCCAACAAAATTATATCTCAGAGATTATAAGAGTTGCAGCCACAAGTTTGATCAATTTTGAACAATTTTTCACCACTTAAGCTGCCAAAATGCGCAGAGATCCGGCACAAGACAATTTTCCTTGTTTTACCCTGTTCCCATTAAAAATGGGAGAAGGAGTATCATGAAGTTGTGCAAAAGTATATAACAGGTAGAAGGAAACATTTGCAACCCTATAAGCCGAGTCGATTTAGCCATGTCTCTCTGTCCATATGGACGCGTCGATCTCAGAGACTTTAAGATATAGAGCCACAAATTTTTGGATATTGGTAGGTGTATACCAGACCCTGATCGAGTTTGATTCAGATTTGGAATATAGTGTTGAAAATAGTCGGGTGTTGAGCATTTGCCTCGATAGTGCTTTATTTGTCATAGCTGCCCTTGTATTAGCATACTCCAAGTGCCCGCAAAATCTCCATCTCGTGGTAGCACCACAACCAAATACCTAAGTGTGGGCTGTCTCCACCTTTTTTCTTCTACTAATCAGTTCCGCTTCAGTCTTATGAGGTGCCAGATATAACCCTATCGATAAGAGCCATTACTCTATCTGCCTTATTGAATGGTTGCATAGCGTCTCTGCCTGAGCTAGCTCCTTTTGCAACAACCACTACGGACACGTTATTCGCCTTGATATCTGGGGGGAGAGCTAGTCATAGTACTTCGTCGTACATGGCATTCCATAAGAGTGGTCCAAGTACGGAACCTTGTGGAACCCCTCCAGTTGCTTGGTACGACTGCGTGCAAACACTAGTGTCGTATTTTAACAAACTATTGCAGAGGTAGCTTCTAATAATAAGAAGCAGGTATGCTAGGATCAGTGTTGCCATCTTTCGTCGAGAAAAAAAGCCAGTTTTGACCGGACGGAGAGGGAAAAAGCTTATGAAATAGATGGAATAAAAGCGCATGGCATATCATATGTTTTATATAATGCTATAAGTCTAATATATTTAATATATCATCTGCCTTGGACCATGCCAAGGACAAAATCTGAATCGCGAATGAGGCTAACTTCAAAAAGCGTTGATTTCATTCAGAGTCTCTGAAAGCTTCACTCCAAAACTTTATAGTTTTATTATCATATTGACACTCAATTTTCCCAAAATCTTCTACGGAGTATTCTTCCAAAACGGGAACCATGCAATGCTTGGTTTTTTATTGTGTAACTGAAAGCATGTCAATTTGTTAAAGAAGGCTGAAGATTGTCAGGTAATTTAAAAACAATTGAATTGCTTAATCAAAAATATTCAATGAAAATCCCACAAGTATCAACTTGTCAGCTCACTCAGCTTTAGTAAATTCAAGTTAGTCGCTTTATAAGATCAACTATAGTGTGTGCGTCCGCTGTGCAAAGGGTCGTGGGTTCGATCCCGCCTCGGGATAACTAATGAAAATTTGTTTCTTTGAAACACTTCCAGCTGAAGCAATTTAGACTACTTTTTCAACTCATATTCTTGATAAAGATTTTGGCGGCTAATTTGTCTAAGTCGCCTACTGGTTTTACAACAATAAATTGGTAAAATAGTCCATTTCTTGGCCCTGCAGCCCGACTTCACGACCTTACAGCATGCTAAACGTTAGAGTTTGTAATTAGGGACGTTCAATGACTGATAGAGTTGACTAACTATTGATTTCCTTATAAGTTTTGACTCAAATAAATCCAAATTTAAAATAAATCTGATAAAAAGCCGAAGTCATTTTTAAACAAGAAAAATAGTCGGTCAAAAATAGTTAAAGCTCTGCTTTACGCAGACGATATTGCAATACTCGCAGATAGCCCCAAAATACTTCAACTCATACTAGACAAACTATACGAGTATTGCCATTTTTGGGACCTCCAGATCAACGACTCAAAAACCAAAGGGATGATCATAAGGGACAACAGAGGTCGCCAAGCAGACAACGAAAACTGGTCGCTAAACGGTCAGCCACTTGAGAAAGTCCGATCCTGTAAATACCTAGGAGTCACTCTAACGCTGAACGTGTCCTTCAACACACAAGTTGCAGAGAAACTAAAAGATGCAAGGACCGCCATCAACAGTACATGGAAACAGTTTTTTAATAAGCGAAACGTTCTGGCCAGCTCTAAGTATAAACTCTTTGAGGCTACAGTAAACACGATAATGTGCTATGGAGTGCAAGTCTAGGGCCATGAAAAATTTGAGGATGTGGATCGCCTCCAGAGTACTTTCATCAAACGCATATTTAGATTACCTTTTAATACTCCTCACTATGCCATCCATCTTGAAACTGGCTTGCCACCAATGTTTATTGCTTGTCTCCGTGCACACTTTGCTTACATCAGAAAAGTACTTAATATGCCAAGTTCCAGATTGCCGAGAATCTTAGCCAATCAGCTACTTCTAGAATGGGCGCAATGTTTCAATAGCTGGGAGACTGGGAAACAGATTCAATATAGACGTATTTGCGGGTCATCCTAATCAATGGGAAAACTCTCAAAATATGCTGCTGGAGAGAATTGCACACGAAAGTTGGACTGGTTATAAAGTCAACCATGTTTTAGGGGACACAAACTATTTCCATGATAAGTACGACACTGCTACTATCAGCATGATTTTCCGGGCACGCTGCGGAATGACATCATTAAACTATACGCCATATACCAGTTCCACAAACACAATATGCAGCCCTTGCAACCTACGAGTAAGAGAAGACGTCGAACACTTCATCGCAATCTGCCCGATACTACGCGAGATACGGGCTTTACACCTGCAGAGCTCAGTATTGTCTGAGGCTGAAACACTGGAGTGGATGAATGGGAGAAACTGGCGGATGCTGTCTAACTACCTTTCTCACGCCGTACAGTATCGGCGAGACCTTATTTCGCTAATGGATTAGGTACCCTCTTCATGACGGTCGATCAGTCACTAACTATTAGTCATAAAATACTTTAGTTTCTAATACTAAATACTAAATATGCCCAGAAGGTTCGAACCTTCTATCTATAAAACTGTGGGAGATATTACGTTTTTCGATATTGCGGGGGCGGAAGGAGGCGTGGCCAAAATTGAAGATAAACTTGATCTGCCTGCAAGTATAAGAAACATATGTTCCATACATGTCAAACCTCTATCTCTTACCATCTCTGAGATCTGTTTGTTTATACGGACAGACGGACACTTTTGCACAAACTTAATATACTCTGTATACCTCTGGTACTGAGTATAAAAATACCTTGGTACTTATACAAAAAAAGGAAGCATCTAACATTCACTTTGAGTAAAAGCTTTCCCTTCAATTTTGACAAGCAAACTGCTGAGCACTTTATGCCAAAAAAAAGGGGAATCAAGCCCAATGTGCGCTGTAAGGCCACGGTCATAGCATCCACACCACCAGCGTTTACTCTGACCGGCTGCATTATCACGCGTGAGGTCGATGGTGCAGCGAGTTAAGTTGCCATGCCGTCAAGTCCCAGAAGTACTGCAATTCGTTTTCCTGTAGGTATGTATAGTATATTAGGACTATTTAGACCAACCTTGTGTCTTATCAAATAGTTCAAGTGTTGGTACATATACAGTGACTCAATGTATATCGATGACATCTCGGAACATCTAATAGAACAGTTTATTTAAGAGACTAGGACCAAACTAGAAGCATACAAGCCAAGAGATCGAAAGATGCTCGGCTTGGCCATTTGAACTGTTAAGCCGAATACTTACTCATATAATGTTACCCTATTTTGTTCACTTGGTCCTTCTCATCTTGGGTTTCGTTGTTAATCAAGGTATTTCAGGGCAAAAGCAAATTTAATTTAAATGAATCGTTGATTTAACATTATTTTTAAGGGCAACTTACTTTGTTAGGTTTTTCATTTTTGTTTGCTTTCAAACTCAGTTCTTCTCTTTACTTTAAAACTAAACGCATATGCTCAACGCTCATCTCCACACCCAACCCATGTGCTTTGTGCTCAGCTTCGCTCTAGCTGTAACGTGAGTACTCCCCGCAGCAGCGGCATCAAAACTGGGCAAAAATGACGATGACGATGACAATGACATAGCTTGAGCGGTAAGGCAAACTTGACTTGATGCATACACGTCACTATATTACGCCATATACGCACACTTGCCCCTGCCCCTGCCCCACACACAACTCCGATGCGATGCACCCCCCTCCACAGTACTAAACTGGCCATAACCAGTCGTTGTTGGCATTGCCTTCTGCAGCGGTGTTAATTGTCATAAAACGAAACGATGCATAGGAATATATAGAAATGGTAATGGGAATACAAATAGAAGTAGGAGAATGTTTTGGGTTGACTTTTTTCATGTTGTTCCGGGAAGGGGAAGAGGAAAAGAGAGTCGTCGCGTCGCGTGGAACACTTGGACTTGGCACTTGGCACATGTTTGGCATGTTCATTTTCTAGACATAGCCACATTCTTGTGCAAATACCTTCGCCCCAATCCGCACTTCTCGCTCACTCGCCCGACCAGCCTGTTGTGGTTTATGGCATCATTATGCTAATTGGCAATTGTGCATTGTGTTTGTTGTTGTTTTAATTTTTGCCAAAAGAATATTTTCGATTATTGTACAACATTTACAGTTGCTGGGTGTCGTTGTCGACGCGATTCATTCATTTCCATATGGACACGCACACTCGATTAGCATATCCATCGCATACAAACAACACACACAAGTGTACATAGCAAGCGGTATTAGAGGTTTGTTTTTGACTTGATTTGCTTGGCATTACTTCGACTTAACTCATTTGGCAAGTATTATGAGTTAGCTTTTCAGGCTGTTCGTTAAGCAAGGCCGTATCTGTTTCTTTTAATTGAGAAATTCAACTCTTTCTTGACTTTCTGCTCGTACAGTCTTTAAATTTGATTTGGACCATTCCGCTAATAAGCAAAGCGTTTAAAAGGCTACGTCAGTACGCTTAGTACTGCTGCAGTAGCTGCTGGTCTAAGCCCTAAACATGCAGTTCGGTGTGCTTTGTGTAGCGGTTCGTGGGTGAATCTAAAAATGGTACTCCATTTTGCGGTTTTGTGGCTGAACCATATCTTAAAGACACGCAATAGCCCATTGTGCCTTTCTATATATCGATTTTAATATAAATATACCGTGCGCTTTTAAAGATATTCAAAAGTTTATGTTCGACCCCTTCTGCCGGTACATTAACCAGTTGTTCGCTTTAAATAACTTTTGGTTATTTCGTTCCCAATGACCTAGTTCTTATATGCTGAATCTTGTAGACTTTTATCTTCAACCATTAACAAATTAGTTAAGGTTGTTGTATGTACACTCAGAAAAAAATTCGCCCTGAATTTTAGAAAATCGCCTTATTTTAAACTTTGCCCTGGTATTTAGAAAAATTTTCTAATAAACAGAAAAATTTTTCCGAAAATAAGAAAAATATGCCATAAAAAATTTTTTTAGAAAAAACTTTTCTTAAAACAAGAAAAGGCCAGATTTTTCTTGGGTTCTTGGGTTCTAATCCCAGTCAGTCCCTGAAAATTTTTATTTATTTACTAAAAATTAATCAAAGCAGCTGGGGTGTTGTTCGAACGAAGCGGACCCGGAGCTGGACCGGTGGTGGACTTGGACCTGGACCGGTGGTGGCGAACTGGATCTGGACCCGGTGGTGGATCTGGACCACCTCACCTGGTGGTGGATCTGGACCCGGTAGTGGATCTGGACCACCCGGAGGTGGATCTGGACATGGTTAGGTGGATCTGGACCCACCCGGTAGTAGATCTGCACCTCCCGGTGGTGGATCTGAACCAAGGTTCCCCCAAAAACTCCATACCTCATATTTTTGAACCTTTAAGGGGGGGAACAGACTTTGCGATGAGCAAAAAGTAGATGGTTTTTAAAAAAATTCCAGAAAAAAAGTTTAAGAGATTTTTTATTTTTGTTCTTTTTATTAAATAGTTAATGAATGAAAGGAAAATACAAAATTTTTTTTGTCAATATGAGGGCCGTTCAGAAAGTTATCGGCCTCCGAAAAATGATGAATAAAAAAAGGTGCCCACATGGTGACCATGGTTGCAGCACTTGGGATGATCTGAATAAAAAAGAAAAATGCGGCTATGTTTAGAACTAATGTGGCTATCGTTCGGCCCTCCGAAAAAAAATTGAAAATTTTTTTGACAAAATGGCGGACATTTGAAAACAAAAAAAATTTTTGGCCTTTTTTTGTAGTGTAGTGTAAAAAAAGGACACTTAAAATATAGGTATCCAAAAGTTGGAGGGCCGAACGATAGCGACGACAATTCTGCGTCGGATAAGCCCTTCCGGAGCAAAATCGGTCCACGGGTTTCCTTTGAATCGTGGCCACCAGTTTGAAAAACGTGGTTTCGAAATAAACGCTTTTAAAGTTTGCAGTTGCTAGGCAAATCGGGTCACTTTGGGTCATTAAAAGGGCTATATCTTCTAAAGTATTTCGAATTTCAAAAAATCTTTTTAGGACGATATTCTCAAATATCCAAGCTACAAAAATATGCAAAAAAAAAGTCGAAAATTTTTTTTCCGCAAAGTGTTTTCCCCCCTTAAATTTGGTTTGAACCCGCGAACCTGAGCTGCAAAGAAGTATTTTGTTTGCAGCCCTGGTTTTATTCACCTTCCTCCAAAAATAAATTGAAGGATCCTGCTGAAAAACCTATTACACTTCTAAAATTGACGCACGAATCAGAATCTTTCTTTGCTTTTGAAGCAATATTTACTTGAGTATGTATCGTAAAGGGGCAAAAACGGGCAGAAGGGGTTAATTATGGATTAATCTATACACTTTTGCAAACAACTTTTAATTTTTAGCTGCTTTTTGTTTTTAGATTTGACTAGCTTTCGGCTACCTTTTTTGGCGCCTTTTACTAGTTTGTATTATGAGAGGCTTAACTGTACTTGGCAGGGTCCATTTGGGCTTACCGATAATGTAAAAATGTTTTAATTTAAATCATTAGTGAGTAAGTGTAAGGATTTGGTGTGATTGGTGATCTGCTAGAGTCGCCGTGAGATGAGCTCCTTGGGTTAAACTCTCTCTAAGCTTCTCCTTTGAAGTACTCTTCTTAGCAAGTTTTTCGCCACTTTTTCGCGATATCATCCGAATCTCCATACCAGAGCCGGAATAGCCCTGTATATTAGAACTTTGTTACTGAGTGGTTTTTAGTTGTGTGCAGCAGTATGCAGCAAAAAAGATATACTCAATGAAAAACGATTCCGTATATGAGATTTTTGCTATAATAACACACCAACAACAATTGAACACATACAACAGAACACAAAATATCAGCCAATCTTTAAGCAGATTTTTCCTACTTCCAGTTTATTCTCTCTTTAATGATTAAGCCAAAGGACACTGGCCAAATCGATCAACTGTAGCCTTCGCCAAAATTTAAACCCAGACCTTTAATTTTTGTTAAATATCGATTTTTCTAGTCTAAGGAATGTACAACTATATAATCTTTGTAATGTTGAGTAATAAAACCATGAAAAACCTGACTTTAGGCCAAATCTTTCGGCATTCTGACCATAGTGCACCTTGCAACCCCACCCCGCCAATGGCTTCTTAACCCTTACTGTGCGGATTCGTCATTATTAGTTTCCTTTCTCTTGTGAGAAAATAAGCAAAACACACAAGCCAAGAGATTGAGAGAACCATTGATTGGCCCTTTGAATGTCTTGTATCTTTGATTCCCCATCTCATATCAATAACACAGATATTTGATGAGTATGCAACAGTCAACTGAAGATGTGTTCCATGGATCAACCGAAGCTGTCTCTTAGTGTGTGGCCTTAATAACAACTAAGTGATTTCATCAGCTACAAACTATTGCACAATGCAAACAAATCGGATATGAAACGGATTATGCAATCATTTCTTAGTCCGGAAAAGTCAATCTAATTGCCATGATCAATAGAGTGGGGACAGCAGCACTGGAGTGAGAACGGTTTATTTAAATTTCTTTGCCGTTGCGTTAATCGCAGTCAGTAAGAGAGAGAGAGAGAGAGAGATGCAGGGAATTATGCTGCAAGCTTTTAACTTGGACATTTACGTGTCATGTCATCGTGCCACTCATTAGATTGGCATTGGGCCAGCCTCATCATCAACAGCAATTGAAATAATTTTCCATAATTAAACTATTAAATCAGCAAATCAGAAAATCAGCTCATGAAGAATGTCAGCGGCGAGTCACGACCACACTGAGTCAGTCGACGTGCCCTGTGCCCCTACTGTCATTCTGATTCTGGCTTTGAAAATACTACCTCCACCCACTTCCCCCACATTTTAATTTGATTTTTCATTTTTTTTAAATATTTTATACCCAACGAAATTTATGGTGCTAATGTTGGTGGCAATTCTTTTACTTTTACTGATGGCGACCACCCAGTTACCAAAATGCCTGGCCGAGGAGATGGAGAACATTGTGCCCGAACGCTGTCTCTACCTGAAGGATGATGACGAGGTGTTTGAGCGTAAGTGTAAGGGCACATTCCCCCTGGTGGCCTACACCAAATATCGGGACACTTACATCAAGACGGGCGAGCCCATCGCCATCTTTATGCCAGACTCGCTGGATCAGGTGATCATCCTGCTGAAGGCCTCCAAGCTGCAAGATTGCCCCAAGCTGCAGTTTATTGATGTATTCGATTTCTACTGCATCGACGATGAGGGGAACAACAATACGGTGAGCCTCGACGCGGCAGCCATGTACTGCTTTCCATTTCATATCCAACTGCCCGATGATCTGATGAAGGAGTGCCTTGATGAGAACGATATGTCCACTGGCCCGCTGCAGGACGTGCTAAAGACCAAGCGGGGTGTTATCCACTATTCGCTGGGAGGCGGCCGGGCCGTAGCACTAATAAGACCCAGCCTGGGTCTGATGGTGGCGTCAGTCTGGCTAATTTGGGGCTCGTAAAATTTGATGCTCAGACCCATAAAGATTGATCAGCTGTCTTGGCGACTCCTCTCCGTGTTTATCGCTCCCATCGGCGGTTTGGCATTTTAAATATTTATTTTTTACCCAGAAAACAGAAAATATTAAAAATGCATTTCGGCTTGGGTCGCCATCCTCATCATTGTTGTTGTTGTTGTTGCTATTGTTGTTGTGGTTGAGAAAACAATTCCATATCACGTTGCACTCGGGCTTCTAGAGCGGTCACCTGCGCTGCAGGCGTGCGTATAATTTGCACATTGCAAAATCCCGCATACCACATGCCCCATTCATCCGGTCCAAGTGGCTGCCCGATTCTAATTCCAATTCTGATTTCGATTTGGATTTGGTCTAGCGGTTCGGTGCAAGGAAAAGCCTTGGCGCGTGCATCGCCTTCGACCAAGCAAAAACAAAATTGTCAACGTCTCTCGGAGGCTGGAGGAGTAGGCTGGAGAGGACGGAGCAGTAGGAGGTGGGCGAATTTAAATGCGAGCTACGAATTGATATTGATACTCCAGTTCGATCGCGATTTACATGTTTAGCATTAGCCTAGGCCAACAGACGCGGAGACAATCTGTGGTGTTGTTGCACAAATGCCGTTGTGCCAGTGTCCACACGGGGCACAGTAGGACTAAAACAAATTGTCAATAATATTAGAATTTGTGTTCCTAGAATCCATTTCACTTCGAGTAAAACTAAACTTTTGGGAATGCAATTAGTTTTTGGAAAATGTTTTTTGCTAAACATTTGGCAGTTTTCATATTTTGATAGCGATTATTGCTTTCGAGACGAAGTGCGGAATAATGCATTTTAAATTGGTTCGAAAACTGAATATTCTTTGCTATAGAACTTTTCCCTGAGTACCATGCCTCAGAGATGAACTTTGGAGTGGTGTGTTAAGGCAAAGTCATAAGAAATTGCTTCAGTTCATTAAGGATTGCAGTTCTCAAACTTATGCCCAAAAACGTCATCCAAGAATGCATTGCCTGTGTTCATGACCGAAAAGCTAGTATGGAAAGCCATGATTTTAGCAACAGTTTCTCAAAATTGATGCTGACTTCAGTACTGATTCGGTACTGAGCCAACATGTAGGGTTCTGTCTCTTCCGCGGTAAGAGATATACCTGGCCCAAAAGTGAATTGCTCAACTGATTGCTGAGAACGTTCGAATTTCCCTTTAGCAGTCAAATTCCATATACAAAAAATTACTAAAGGAATTTTTCCTTGCCTGATTTTTGTTTTTTGGTACTCAGGAAGCAAAGCAATACTCAAAAGTAATTTAAAAATTGTCTCCAGAGCTGGCTAAAACATTGTACAATAACAACAACTAGTGTTGCTTGAACTAGAATCTTACCATCTATTTAAATTTTACATTATTACATTACTCTTTTTTTCCAAACTCCATTAGAGATCTGTGTTCGAAATCTCATGTTAAAGTTAAACAGCCACCATTGTTCACAGCTTGTTATGCAGCTAAGAGTGTACATTTTTGTCTGGAAGATCAATTTCTAAAGAAGTTTAAGTGGTTCTAATAAGCGAGATCTTAATACATAATTTTCTAAATAGGTCCACGCACGAATTTTTGGTTACATTAAAATTTTTGGGCAGATTTCTCATCTGATAGAGTAAACCATATGGCCGTATAATGGAGTAAATTCAGGGGGTTCTGGAAATCTCTAGGATTTTGTTTGGTCTGGTTTGCAAATCGCTCAAAAAAATCCGTCGGTGTCCCAGACACTTATAGGATTTTTTTTCGAGTTTTCTTAAGACTCTTAAGAAAGTGACTAGTTTTTTTAGTTCAAAAGTTGATAGACCGAATTGATTCTTAGGAGAGATAAAGCCTTTAAGGATGACTTGTCCAAAATTTTGCAAATTCTACCCTGTTAGTCTACCGCAATTGCGAGCCGATCTCCTAATATACTTGACACCAGTCTGCACTCTTTTCTTGAAAGTTGATAATCATTTAATCTTAGCCAGGAGATGCATAGTAAGATGCATAGCATGTATTCTCTTCTTGCTGAAATTCTCCGTTTTTGAAGTGCATTCCTAGAACTTATAGACGAGTCCTACAAATCTGACTTCAAAAGTTTTGGACATTCTTATTAGAATCTTAAGATACTCAGATGGTTTATAGGAATTCAATTTCCAAAGTGTACGAAAAGACACATTACGACAGAAATCATAATACAGTCGAACTTCTTTATTACGATCTTCTGTACAATGAAGTTTTCTTTACAGCGAATTAACTTCCAGAACACTGCAATTTCGTTCAATATTCAGACAATATTATATTACGAATTTTCTTTATAACGAAGGTAATTTTGGTCCCCTTAAGATTCTCTATACAGAAGATCTACTGCACTAAACCGAACCGAAACCGCGATGCAGTTAGCTCCAGAAACCATGTAAGAAACTGTGTGAACCACTGAACCGAACCTGTACTTATTTTCGAGTGGATTGCATCCCTGCTATCGAGTATCAAATTCTCTTTAATACTCCAAGTATCTAGTTGATATTTTCGAAGGTATTAAATTGATATTTCGAAAATATCAAATTGATATTAACTAGTATCAGGCTGACACTATTTTGTATTAAGTTTTTAGTATCAATTTGATACTAACAATTATCATTTTGATATTTTAACTGTCAAACTTTTGGTATCATTTTGATACAAGCTTTTGTCAATTTGACTTTTTTTCTTATTAAGTTTGAAGTACCAATTCAGTTATCAGCAAACTGCAATTAAAACGCAAACATAAACATTAAAATCTGATTTATTCTATTCTGTATTCTTACAAAATGTATTTTATGTCCATGGGAAGCATTGTATTTTCACATTTCAACGCGTATGTTATTCAAATACAGAAATCACAGTAAGGAAGTGCATCAAGTGAACCATATTGACATAACAGTCTGCCCTTCTGATTTGGTGCTGCCCCAATTATAAAGGCATGATCAAAAAAAAAAAAAAAAAAAAAATGGAGAGAGGCTAATAGGCTTCGCTTCGGGCCGGAACATGGTCATTAGTAGCACCAGATTTGAACACCGCGACGACCACAAGGCGACCTGGAGGTCCCCTGATCAATCAACACGAAACCAGATTGATCACGTTGTGATAGACGGACGGCACTCATCGAGTGTTCTAGACGTACGTGCGCTCCGAGGAGCCAATATTGACTCGGATCACTACCTTGTTGCAGCCAAAGTACGCACACGGCTCAGTGTGGCACATGCCGCACAGTCTAACACACGCCGAAAGCTGAACGTTGAGAAGCTGCAATCACAACGGACATCCGAAGCCTAATCAGCAAAACTCACCCAGCTGCTCAGGGAAACCCCACCTGGCCCTCCTGGTGTTGACGAACAGTGGAAGCATATTTCACACTCTATGAGTACAGCTGCCAAGGAGATTCTCGGATTCGCCGAAAACTCCCGAAAACAGTCATGGTACGATGATGAGTGCCGTCGCGCTACTACCGAGAAAAGAGAGAGGAGAAGCGCCTTTTCAGAAGGAAGAAAAATGAGCAGGAAAGGCGCATGAGGGAGGAAGTCGAAGTGCTGTTCGGAAGGAGTGAGACTCGAAAATTCTACCAAAAGATTAGGCAACTATCCGAAGGTTTTATGCCCAGAGTCACACTATTGAAGGACGAGCACGGAAATCTGGTCAGAAATCCGGAAGTGGCACTAGACAAATGGAGAAACTATTTCTCTAACCTGCTGGGAGGTGATGACGAACACAATGCCGCCTCTGGGGAAGTAGCGACACTACCAATCGATAACATAGAGATAGACCCGCCGGACCATAATGAAGTCTTGTTAGCCATAAAAAGGCTAAAAAATAACAAATCTGCTAACGCTGATGAGCTGCCCGCTGAATTGTTCAAGGCTGGCGGTGAGGAGCTGGTAAGGTGCATGCACCAACTCCTATGCAGAATATGGTCCGATGAAAGCATGCCCGAAGATTGGAATCTAAGTGTACTCTGTCCAATATTTAAAAAAGAGACCCTGCGGTTTGCGCCAATTACCGCGGGATCAGTCTCCTTCCCATTGCATATAAGGTTCTATCATGCATCCTATGTGAACGTCTAAAGCCGAGAATGAACTGGCAAATCCACCACGGAAGCCGACTTTGACACGCCGATAAGGTCAAAGTTCTTTGAAGCCCTGTCTACCTTTGGTATTCCAGCAAAGTACGTTCGACTTTGCATGATGACGTTGAGAAGCACACAAAGCTCCGTCAAAATAGGTAAAGACCGCTCCGAGCCTTTCGATACCAAAAGAGGTTTTAGGCAGGGTGATACCTTATCGTGCGACTTCTTTAATCTGCTGATGGAGTACATACTGCGCCAGTGCCCAAATGCTAACAGAACGGGCACCATCTTTACCAGAGATAATATGCTACTTGCATATGCCGATGATATTCATATCATCGGCAAAAGCGAATCTGTGGTAAAACGGGCGTTCTCAGAGGTAGAGAAGCAGTCAAAACTCATGGGCTTAGCGGTAAATGAGAATAAGACGAAGTACCTACAATCAACGCGCAGTGAGTCAACGCTTGGACAATCTGTTGCGGGTTGCAGAGGGTATTTTAGAATTGTCCGGGTGTTTGTAACGCATTGAAGGAAGCTTTTCCGACCACATTAACTAAATATATTCTTGATCAGCACGACGGGCTGAGTTGATTAAGCCCTGTCCGTCTGTCTGTTTCTATGCTATCTCCTTCGTCAGTTTTTAAGCTATCTTCACCAAACTTTGCACGAAGTTTTTTAGTACTTGTACGCATCACATTTGTCGGAACCGGCCGGATCGGAGGACAATAGCATATAGCTGTCATAGGAACGATCGGTCGAAAAACTAGTTTTAGTGAAAAAAAGCTTTTTTGTTTTCAATGGAAACGCCCTGCAAGTGCCTCTTAGTTTGCTATGCTTTCCCATGATTCCACCAAGTTTGGTCGAAAAGGGAAATCAATATTGTATAGCTGTCTTTGAAAAGTTGAGTCTGAAAAGTACCCTGTAGTTCAGTTGCACCGGTGCGGCATTAGCGAATTCTCTAACTCCTTGTAGTGAGCACTCGCCACCAGAACAACTACCAGCCAAGTATTTGCCTAACGAATTTTGTTTGGGAATGTCCGGAAAACGCACCGATCGGTACGACCGTGCATTACCAGTCGTTAGTGTGGTGATGGGTGCACACTATGGTTCACGTTCTAGCGCTGTGATGCATTACCTGTCGTGATGTATCACGTCGATAGGCCTGGTAGTGCCTTGACACCAGCTGAACTACAGGGTAGTCATTGTTAGAAAAACTTTTTTGTTTTCCACGGAAATAACCTAAAAATTGACAATCTTACAAAGGTTATATATAGCGCATAGCAATCATAGGAACGATCGGTCAAAAAACTAGTTCTTGTGAGAGAAACTTTTTTGTTTTCAATGAAAACGTTCTTATCATTGGCATATACTTATTATATATACTTTTACACAATTCTAAAAAGTTTTTTCTGAAGCGTTACGGAATTCGTTAATGCCGCGCCGGTGCAACTGAACTACAGGGTACCGACAGACGTACGGACAGAAGGACATGGCTATATCGACTCGGCTGTTGATGCGGAGATGATGCCTTCTGCCTGCTACATACATTTACACGACTTTAGTATACCCTTTCTGCTCTTCGAGTTGCGGGTATAAAAACACCAAAGTTATGACCAAAACAATTTTGCTTGTCATAGCGGGTGGTACGGCAGCGTCAGCTAGAGCGTGCGAGCGTACTCGAGTGCATACGAGTATATGTGTAAGTGTGTGTGTACACATTCGACTAGAAAATGAATGAAAACACACGAAATTCGGTGTACAGGGTATTTTGGAGTCAGGGCACTCGACTACAGCGCCTTTACTAGTTTGATTATGAAGAAATCAGCTAGTTTTGAATATTATGTTAGCGTTTGAGGTCAAGAAGGCTCTTGAATATTTTAAAACCCGAATAGAATTGTTCGTAAAACTCGTTGCTTATGTTATATGGCCCCACTGTGCCGCCCACACAATGCTTGTGTAGCTTGGTTACATTTGCCCGCCTGCCTAATTCCATTTCCATTGCTTTTCAATTTTACTTGACCGACCGACCAGCCGCGTCACGTGTACTTGGCGCATGCGGCTCTTCCGTTTGGTCGTAACTGGCACACTTGAGTTCAATCAAATGCCCCAGCAGGTGACGTGGTCTGCCTTCTGCCTTCTGCCTTTTGCCATTTCGATGGTGGTGGTCGGCTGGTGGGTAATTGCGCAAAAGAAACAAATGCAACCATTTGCATAAATTTCACTTGCATGGACCACAAGCACACACACACACACAGGGACACTCATGCTCTGGCCAAATGCGTAATGCCCGAGACTTGGCACTTGGCAGTGCCAGCTGCTCGAGAACTCCCAGAGTCATAAACAATGATTAGGCGGTGCTTCTGCTGGTGTTTCGGCGGTGCATTAAAACGGTTTTCATGTTGCCTGGCATAAAGATTGAGAGGCGGTCAGCCTCAGCCACTGCCTGCTGCCACTTAATTGAAATTGCATTATAAATTAATTATGCAACAACTTCTGTACACACACACACATTCAACTGAAAATCGCAGCACCCGGAAAATTTGCCAATTTGCAAGGCATATAAAAAGTGCGCAGCCGCTGCTGGAGTGTGGGAAGCGGGGAGCTTTGGCCACGAACCGATTGCCTCATTATGTGCTCCATTCTTTGTGGCATTATCGCGCCTACTTTGTCGGTAATTAAATATTAAAATGCCATTTTTATAAATAGTTCGCCGATAAGCATGCCAAATCGAGGCTGAAACAAAGGCGGAGAAAGAGCCCGGACAATGCGGCAAGCTGGCAGCCGCAGCCAATTCGATGTCGTCTGTCCATAATTAAAACATTCTTGGCTCTTCTCGTTTTTGTTGATGGAGAAAAACAAATCATGTCAGAGATCAACTAAAACAATAAGCGCCAATAAGCGGACAAAGCGAATGTGCAGTTAACTTAACGGTGAAGCGTGAAGAAAATCATAAATAAAAGAGACAAATCAAAGGCCAATCGACTTCGTTTTCCATCTGACACATGAACTCGCCGCTCTGGCTAGGCCACCGAGCGGGCGGGCGGTGGCAACTTTGTATAAATTTGTAACTTAAAGTACCGTTCGATGTTGTTTTTATCTGCTTCTGCGTCCCCGGCCACGGCCTTTTGTTAATACACAATACCATTTCGTATCTTGCTCGGGCCTTTTGTTCGGCTTTTGGGGTTTTTGTTTTGGGGCGGCAATCTGTTCGTTGACACTTGTCACCAAAGTCCCCACCGGCTCATCTTCGATCCGCATTTGATGTGCGGTGCTGCTTTTAGCTTTTAGCGGCGCTGCATTACATTTCGCGCCCATCGAGCGCGACTGTCCCATTGTTTGCGATTTGCCAAATTGTGTGGTTGTTGCTGCTGC
Source organism: Lordiphosa collinella (assembly GCA_018904265.1). Lineage (NCBI taxonomy): Eukaryota > Metazoa > Arthropoda > Insecta > Diptera > Drosophilidae > Lordiphosa > Lordiphosa collinella. The sequence goes on from JAEIFV010000236.1 coordinate 353,847, forward strand.
TGCTGCTGCTATTAATAACACATTCACCATCTCGGCTTATATCATCGCTTTTTCAAAAATTGATTTCATTTACAAAGTAAATTTATGAATTATGAAAAGTATTTTGCTATTTTTGGATTGTTGTCAATGGTTTAAGAAGGTATTCTTATGCAAAAGCAGAAAGGAAGGGCAGGGCTTGTGTGTGACCCATAATACTTAGGTATTTGTTCACTAAGGTGAGTGGCCCTTTCGCCAAAATGGCAGCGAGTTGAAGGGTTATTGTGGAATGATAGACATTTTAAGACAAAGAATAATACAATGATGGTTGACTCTTTGATAAATACTTTAATTAATGCGATTTGCTGAGCCTTTCAGACGCAATGGTTGAACTTCTGTAGGCCAGCAACAGGGATACAGACCGTAGAGGAACTTGGACTGGTTCGCTTCATTCGATCTCTCTATGTAAAGTAGGATATTAAAAGGGTGATTTTTTAGCTATTATCTTTTTGGCAACACTGGTTTAAACAGCTCACGCACGTTTCGTGTTTTGTTTCACTGTCAAACATCTTCAGTTTGGTCTATAATTTAACCATGAATCGTCTTACAAACGAACAACGCTTGCAAATTATTGAATTTCATTATCGAAAATGCGTGCTCTGTTAAGAAAGTTCATCGCGCGCTTCTTCCATTTTATGTTCAGTTTAATCGAACCACTGAAGCGGCTATTCGGGCTATTGTGACTAAATTTCGCACCAAATTTACATCACCAACACGCTTACGTAGAGTGCGAACTGAAGAAAATATCGCAGCTGTATCGGCCAGTGTTAATGATGACCATCAATTATCGATTCGTCGCCGTTCGCAGCAATTGGGCCTCTGTTACTCAACAACGTGGAAAATTTTGCGGAAGGATTTAGGTGTGAAGCCTTTCAAAATACAGCTGGTGCAAGAATTGAAACCGAACGACCTACCGCAATGTAGAATTTTTGGTGAATGGGCTCTTGGAAAGTTGGCCGAAGATCCACTTTTTTACCGAAAAATTGTGTTCAGCAACGAAGCTCATTTTTGGCTCAATGGGTACGTAAATAAGCAGAATTATCGATTTTGGAGTGAATATCAGCCAGAAGCATTGCAAGAGCCACCAATGCATCCAGAAAAAGTCACAGTTTGGTGCGGTTTATGGGCTGGCGGCGTCAATGGACCGTACTTCTTCAAAGATGATGCGAATCGTAACGTAACTGTGAATGGTGAGCGCTACCGTGAGATGATATCCAACTTTTTTCTGCCCAAAATGCAAGAGCTTGACTTGCATGACATGTGGTTTCAACAAGGCGGTGCCATATGCCACACAGCACGCGCAACAATGGACTTATTGAGAGGCGAGTTCGGTGAACATTTTATTTCACCTTCGGGACCGGTCAATTGGCCGCCTAGATCGTGCGATTTAACGCCTTTAGACTATTTTTTATGGGACTATGTTAAAGCTCATGTCTATACAGACAAGCCCGCTTCAATTGACGCATTGGAAGACAACATTGAAGCCGCCGCTGCCGCTGCGTAATTTATTTTAAATTATTGAAGTCTATCGATGTGTTTCAATTAAAACTTTACAAGGTTGCAACAAAAAAACGAAACTAAAACATAAACAAATAAATGAAGTAAAACTTAATCAAAAGAAGGTGTCACCATTTCTTTTAAAAAGTTCCAGAAAAGGCGGGCAAGCCTGACAAAGAGGTGCCAAATCAGCTCCTTTATATCGCGTTGTGAAAGGTGGTCCTCGATTTGACTTTCTTCGTCCGATTTGCGACGACGTAGCGACTGCTCAAATAAGTTCCGACGGGCAATGGCATGCTCATCTTGTGAATTTGAAGAGTAATCACCGAGAACACGAGGCACAGAGTCAACGATTAACGATCTTGTAGTTTGGTAAGCAAACTTAGTTGCGAAAGCATTACCAGTTTTGTAACAGGTTATCCACCGACATACACGCAGAGCCTCCCGTTGCTCCGACGCGCGAGACTCTCAATTCGACGCACGCCATCTGAGAATTTGAGATCACCGGACACGCAAACTTAGTTTGCGAGAAGCATCTAGTCCATAGTTTATGGTAACAGGTTTATCCTGTACCGAATCCAGGGAGATATCCATACGATATTTGACTGGAGCTTCCGACTGCAGGAAGGTTTCCGAACGTTCTTCAACAGAAGCCTCCGGTTGTGTTTCGTGATCGTGAACCATTACTACTTGCTTAGAGGCATTTTCAGACCCTACTGATTCCATAGACACATCTCCATCCATGGAGATATCCATACGATATTCTACATGAGCCTCCGACTGCAGGGTATCAACAGAAGCATCCGGTTGTGTTACGTGATCATGCTTAGAGGCATTTTCAGGCCCTATAGATTGCATGGAAACATCGGAATTCTGGTTTGATTCATCAAATTTGCTGTTTGCATCAAATTCCATGTGTTGGATATCACAATCGGGAACGCGGCGTACTTTTACAAATAGCAGCTAAGGGAGGGATACTCAGTTATATTTATAAGTTAAATTTTATGCCGCTTTTACCTCGTCGCCAATCGACAAGACCTGACTGTTGTAGCTCAAGGCCATGTGTCCATGATGCGGATACAGGTAGCGCAAGTAAAAGGCGCTATTCTTCCTATCCACACGTCTATCAAACACATCGCCCAAGTCCAAGAAAAGCTCGTATAGTTCCGGGAAGTGCGACAACGGCACATTGTATGCACACACCCAAAAGCTACCACAGTGCGGCTCCCTAGGTATCATCATGTTCTCATTGGACTTCAACTGAAGCGGTGGGCTTGACGGGTTGCGTTTGTGATCCTGTTTGCCGCTCACTTTTAGCGACATCTCAGTTTCCGACTGCCACAGATTTGGCTGGAAGTTACCACGACGACCGTGCGCCATTTCCTGCACATACAACTGGTCAATTACGCCGCCCAGAAATGGAGGCAAGTAGTCGCCGTCAGCAGCCATGGTTGGATAGTAGGATCTTTTGCTTGAATTCAACTTTTTTTTTAGATTTAAATTTTGGTCTGCAGTCTAACTGAATTGCTATTGTTGAATGAATGAATGTGAAATGTTTGAGCAGCTTGACAACCGAATGAAGGATATAGCCAAGGCCTATTTGATGATGCTGATATGCTGAAATAAACAATAATTATATAATTCTCGCCCCATTTAGTAGAAAAAATATTCAACGTTCATCCTCTTGAGTCAGAGAACTGCTATGGACACATTTATGGCCACTTTCAGTAGAAAACTCATACCAAATTCGAATTTAAAACGCAGACACAGCTTTTTACACCCTTGTAGAGGGTATTATAAAATTGTCCGGATGTTTGTAACGCATTGAAGGAAGCATCTTCGACCACTTAAAGTATATATATTGTTGATCAGCACGACGAGCTGAGTTGATTTAGCCATGTCCGTTAGTCCCTACTCCTCTGTCAGTTTGAAAGCTATCTTCACCAGACTTTGCACAAAGTCTTTTGGCACATTTAGTAAAAAAGGTTGACACAGCCCCAAAGGGCCGAAGCCGAGCTTCTCTCAATCTCTTGGCTTGTGTGCTTCTAATTTTCGCACAAGAGAAAGGGACCTACTGTTTAACGCCGAATCCGAACGGTAGTTTGAAAAGCTTTTTTAATGGCTTATTACTACAAAGCTGGCGCCAACAGCAGTGAGGATGACCGGGTGTGTAAGTTTATTTAACGAAAAAACTTTTTATTAGAGGTTCCGAGGCGGGATCGAACCCACGACCTCTTGCTCACCGATCGCTCACACTAGCCGCTAAGCCACACCCGGGACCTTTTGGTACAATTACGCTGCACATTTCATTGGCATATACTTATTTTAAATACTTTTACACAACACTGCAAATTTTTATCAAAATCAGATGACTATAGTATACCCAGAGCTATAAAGTCGGACTAAAATGAAGTTCGAACGAACTCGACTGCTAAAATACTAAACTTAAAAAAACGTAAATGTGTCCATAGCAGTTCTTTGACTCAAGAGGATAAACGTTTGAAAACATTTTCTACTAAATAGGGCGAGAATTATATAATTATTGTTTATATCAGCATCATCAAATAGGCCTAGGCTATATACTTCATTCGGTTGTCAAGCTGCTCGAACATTTCACATTCATTCATTCAACAATAGCACTTCAGTTAGACTGCTGACCAAAATTTAAATCTAAAAAAAGTTGAATTCAAGCAAAAGATCCTACTATCCAACCATGGCTGCTGACGGCGAATACTTGCCTCCATTTCTGGGCGGCGTAATCGACCAGTTGTATGTGCAGGAAATGGCGCACGGTCGTCGTGGTAACTTCCAGCCAAATCTGTGGCATTGGCAAACTGAGATGTCGCTAAAAGTGAGCGGCAAACAGGATCACAAACGCAACCCGTCAAGCCCACCGCTTCAGTTGAAGTCCAATGAGAACATGATGATACCTAGGGAGCCGCACTGTGGTAGCTTTTGGGTGTGTGCATACAATGTGCCGTTGTCGCACTTCCCGGAACTATACGAGCTTTTCTTGGACTTGGGCGATGTTTTTGACAGACGTGTAGATCGGAAGAATAGCGCCTTTTACTTGCGTTACCTGTATCCGCATCATGGACACATGGCCTTGAGCTACAACAGTCAGGTCTTGTCGATTGGCGACGAGGTAAAAGCGGCATAAAATTTAACTTATAAATAAAACTGAGTATCCCTCCCTTAGCTGCTATTTGTAAAAGTACGCCGCGTTCTCGATTGTGATATCCAACACATGGAATTTGATGCAAACAGCAAATTTGATGAATCAAACCAGAATTCCGATGTTTCCATGCAATCTATAGGGCCTGAAAATGCCTCTAAGCATGATCACGTAACACAACCGGATGCTTCTGTTGATACCCTACAGTCGGAGGCTCATGTAGAATATCGTATGGATATCTCCATGGATGGAGATGTGTCTATGGAATCAGTAGGGTCTGAAAATGCCTCTAACCAGGTAGTAACGGTTCACGATCACGAAAAACAACCGGAGGCTTCTGTTGAAGAACGTTCGGAAACCTTCCTGCAGTCGGAAGCTCCAGTCAAATATCGTATGGATATCTCCCTGGATTCGGTACAGGATAAACCTGTTACCATAAACTATGGACTAGATGCTTCTCGCAAACTAAGTTTGCTTACCACACTGCAAGATCGTGACGTTGACTCTGTGCCTCGTGTTCTCGGTGATTACTTTTCAAATTCACAGGATGAGCATGCCATTGCCCGTCGGAACTTATTTGAGCAGTCGCTACGTCGTCGCAAATCGGACGAAGAAAGTCAAATCGAGGACCACCTTTCACAACGCGATATAAAGGAGCTGATTTGGCACCTCTTGGTGAGGCTTGCCCGCCTTTTCTGGAACTGTTTAAAAGAAATGATGACACCTTCTTTTGATTAAGTTGGGAAGTTTTAATTGAAACACATCGATAGACTTCAATAATTTAAAATAAATTACGCTACCACAAAAAGTTGCACAAAAAAGCACCATTGTCTCGCTTTTTATACCCTGTTACCATTGAAAATGGGGAAAAGGGGGATAATGAAGTTGAGCAAAAGTATAAAGTAACAGGTAGAAGAAAGCATTTGCGACCCTAAATATTTTTTGATCAGCATCAACAGCTGAGTCGATTTAGCCATGTCCGTCTGTCCGTCTATCCGTATGAACGCGTCGATCTCAGAGACTATAAGAGATAGAGCCACAAATTGTTGCATGTCGGTAAAACACGTGTCCAATTATTTCGCATACTATGCTTACAAACCGAATTTCAAGGCAATCGGATGAAAAATTAAATTTTCCCCATACAAACTTTTCCGACGCTTTTCCGGCTTTTCCGGGTGGAATTTTCCAAAACCCCGTCTTAGTACGCACTAAGGACCTAAGGAAACTCTTGTCCAAATTTCAGACCTCTAGCTTTTACCGTTTAGGCTGTGCGACGGTCACCAGTCAGTCAGTCAGTCAGGTTGAACAGTTTTATAAATATAGATTTACTTGACCAACACAACTACTAGAATAAGTTAGTTTCACATCAAACTCCGTAGCGAGGAGTTGCACTTGTCCCGTATCAATGTTTGTATAGGAAAAGCTTGTAAAATATTTGTTCAATTGTTGTTTGTTAGCCCCCTGAAGGCGGATCCCGATGTGGGCTCGAAATGTATTGGGAAAATGTAAACAAAAAGGCCGTTTTATTATATCCTTGCAGAGGGTATTATAACATTGTGCGGATGTTTGTAACGCATTGAAGGAAGCATCTCCGACCACATAAAGTATATATATTCTTGATCAGCATGACGAGCTGAGTTGATTTAGCCTTGTCCGTCTGCGCGTCCGTCCGTCTGTCTGTTTCAATGCTATCTCCTCCGTCAGTTTTAAAGCTATCCTCACCAAACTTTGCACGAAGTCTTTTGGTACAAATACGCTGCACATTTGTCGGAACCGGCCGGATCGGATGACTATAGCATATAGCTGCCATAGGAACGATCGGTCGAAAAACTAGTCTTAAAGAGAAAAACTTTTTTGTTTTTAATGGAAATGCCTCCAAAGTACGTATTTCTTAGTTTACTATCCCTTCCGATGATTTCACTAAGCTTTGTCGAAATCGGATGACTATAGCATATAGCTGCCATAGAACGATCAGTCGAAAAACAAGTTCTAGTGAGAAAAACTTTTTTGTTTTAAATGAGATCGTCTCCAAATTTCGTAATTAACAGTGTATTATGCTTTTCCACGATTTCACCAAGTTTGGTCGAAAGCAGACTTCTATATAGTACAGATCCCATAGAAAAGTAAGGTCCAAAAAGTAATCTTAGTTAAAAAAAACCTTTTAGTTTTCAATGGAAGCTGCAAGGGTATACAAAACTTCGGCCGAGCCGAAGTTAACTTTCCCCTATTTTTTTCTGATGAGACGGATGACCTCGAGCCAGCTTAACCAAACCTTTGTATAAGTATTTTATTTATCAACCGAAATTTTTACCAAAAAATATAAACTGGAAACAATATATACGTAGAACAACGTTTGTTGGGTCAGCTAGTAATAAATGATAAGTAATACTCATATTTGATCAATAATCAGTGGTTTTAAGTTTAGTATGATATCAATTATTGAAATAATTGAACACACATGAAATTAAGGGTACAAGGTATTTTGGAGTCAGAGCCACTGGACTAGAGCGCCTTTACTTGTTGTGAGTGTTTGATTTGCACTTCGTGTAGTCCAGCATAGTTATAACCCAGATTGTTTATCAAATGACACTCACTCACAAATAAGCGCATCGTATGTAGTGCCGTATGTGGTCTGTCCGCAATTTGTATCATTTTCATATCACTAAATGCCCATATCAGTTAAAGGTCTCCCCATCAGCAGGCTATGACATCTCATCAACATATAAAATTCCACTCATGGCCAATCTTGAATCAATAATCCCATGTTTTTCTTCATTTCTTTAGTTTTCCATCAATTTCATTTATGGGCATTGAGAGCGAGCGACGCATCCTCGAGAAGCGCTGAGTTGCTGTGATGCATTTGAGGCGATAATGCACTTTTGATTTATATGGCAAATCAATTTTATTCACGCCCGACAAATTGAAATTCATAAACCAAACAGCCACCCGTTGAGTTTGTGTGCGCATTTTATGAAGCAATTTATTAAGTTATTGATTGTCTGTCTGTCTGTCTGGATGGAAGTGGAATTGGAATTGGTATTCGCATTGGTATAGGTAGCCCCGAAAGACTTAACGGCACACCCGGCGTGTGTGTGTTTGTTTATTTACATTTATTTTGATCGCAAGAAGTAAAAACGAATTCATTGATTTTTGTCATTAATGGGATTTCCTTTGACGTTTTGTCTTTGGGTCCCGCCACAGGTGGCAATTGTCATGCTCATCAGTGGACTGTCAACAAAGCCCAGAGCCAGCATTATCACAACTGATTGATACTTGCTAACCAAATTCGTCTTCGGGCTTACTAATCGGAAGTTAGCGCACCATTTATGACAAGTGTCGTCGTTCTCCATACTAATTGGGATATATGTATGTTGTACAATATGTAGAATTGACATGTCTGTGGATTTTGGTGGACACTTCCGTCCCCTCGATGTGATTCTCAGACACATTTTGAAACTGTGTCAGGCGGCAGTGAGTTGAATTGCATGCAAAGTCAGCGTTTGCAGTTGGATTTTGATTTAGGAATCGAGTATGCACATTTAAAGGGCAGCAAAAGTTGGTAGTAGAAGTAGTTCTAGCTAGAAGTTTGTTTCCAAAAGAAAAGCATCTTTAGTTCACAGGCGTTTTGGGTGCTCTGTTTGGAAAAGTGGCGCCATCTAGCGGTAGGCAACGCAAGTAGCATTTGGAATGGACCGCGAAATCACAAGAAACACTTAAAATCTCTATTCGACGTGCTAGAGTTAGCTTTCCTCTGTTTTGTTGTTTGTTTTCCATTTCCATTGACGACCTTCCAATTGGCCAATGAAGTTTGGAGTTCGTCGTCGCAAACGGCCTAGGGCGATATTTGGTGTGTTGATTGGCCGCATCGAAACTGCCGAATCCGTTAAACTTTTGCCATTTTGCTTTGACATTTGACACATGGCACCTGACACCTGACGTGGACAGCAGCAGCAGCAGCAGCAACAGCAGCGCCTGGGGCCACTCTCCACATCGATTGGATGAAATTCTTGCCTCATTAATCGCTCGCAATTAAGCGCCACTTGAATTTGAACCTCACACTTTGAGGCTTTGTTTACACTTTCGCGGAATTTGTTAGATTTTGTATGGTGTTTGCCGTGCTTTCAATTAGCAGCAATCGGCACGTGTGTCGCAGCTGGCGAAGAAACATCATTGAAACAAAAACTCTTTTTCTGGGACTTTGAGGGTCAGAAAGATGATAAAAGAAGTAAAGTTCCAATCAAGAACTGCATATATTTCAATCAGCACTGATAAGAGATTGAAGTTGCCTAACCAAATTGTTGAAAACGAAACGAAGTGTCCAACAATTATGCGGAAACTTGTGAAGCCTCTGTCGGTTGTGTGTGTGTATGGGTTTTCCTCTTCGGTTTTCCATTGCTTTTGTTTCAACTTTTGGGCTACCGTTAGAAGAACTCATCAGCGCGGCGTCGGCGCAACTGCGACGGCTACTGCGCCGCTTTGGAGAACATTAATTAAATTAATTAACCAACTCGTGCCAAGAATTTCATACAATAACAGCCACAACACACATTGGCTGCTCCTCTGCTCTGCACGCCAAAAATTGTTCGAGAGTCGCCGCTGCCGCTTGGTAACGCATAATTAATGCGCTCAGCGCGCAGAACCAGATTAAAGTCCGCCTGGGCCATAGAAGCTACATATGTGCATAAGTACTATACATGGAAGGCAAGGTGGAATGGTGGCAGGTTGTGGCAGAAGTTGTTGTTGTTATGTTCTTGGCCTGCCAAGTCATCCATATAGACAAATAAAAACAACAACTCAAGCCACACACAGACACTTTGATTAAGCAACTTGTGTAGTTAGCTCCTAAAAGGATTCAGTTACGATTGCAACTCTTTTCAGCATTTCAGTGCCTGCAACTGCAGCTCTGCACGACCATCTGATGCACCTTGGCTAACTACGTGACATACCGATAAAATCGGAAAAAATGTTTGAGATATACGGAATAAGCTGAATGGGAATCGTACACAAATTTGCTGTTCTTAACAATTTGCATCTATTAAATCTAGTGAAATTGCTTATCATTCGTTGAATCCATTTGTCATTAAAGTCGGGAGAGTGACCCATCTAAAATGTTAAGACCACCAGACTATTAACCAAATACGTTGACGATTTCGATACTTAGTACTTGATACAAAGAGCTTGATACTAAGTACTCAATACTTATTATTCGATTCCAAATTCTCGATACCAAGTACTCGATACTCTGTACTCGATTCTAAGTATTCGATACGAAGTATTAGAGACTAAGTATTCGGTACTTAGTACTCGATTCTAAATATTCGGGTCTAAGTACTCGATGATACATTTTAGATATATTCAGTAGTCTGTGTGTTTGTTTTTGACTGTGAACTGCCCAGAGTCAGTTGAATTCATTTGTAAGCAGTAGAACAAAAGAAACAGGTGATCCTTTGAGGAATTCGACCGGTCTCCCCGGGTGCTTTACTTGGTTTTTCCTTAGTTATAGCCCGTTGAACTGGATATTTTTGGTTTTCTCTGTGTATATTTCCTAGACTGTGCAAAGGCCCTTTTCTTTAAAATTCCACACAAAATTACACAGGGTAATGGATAATGCTAATGAAAAATAGAATGAACTCAAAACAAGATGTCTTACTTTGAGCTCCATGGATGAGTCAAGATGTTGTCATTAAACATAATAATTTCATTCATTTTTCCGTCTCATATTCTCATATTTTCTCGCAACTTCTTTAAAGAATTCAGAAAGCTGAGATCGCTTCAAAACTATTCCACCCATCCACCCACAACACTATTGTGCTCCATGTACATATAAATGAACATTATAAATAAATTCACTTGGTTTTATTGACTGCACACACAATTTCTTGGTTTTATCAGCAACATTTCCCTCGCTTGGCTGCATTTTCATTTTCCTAATCAGTCAAAAAAATGGTGGAAGCCAAACACCACCAAGTTCTGTGGCGTATGGAGAGTAATTATACAAGGCAGACTGCTTGGGAGGAGGAGTCTGCCGATGTCTGTCAGGTAATTAAGTCAGCTGCGAAGCAATGAGCATGGCAAGTGCCCAACTCGAGCAGTCGTCATCCCTCCGCCGCCGCCACCCATTCGGCTCTGCCCTTGTGCAGTCGTGGAAAATGTTATATAATTTAGGTGTTTTTTTTTTCGTGGTATGATTTATGATGCTTGAAAGATAAATTCTCCAAAGCTGTTGTTAACTGCGGCTGTCAATAGACTCGACGGCTGATAATGATGCTTAGTTGTTAGTGTCAATGCTCTGTAGCGGTGAATTTTTGCGTTAATTTGTTCTCTCGTGGTATTCCACTTGTCATCCCATTCTCCTGCACATTACGCATACGCCATGTTGCCCAAAAGGCATTTTTGCTATAATTTTGCAGCCGACCGACCGACAAGAAGAGAAGAAGTAGCAGAAAAATTGATAGTCAACAACTCTGTGCGGTGCGATGCGATGCGATGCGGTGGTCGAGCAGGTCCAAGGCATGGCCAGAGTCCGTCTTTGGGCTGCGCTCGCTTTGAAGCTGCCGCCAATTCGCATAAATCAATACAACTGCTGCCATGCGGGGACAGGGGCGGCGACAGAGGCGTAGATATTGGACATTTTCTTCATCAATTGTGTGCAATGTGCCCAAATTTGATGGCTCCAAAATATTTCCTCAGGCTATTAGACGAGTTGGGTAATTAGGATGAGCTGTGGATGGCGTCTTTGGGGAAGAATTTCTCTTTAAACAAATTGAAGAAAATTGTCGTTGGTAAAACGAAGCTTGTACACCCTTAATAATAACCTTACCTTTTTACTTAACCCTAAAACTGTTCTTTTCAGCAGGGATTAAAGCCTTATCAAATTTATTTTACTTGGAACAAATAGCATCGATTTTCGGATTCAGTTACGGTTAGGTTCTGCTGATTCTTATAGTTAGGTACCAAACACACAAACATGTTGACACTTGGAAGAGAAGAAGAAGTCCCCTGCACATATATCAGCATTAGGGCGCGTCAATTTGTATGCATGAGAAAAAATTAACAAAGAGTATAGCAGAAACGTAATCTAAGGTAAATTTTAAGAACTTTTCCCGAAGAAACCATTGGTCAAAAATTAATTTCTAGGGCACGCCTAGCGGAATCTAAACTAAATACATTATACAGTTCAACAAATATTGCCTCTTGCCTGACACTCGAATAAGTCCAAATCTTCCAAAGATTAAAGTTCCCTCTATGCATATACATTTTCAATCGCATCATTCAATTCAAGATGGATTTTAAATAAATTTTGCAAATTCGCTGATCGCTGATGAGTTAGGATTTGGTGCCTTATGAAACGCGTCCGATCAAACCTGAAGCCTCTTTTGTTGTGGTGTGTGCCTCTGTTTAAAGTTATGCCAATAGCATAACAACACCTCGAACCAGTAAAAACTGCAAGTTAACAGTATAAAGGTCATTAAATCAGTCATAAAAGTACTATAACGCATGGCACCGCGTTGTTGTTCGAAACTTAATAAAAATAGTTTCATTTAAAAAAAAAGGGGCTCGGCCGAAGTTTTGTATACCCTTGGAGCTTCCATTGAAAACAAAAAAGTTTTTCTCACGAAGACAACTTTTCAGTGGGATCTACACTATATAGATGTCTGATTTCGATTAAACTTGGTGAAATCATGGAAAATCATAATACACTGTTAATTGCGAAATTTGGAGGCGATCCCATTTAAAACAAAAAAGTTTTTCTGACAAGAACTGTTTTTCGACCGATCAATCATACTGCAGCTATATGCTATAGTCATCCGATTTTGATAAAACTTTGTTGAAATGTATCTAAAGTATATACAATAAGTGTATCCCAATAAAAAGGACGTTTTCACCATTAAAAACAAAAAGTTACTCCCACTGAAACTGGTTTTCAACCGAGTTTTTCTTGGGAAGTTCACCGAGCTATGGCTATAGTAATCCGATTTCGACCAAACTTAGTAGAATTCTTTAAAATGATATAAAAATAAGTGTATGCCTATGATTAGGACGTTTTCATTAAAAAAAAAAAAGTTTTTCTCACTAGAACTCGTTTTTCGACCGATCGTTCCTATGGCAGCTATATGCTACAGTCATCCGATTTCGACCAAACTTTGTAGAATTGTGCGAAAGTTTAAAAAATATGAGTATGCCAATGATAATGACGTTTTCGTAAAAAACAAAAAGTTTTTCTCACTAGAACTAGTTTTTCGACCGATGTTCCTATGGCAGCTATATGCTATAGTCATCCGATTTCGACCAAAATTAGTGAAATCATCAGGAAGGATAGTTAACTAAGAAATACGTACTTTGGCGGCGTTTCCATTTAAAACAAAAAAGTTTTTCTCTTCAAGACTAGTTTTTCAACCGATCGTTCCTATGGCAGCTATATGCTATAGTCATCCGATCCGGCCGGTTCCGACAAATGTGCAGCGTATTTATACCAAAAGACTTCGTGCAAAGTTTGGTGAGGATAGCTTTAAAACTGACGAAGGAGATAGCATAGAAACAGACAGACGGACAGACGGACGGACGGACAGACGAACAGACGGACAAGGCTAAATGAACTCAGCTCGTCATGCTGATCAAGAATATATATACTTTATGTGGTCGGAGATGCTTCCTTTAATGCGTTACAAACATCCGCACAATTTTATAATACCCTCTGCAAGGGTATACAAACGAAGACAAAATCAAAGACAAGAACAAACACTCAGACTACTGAGTATCTAAAATTTATCATTGTGTACAAAGACCCGAATATTTAGAATCGAGTACCAAGTACCGAATACTTAGTCTGCAATACTTAGTATGGAATACTTAGAATCGAGTACGGAGTATCGAGTACTTGGTATCGAGTACTTGGAATCGAATAATAAGTATTGAGTACTAAGTATCGAGTACTTTGTATCGAGTACTAAGTATCGAATACTTAGAATTGGGTACTGAGAATCGAGTGTTTGGTATTGAGTAATAAGAATCGAGTACTGAGCCTCTCTCTTGGCTTGTGCGCTTCTAATTCTCGCACAAGAGAAAGGGACCTACACCTATAACGCCGAATCCAAACGGTAGTTTGAGAAGCTTTCGCATGGCTTATTACTACAAAGGTGGCGCCAACAGCAGAGAGGGGTGACCGGGTGTAAAGTTTATTTAAAGAAAAAACTTTTCATTAGATGTTCCGAGGCGGGATGGAACCCACGAGCCGCTGAGAAACCAGGCCACTGAGTATCGAGTACTGAATATCGAGAACTTAGGATCTAATACTTAGAATCGAGTACTATTATCGATTACTGAGTATCGAGCTTTGAATATGGAGTATAAAGTAACGCACAACTGCAAGAATGTGAAAGGCGGATCATATCATATCGTAGTTTTAGCCACACTCACACAATTTTTTCCAAATTATATTTTGTTTTTGATTAGTTTCCCTGTCTACTAATTGTTACAATTTGCTGTTACTCTTAAGAGCAAGTTATATTGTAGTGCATGTTGATTTTACAGATTTATAAGATGTACTAGGTGTTGGGAATTTTAACATCTAGTGCGCTGTGGTAGGTAAGTGGTTGCCTGAGCTGGGATGAGAATTGACAAATGCAAATTGGTGTAGTTGAAAATAAACAGGTGTACATAGGTGCTTACAGGTATTTACTGGTACTCGGAGAGACGCTATATTGTTCTATTCGCTAGGTCTGAGGAATGGATCCTCTTTAGTCTCCTTCAAGCTCTGATCCCATTTATCGTTCTTTTCCTAAGAAGTCGTTGTTTGGGTGGCACGCTACCTTATCCAGGTATCGGGCAGCCTGATTGTTAATGGTGTCACCAACTTTTGGGACTCCGCAATCTTTTTCGATGTCCTTTGTTCGAATGTACCACTCGGCACCAGTAATTCTCCTCGGGATTTTAGCCTGTAGAACCCTTATTTTATTCAGGAGCTCTTTGGCAGCTATACCATATACCTGGACTCCGTTTTTCAGAGAAAGTTTGTTTTTGGCATTCAGGATCCAGCTTATCCTTGCCGCCTTGCCACGCAACTTTCCATCTACTTCAGCGGTATGTAGCTTGAAAGTCAGTCTCTTGTCCAAGGTCACTCCTTGGTACTTATGCCCCGATTTGTGCGGAAGGATCCCTCCATGAAGGAACACGCCAGGACTAATATCCCTTCTGAGAGTGTAAGTAACGCAGGCACACTTTTCCGGACTTACAGATTTATTCCATCTGCAGGCCCAGTTCTCGAATATCTTGAGGTACTCTTCAAGTACGTCTGTTGCCAAATAGACACACTTGTCTCTTGCCATAACCGCAGTGACGTCTGCAAAGGTGAGGGTAAGAAGGTTCGACAGGTATTTCCCGCGCTGTGGGCATGTCTGAGGTGAAAAGGCTATACAGTGTAGGGCCTAGCACGCTGCCTTGAGGTACTACTGCTCGAATCCTCTTTTTCTGTGATGCAAGGCCATCCTGGACGACACTAAAGGTGCTGTCAGTGAGGAATGACTTCATCATTAGGAAGATTGATGGATTGAGCGTTCCCTTAATTTGAGCCAGAAGGCCATAGTGCCAGACGCGGTCAAATGCCTGTTTGATATCCAAGTTCGCTGCCACAACGTACTCCTTGGCGTGGAATCCTTCCAGGACTAAGTTGAAAACTCTGTGTAGCTGTTCTGGTGTGCCATGTCCCAGCCGAAAGTCAAACTGAAATTTTGGGATCTTCCGTTTGATTGCTGGAGTTTCCAGTATCCTTCTTAATAAGCATCTTTCTAGCAGCTTGCCAAATGCTGGGAGGAGGCTTATAGGTCCAGTTCATCTGGAGGCTTCCTGGGTTTGTGAAGCATCACAATATTGTAATTTTTTCATGCAATGGGAAGTAGCTGAGGCGTAGTGCTGCATTAAAGATGAGCAATAAAAACAATACCGCCTTGCGAGGGAGTGGCTTTATTGTTTTATTGTCCACTTCGTCTGCTCCGGAAGCCTTAAAGCTTTTTAGCTAGCCTATTTTACTTTTGACCTCCTCAAAAGTAATGGGTTTGGCTGGCATCTCCATTTGTAGAGGGACGTCCAGTGTGTCCTGAACCAATTGCAGCCTATTGGTCGAAGCAGTGCTAAAAGGCTGGAACCTTTGCTCGAGGTGGCAGGCAAAGGCTTCAGCTCGGTCTCGTGGGTGTTTAGCCCATGTTCCATCAGGATTCCTGACCGGAAATTTCGGCTGCACCTGCCTCTTGTACCTACTAGTGAGCCTTCAGAGAGCGAACTTGGAATCCTCATTAAGGGTGGCATCCTCAAGGATCTTGTCTGTCGCCTCTTTCTTGATTGTCGCCAGGACTTCCTTACCCGAATCGCAATCCTCCTGTATATTCTGTCGATCGCAGGGTCATGGGTTATCGTGTACTCCCTCCTTAGGCGTTTTTTTAGCGCTATTATGCCCTCTGCCGCCGGGCTCAGTACGAAACTTCTACGAGTTGTGTGTGTGGGAGGTGGGTTTGCTGGAGCAGCGTTGCTGTCAGCAGTTCTGATTTTGCTCATGAATGAATCAGTGGGCTGCTAGCTAAGTTATAAATTCAGTAGTTGATTTAGCGTGCTTGGGCCCTGAAGAGTTGGCCTCTCTGGACATACGAGGTTTCTTCATGTATAGTGCTTGGGTGATAAGTAATCAGATTGCAGTCACAACTTTCAACTTTCTGTGATTTCTCCAACGCCGCTTCAATGCTAGAACTTCCAAATTGCACCTACCACATGATCAGAGACTCGTTCAAGTACCTCGAAGATATAGACCGTAATAACTTTATTGCACAATGGTCAATAAGTCTGCAAAGAATATTGTTGATGGTCTCGTCTTGCAGCTCCTGCCCTCTCCCTCTCTCTCTCTCTCTCTCTCTCATAAGCAAGTATATACGACTATCATCTAATCATAATTCAGAGCTTATCGCCATGTTGTTCATCTCGAGTTTCGTTTGGGCGCTCCGGTGCCCGCAAAACTCCCAACTCCAGCGACCGTAAACTTGCGACAAAATGTCGCGTGCTCTAAACTGCAGTTATGCAACTTTAGTATGCCTGACAACTGGCTGCCAAGGTGGCCATAAAATCTAAAGCTTTATAACAATAACCCAAGGAGGAGATGGCCTAGCCGCGCCTCGCCGTGCTCTGAAGTCGTATTTTTTCTCTTATTGCGACTGGATTGACAAATTATTGGCCAAATTGTTGGCAGGCTGCCGCTCGACTACTCTGCTCGCTGAGTGAGGTGGGTCAGGGGCGAGGGGCAGGGGCAATTAAAACAATTTTCGTACCAAAATGATTGAAAAGCGACGACACCTGATAATATACGTTGGCAAAATGCAAATCCAGGCCAGGCCAGATTCCAGCTAGCGTGGGTGTTAAATTACAGCCGCAGGCCTGACAGCTCCAACTCAGGTTCAGGTTCAGGCTCAGCCTCCTTCGTCAGTTTGCAGATGGATGGCAGGCAGTGGCAGTGGCAGGGGCCGCACATCAATGTCATCCACATTTGCAGGCCGGAGGAGTATTGCGGCCTAGTGATACCCTAACTCTGGCCTAGACGAATGGCGGTGGTGGCTTGAAAATTGAAATTTTTATGAAATATTTTCAATTCGACGTGAGTGTTTTGCTGCCCGTGGATGCCCGTAAGTGTATGAGCAACATTTGCTACATGCATAAAACCCATCATCATCTCTTTGGCTTTTCTATCAGGTTGCTGCTGCTGCAAGAGCTAATAATTGTATTTTGCAGCCTGGTGGCTGGTTGGTGGGCGTAGCTGCTGTTGCCTTTGACACTTTCTAGTTAATTGCCAGCAACCACTTGGCGTATACGTAATTCCTGGCATTTCGTTGTTCCATGGAGACAATCATTAGACCAAAAGCGGGCTGCAAAACTGCAACAAGTCAAACCCAAAGTCAAAGTCAATAAAAATCTGCGGCGGCAAAGATGAGAAAGCAAATAAATGCTGGCAACTTCTTGATCACCGCCAGCTAAATTAGTTGTCATGGGAATTTATTGTGCTCAAGTGTTTGGTTCAGTTGTGTTTTGTTGTGTGTGTGTGTGAGAGAGAATCGAACGACGAGGCCAAGGCAAAGGCAACCCTAATGCGCCACATGCGCACCCAAAGATCATGCGCATGATTAGGCTGCCAGAGTTGAAGGCGACTGAGGGCAGTGCGGAGTGAGGAAATGCTTTTGGTTCTCAGGGTCACAGTTGCTCAACTCACGACCTCACGAGTGAGTAGATGACAACATTTGACCATCTCTAGTCTCTTAATATCAGAACTATCGTTCCTAGTCCTGTTCCTTTTTTCAATCTTTATCCAAAGTAAAGACTAAATATATGAAATTCCATATCCTCTCACTATGTAGATCAGAGAATCTCATGCTTGGATCAAGAATGTTTGATATGATAATTACGGTAAGAATAAAAATTCCCCGGGAGGGGATGGATATGATGGCAGGACCAGCAAGGCATTTCCTTTTAGGGCTAAGATTTTTGTGGTTTTATTATTCAATTCCATTCACCGTCTGGTACATTTTCCGTCAAAGCGAAAGTGTTGCTGATTTTAAAGCCTGGCAAGGATGCTAACAGAGCGTCTTCATTTCATTTGTTCAAAAATGTTTAAGAGAATCCTGCTCAAAAGAATGATGGAACTGGCAAAAGCGATTCCCAATCATCTATTTGGGTTTCGTAAGTCGCAAAGGACTCCTGATTAATTGCACCGAATCACCAATTTTTTTTCCGAGGACTTTGATAACAAACAAGGAAGAAAGTCGGTCAAGCCCGACTATATTATACTCTAAACCAGTTGGGGTCGCCGCTCGCATTTACTCCCGATGATATTATATAAAATCGGTATCCAGGGAACACCACGAGGAGGCCATTGCAATAGCAATGGGGTCGATATATGAATAAAGACCTACGAGTCGACTTGAGTTGCTTAAATACTTATCATTTAAGGTGCTGTTACATACTTTTGCACAAACTTATTATACTCTATGTACCTTTGGTTCAGAGTATAATTAGGAGAGAGAGGATTGGCACGCGCCGCAGACAAAAAAAAAAACCTTTGCATTTGCCAGAGCTAGAGATGGGCGTACATCGAAAACTACGCGGGACTCCGGAGTGACCAGAATGACTTAACATCATTGTGATTGCTTGATATTATGTTAGAATTAAAGAACTAGACTATTTTTATATTATTTGCAATTTAAACAATCCTCGTCTTAGTAGTCAGTTGGGTATCGGGCGATATATTTGTCCCGCGACCATCTCTAATTTCTCTCTCTCAATATTGTTTATGTGGGAAAGGGAAGGGGGAAAATGAGAGCGTCCCAGTTAGCTGCAAGAATCCAATTGGATCTAATGAGCTAGCCATAGCTGTTAGGTTTTGTATAGGATTTCGTTGTTGGAATTACTCAGACAATATATTTGCAGGTTTAATTCATTTAAAAGGTGGAATTTTTGGCGGAGCAGGGTCATCACACCCACAACGATCCAATATGAATCGTTAAACAAGAAAGAAAGTCGGTCAAGCCCGACTATAACATACTCTGTACCTGTGATGTGCTGCCCATCACCGTTGCGGCCGGTGCTGCCCATCATAATTGCTGGTTTTCCATATAACTCGAGTATCGTTCATCCGATCTTTGCTAATTCTTTGACGGATCGGAAAATAATCCTTATTACTAAATATGTCCAGAAGAAGTGAGCCTTCTACCTATAATACTGTGGGAGACATGACGTTTATCCCAAATTGCCAAGCGGGCAAAGCAAAAATTGAAAATAAACTTTTTCTGCCTATATAGTGAGTATCAGAAGCATTTTTCCTGCAATGTGAAGAATTTTGTCGTATGCAAGTAAATATGAACGGAAGAACTTGAGGCATCAAGAATAGGAAAACATTTTACAACGAAGTCAAAGAAACGAAAGCGTTATTCTTTTTTGTGTTTGTTTTTTGTTGCTCAACAGCTTCGCTGAGATAACAACAAAAAAGCATCCAGCATTTATGATTTTTGTGAATGAAAGCCTGGAGTCGATTTTAGTTAAAATAGAAAATAAAAAAAAAAAATCAAGATAAATAGTTGTTACCAGCTAAACGGATGGTTGTTTTCTAACTAAATGCGTAGCGTTCGGCATAGGCACAATTTTGGCCCAGCCTCACAGCCTGCTATGATGACTAAAATAGTTTCAAAGAACTACAAGGCCTACTGAGTCGCTTTTGAAAATATACAATATATATTACACATACAAAGCCATAGACTTATCAGCCTATCCAGGCATGCAGTTGGAAAGATTGTGAAAAGAAGCAGTGCCGAGTAATTTTTGTTAATAAATTTTTTGTTCCAACGAAAGTAAAAAATCTGCTAACCAAATCAAATCATTTGACTGAAAAATGGTTTTGGTACGGATAAATTTCAGCTACCTTCTACATTACGCAAACACTTTACGTCAAATGTCCCCTTTTCTATGCAAAATTAATGAACTCAGAGTAATGTCTACTACATTTAGAAAATATACACAAAATATACACAAAACATTCGACGCTTGTCGCTTTCCTTTATAATTGTGATTTGCGGCTTAGCAGTTCGAGTGGTTGGTAGTCGTCTAGGCTAAGATGTCGCCAATAGTTTCTTAATTCCCGAGACAAGGTAGGTAAGTTATGAAAGTGAAAAAAAAGTTAAGATATCCGTTTTTCAGAAGGAGGACCTTGCCCTCTTTGTGCCCCTACCTCCCGTTCAGCTCCGTTGGATGAAAATCTAAGATCAACTTAACATTAAATGGATATTTTAGTATCCGAAAGTGAATATAAAACAAGAAAGAAAGTCGGTCAAGCCCGAATATAACATACTCTGTACCTGTGAAGTGCTGCTCATCACCGTTGCGACCGGCGCTGCCCATAAATGTTTGTTTTTCTTATTACTCGAAAACCGTTCATCCGATCTTTACTAACCCTTGGGCGGATCGATAAATAATCATGATTTCAAAATATGTTCAGAAGGTTCGAACCTTATATTTATAAAACGGACACAGATATGACGATTTTTTTAAATTGGGGGGCAGGAGGGGGATAGGGGAAAGTTAACTTCGGATCGGCCGAAGTTTTGTATACCCTTGCAGCTTCCATTGAAAACAAAAAAGTTTTTCTAAGACTACTTTTTGGACATTACTTTTCTAGGGGAACTATACTATAAAGATGTCTGATTTCGATTAAACTTGGTGAAATCATGGAAAAGCATAATACACTGTAAATTACGAAATTTGGAGGCGATCCCATTTAAAACAAAAAGTTTTTCTGACTAGAACTTATTTTTCGACCGATCATTCAAACTGCTATGATTTTGATAAAACTTTGTAGAAATGTGTCAAAAGTATATAAAATAAGTGTATGCCAATAAAAAGTACGTTTTCATTAAAAACAAAAAAGTTTTCCTCACTCGAACTAGTCTTACGACCGATCGTTCCTATGGGAGCTATATGCAATAGTCATCCGATTTCAACCAAACTTTGAAAAATTGTGTAAAAGTATATAAATTAAGTGTATGCCAATGATAAGGACGTTTTCATTAAAAACAAAAAAGTTTTTCTCACTAAAACTAGTTTTTCAACCGATCGTTCCTATGACAGCTATATGCTATAGTCATCCGATCTGGCCGGTTCCGACAAATGTGCAGCGTATTTATACCAAAAGACTCCTTGCAAAGTTTGGTGAGGATAGCTTTAAAACTGACGGAGGAAATAGCATAGAAACAGACGGACAGACGGACAGGGATAAATCAACTCAGCTCGTCATGCTGATCAAGAATATATATACTTTATGTGGTCGGAGATGCTTCCTTCTATGCGTTACAAACATCCGGACAATTTTATAATACCCTTTGCAAGGTTATAAAAAAGAATAAACATTCTTTAGATTTCTTGATTCAACTTTTGAGCCCCAAAAACATTTTGTTTTTTCTCGGAGTATGAGTTTTCAACTCTATTTTATTTCACTTTGTTTGCTTTCTCCGTTGAAATACTTATCCTCGCCAATTAAGTCCGGAATGAGAGCTAATTAAGCTGGATTATTAGAACAGAATTCCTAAAAAGATACGCTACTGGCAGAGGGTACTTCGGAGAAGTTACATATTTCCAACCCTATCTATATGTATAAATCCATTTGCCCGAATTTGTTACTGCTCGATTACACAGGACGATAAAAAGTAACTTTTTTCTGATTCTAAGATCAGCTTAAATTAAAGCTTTAACTGTCAACCGCTTGAACCAAAATCCCGAAAAAGCCTCGAATCAATACGAAAATTGCACTGACACGTGTCGAGAACAGCAGAGTGGTATACGTAGCACGAGCACATAAAAAAGTTATACTATATGAAAATTTTGGATTGAATCAGGGCATTTTCGATTAGATTCATTTGGTTGACAGTTAAGGCTTTAACTTAAGCCGAATTAGAGACTTCTATCACCTCGCCTTTGTTCTCTACACGTGATCGAAAAAGGGCACTTGGAATAATTGGCGTTTTGAGAGCCTTTAAGTGGTCAAAATTTTAATGTTGTCCACATTCTACAAAATCCGTTATATTTATATAAAATGGATGTATCGATTGAAACGAAAATAGATTAAACATTTCTCTAACAAGGATTTTCCCATGCTTTTTCTAGTAGAGGATTGAATCTAAGCTGACGTCACAGCTTTCAGTCTGTTTACTTGTAAAAAAACTTGAATTATGCAAATAATGCAAAAGTCTTGGCTAACTGTCCACTGTCAAAAGGCTGGAAAAAATATTTTTCCGTCCCATTTGTCTTAGGGCGCTCACATCCAGCATTAACTTCCAGCTTCAGCTTGTCGTCGCCCGGTCATCGTAATCTATTATTAAAATGCCATTAGAGAGCGCTGCAGCGGCAGCAGCTTGCCCCAACGGCAAACATAATTATTGAAAAATATATTTCAATATTTTCTTATTTGGCTTTCACGCAAAAACGTTGTCAAATTTGGCGCGAGCATATCGTGTGTGTCCTCAGGCCTGTTGGTTTTCTCATCTCTTTGTGTGGTGTGGAAATTAATTGCTTGGCATTTTTTCAGCATTTCGGCAAATTAAGACTTTGCATAATCAAGTGCCAAAAATAGGTAACCCCCAGTGATGGCCCATTAAACGCAATTAACTTGTGGCAAATTAACAGTTCATTAGCTGAAGCTTCTCTTTGGACCTGCGACAGGGCCCCCAAGCCAATCCAAATACTCTAGATGATGTGTGTTTTAAAAGCGGCAAGTCAACCAAGACAACAATTTGAAAAATGGAAAGCCGTTATCTAAATCTATTGGTTGTTTGTATACCCTTGCAGAGGGTATATTAAAATTGTTCAAATGTTTGACAACTCATAGGAAGAAGCATCTCTGCTCCCATAATGTGTATATATATTCTTGATTAAATTTAGTTGTTAAAATCCTATGAAAGCAATAACACTATACGAAGTCTGATCGACGACTCTTAAGTCAAGGCCAAGAATTTGCTTAGCAAGGTCCGAGATATGGTCTCTGCGACCATGTCGTACGATGGAGTTAAATGTTACCCAGCCTTCACAAATTGTTTGCTTCACTACTAGCAACTACTACTGTTTTAGCAACTAAAAGCCTGAGATGAAGAGGGAGAAGCTTTTGAGTAAGCGACAACTGACTAACCAACCTGAATGTTTTCCCGGACGCTTTCGTAATGTGATTGCTCCACATTATTGTATTATTAATTTGGATTCCTTGGTTAGTGCTATCCTCAGCATATTTCAGCGAAACACTGTATAAAGTCAGCTTAGGCGAATCGCTGCCATTAAGGGCCTTCACATAAATTACTAAACAAATTGTCTTTTGGGATTTAGCCCAAACACAGAGAATAGTAGGGTACCAAGGACTGAACCTTGAGGGACACCACGACTAATAGCCTATTTCCACCATAGCAAATATTTACATATTCTCACATTTTATCACATACCCAAAAATATGCAACATTTTTTCCATAGAAAAAAAAATGTACATATTTAATATATGTGTCCATTCGCCACGAGTGATAACAGTGTTGTAAAATAAAATACTAGATTATTTGGTATTAATGTCACAAAAAACCAACCCTGATGTTATCGATGTCACAAAAAGTCAACCCTGGTTTAAAATTTATTTGAAATGATAATTGAAGGTAAGGGCTACTTTCATAATATTATTCTTAATATTAATAAATTTGATTTCAAATGGCTCCAATACGTAAGTCAGTGTCTTGGAAGGACTCCATAAAGTCATGCTCATGGATCTGTGGGAGAAGAATTTTGTCGCGGGACACCAATTTATTTGGAAGGATGGTTGCCAAATTAATTGAATGGAAAGACATTCGCAAAAAAAATTAGACATTTAAAGCGCAAATACAAGCAAATACGAGATAAGTAGGGATTTTTTATACAGGTCTGAACTAAAAACGCAAGGTGTTTCAGACGGTGTTCTATCAAAATGAGAGCCGTAAAGTCAGCGCAGCCTTCATCCTCTTTCTCAAACAGTGTGTTGAGGTAAAGTGACTCGTGTGGCTTACTGGCCTCACATGGGAATTCAGTTTGCCTGTAGAAACGCAAACTGGACCAGGCCGAGATGACACCGTTTGTAAAGGCTATGGTGGCTGCCACAACAGAGTAGATGGAGGTACTTGACCGACAAGCAACTGCTCGCTTGGAGATTAAGGAGCGCATGGAGAATGCCACTATAGAATTTTAGTCTAATATGTTCAAACTATAAAAGAAAATGTTAAGAAAAGCATAGAAGCTAGTATATTGTTTTATTTTATTTGATGTTGAGTCTTTTAGGAATTTTTTTCTTTAATTTTATTTGGCAAACACAAATCAAACTTGTAATTTGTTTGTCTTTTCTCACTTTTATTTGAGAAAGTACTTAAGCAATAATTATAAAATAATGTCTCATACCAAATGCAACTGCATTTATTGTTTTGAGCTCCATAGAACTTAGTGCAAAGATGTAGTGCATAATAACTCAAATTTGAATTGCCAGCTGCCATTCACATGTTTACGAATCTGTAAAATATGTACATATCATATGGAAACGCTCAGAAAAAAATATGTACATATCGAAATATGTGATCATAGTGGAAATAGGCTATAAGACGTAAGAAACCTGACATACAGGACCCGAAACAAATGCTTCTTTTTTTTGTGACAAAAGTTAAGACGAGTTGCGGTAGAGGAAAAGTTGATCAGATATTTAAGCTAGTTACATACTTAAGCCCCCGACGGACTGACGACGTAAGTAATTCAGCTTACGCCACCACATATTGCGTCAACGTGGAACGCATGCCCAGTGTGACCGGAACAAACAAAAAAATTACGCCGCTGCATAGCGTTGTTCAGTTTCATGGCATTTTTAAATTAACTGGTTTAGGGTCACACTGCTCAATCTGGTGTGTTTTGCTATGATGACAAGTGATTTACGCTTGTGCTTCTGCTATGATAACAATAGCTCTCCCGCAAAGCCTTAAATAAAGTTCGGTAATCAGCAACTGTCACATATTGGTAGAAATATTAATCAATTTATCCAAAGTGCTTGTCTTTCTTCACATATGTATGTTCCAAACCTTCTTTTTAAACAAGCTCAGCCACTTCACTCCAAGCCTTGTTAACAAAATTTAAGTCCGAATGTCCCGTTCCCGGTCTCTCACAGCCACAATCAGCGCAACCTTGTCATCATGCGAAAACAATTCTAGTCGGCACTTCCGCTTGGTTTTTTCCGCCATATTTTCACAATAAAAATTTTATTTTAGTTAAGTCCAGCTTATCGATGGCATACATGTAGAGTAACAGCGCGTAACATCTGGTGACAATAATATTGCACCAGCTAAACAACGCAAAATAAGGCCCACTGCCTACTTACATGGAGTCCATGTATGTGATGCTAAGCGCAAAAATACTTTTCACTCCAGCGGAGGAAATGTAAAGTGCGAGGAAATCGTTATGCCTGCTTCTTTTTCACTCAATTTTTGTATAGAGCTTCTCGTTACTTCGTGAGTCCGTCTGGACCTTTAGAGATTTCATGGCCGCCAGTTCGAAAAACGTGGCTTTTAAAGTTTTTAGTTGCTAGGCAAATTCACCTTGAGTCATTAAAAGGGCTATATCTTCTAAAGTATTTCGAATTTGTATTTGTTTTTATTTATAAAGAACTACTCTAGCAATATTAAATTACAGGCTAGCTTAAGATTAAGGGGCAATGGCATCAATGGCCTTTAGCTCCAGATTTTTTAGTTGTCAGTGTACTGGGATTCAACTTAAGTTAATTTTTACTATTTTTACCCTTGGGGGGTTTCTTAATTTAATTGTTAAAATTTTTAGATTTGGTGGGATTTTTCTTTATTTAATTTCTACTTTTTTTGGATTTGGTGTTATTTGTTTGTGGTTTTTAATTAGTTTAGAATAGTGGTTATGTTTAAGGGTGAGGGATTGGTTAGTAGTTGGAGTGGGTTATTGTTCTCGAAGATTGATTGACTATGTGTAATTTGTGATCGACAGCAGCTGAGTATGTGCTCTATTGATGTCTGGCTCTGATTGTTGAAAAGGTTGGAGGTGTTTGGGCTTTTCTATGTAGTGTTGGTGAGTGATTTTTGTGTGGCCAAGTCTGAGTCGATTTATTTTTATTTGGTCTAAACGTGTTACACGTTGTCCGTTGTGTCTGAAAAGATGGTAGCTGCTTAGTTTGTTTGGGTTGATCAGTGCTTGATAGTCGCATGGGCTAGTATGCCTCCATTTGTGTTGAAATTTCCGAGACGAGGTAAGTGAGTTGAGTTCGAATTCCAGGCAAGGTAAATGAAAAAAAAAATTAATTTAAATTGCACGTTTTTCAGACTGCCATCCGCTCCACACTCCATTGTGTAAATGGTGTAGGATAAATAGTGTTCTTTTTTTGTGGGTTGGGCCCAAAACGTGGCATGTAGAAAAGCAACATGCGGTATGTAGAAAAGAGAAAAATAAGCGCGGCATGTAGAAAAGCCACATAAACTTAATAGGTGGAAAGACTTCATTTTCATGTACCAGGTTTTTTCATATTTTGATTGTTTGGGTTAAATCGTTTTTGTTCCGTATGTTTATTTTGTAAATTATTTGTTTTGTCAGCCCCTTCGTCTGTGATTTTTCGTGCATAAACACAATTTTCCGGAAAGCTCTTAGTTGTGATACCTCCTAATTCCACCAGTCGGACTTTTTATGTAATATTAGTCAATCAATTAAGATTCTGAAAAATTGCCTTGCGCCCTGCTTGGTTCAAAAAGCTTCGGGCCAAGCGTATGTAGCTCTTGCCACATGGTTTATAAAAACGACGAGGAATTGCTCAGCTGGGCAAATAAGTTTAATAACCTAGATACTGCTAAGGAATTCGGTACATAAGGTGCTAGTTCTGCAGGTTCTGATGTGATAGAACATGCACTAGCCTTAAAATGTTAAGCATCTTGCAACATTTGCTGTCAAAGTGGGGAGAGCAGAGCAAAATTTATTGCTTAGTGTCTCTGAGATCGACTCTTAATTAACAGAAAAATATACTGTCTGTCAAAAACAATTACTACGATGATCCACCAAAGGTCGTTCAGTAGCTCGTGTGTGGCAAATCTACAATTTACGAATACTAGTGATTCCACTAGATGAAAACCCATTGAATTAGTTTAACAACTCTTCGACGAATGGTGTTGGATCTTAACATTTAGTTATTAAGTTTTTTATTAATCCATAATTAGGCAGAGTTTAAATTAATGACTGATCTTGTTCCGCTGGTTGGACCTCATTTAGTCATCAGGAACAGTTAAAGCCTCGGCTGATTGTTCCTCTTGGAGTAAATTGTATAAATAAATAATTACACAAAAATGCAAACCAATTTTAAAATCAATTTGCAATTGATTATAGCCAACTACAACAATGTGTCTTTTATATAAACTTCACGACCGGAACTGAGCTCATAATCATGCAAATGTGTCGCCGACTCAGCACCAAATGCGAAGCGGCGGATGCAGATCAATGCTGTCCCCCTCCACACTTACCTCATCAATGACAATTTTACGTAATGTGCATTACATTTTATCTTGATGTTAATTTAGAGGCAATTTCTGGGCAATTGGCAGCACTGGGTCCTACATCCCATGCGGAAGCAGCCATCGGAAGTGTTGAATGGCAAAGACGAACTAAATTCAATTTGTATTGCAGAAAAATAACCCAAAAAAATTTAAGAGGTCGGAACTTCTGTCTAGTTTAATTGATTATTTTTTGTGTAAACAAGATTCTTAATAGCTCAATCAAGACCCGAAAGAGATATGTTCATGGAGATGATGGATGCTAACTGTTCAGTTTAGTGGCTGCGGCCAATTTGATGGCGTTCTCCTTGCTTGACTGACTGTCAAACGCATGCCAACAACAGTTTAGTGCAACAATTAGCAACACATTTTGCCAAAGTGCCCCAGACAGATGGCGATGCTGTCCGACGGGCAGCAGGAGAACCTGGCAGGTTCCAGGTTCAGAGCACTCTCAGGTTCCACACAGACTGCAGACAGCAGCAAGCTAATCTAAGTACACTGCAAGAAACGGCATGGAGAACGTTTCGATGGCAACTTAAGAGAATATAGTTTAGTGAATAGCTTCCCTCCCTCTTCGCGCTAACGTCTTTTAAAAAGGTTTCAGTTCATGCAGTTTACAAATAAGATACTGTCAACTTACTTTGTCTCCTTTAGATTTATTCCGAAGTTATTTCAAATTTGTATTCCTTTCAAATAAAAGTTTTCTTCAAGGTCCTCAAAATGGGTGTTTGTTTCAATCATTTTATTAGGTTTGAAAACTGGAAATAGTCGCCAGGGGCCTAATCTAGCAATATTTGCTGGTTACGGTAAAAACTAGTTTCAGTAAGACATTCTTTTAAGGCCTTTTTAAGGTAAAGTTGAGGTATCAAACAGTTGACACATATCACAACCTAAAGAACATAATCAACGAGAAAGAACGTTCAGAACTGGAGACGAAATATTTCACAAACAATTATTCACCTACAATGAGGAACAGTATACAATCAAATCTTTGGAATACTAATGCGGAACTCATTGTCACCTAAAATAGCAAAATACTAGATGATGCAATAGAAAAACTAAACTCAAGAAACATACACTTAAAACATCTGTCAAAATATATTGACAATTTGGGTATCATTAAAGCCAAAGATCTAGATCAGTGGTGTCCAAACTCACACACAATCACCAAACTTGCCAACCACGCGTGGCTGCCTTTTCAAATTATGGACATCACTGATCTAGATACAATATCAGAATCATTCAACAAGCAGCACCGAAGTATACAGTTCAGTGGAGAGAATGAAGAAATAAATAAAATAAATAACTGGCACACGAAACCCATGGCATCCGACAAACTTTTGAATTACAACTCAAATTCTCCCTCTTCTTCTTATTTGGCCCGATATTTCTATCACAACCGTTTGACGGTCTCGGCCGCTGCTATTAATGCCCGCCACTCGCCTCTGTCTTGTGCGAGCTGGCACCAGTTGAGTCAGTTCAAGCGCCTTAATGTCTTCCAGCACCTGTTTTTCCCAACTAAGTCTCGGTCGTCCTCCACTTCTTCCTTTCCCTAATTCGTTCGCCTTCCGTTTGTAAACTTTTTTTACTGGAGCTTCTTCATCCATACGAGTAACATGCCCAAGCCAGCGCAGCCGCTGTTGTTTTATGCGCTAGACTAGATCAGTGTCCCAATAGACCTTGCCAACTTTTACAGGTCCATAAATCCTCCGAAGGACTTTTCTCTCGAACACGGCGATCGCCTCCTCATCCACTGTTGTTTATGTCCATGCTTCTGCTCCGTATTGCAGGACTGGGATAATAAGCGTCTTGTATAGCGTGACTTTCGTTTTTCGAGAGAGGGCTCTACTCTTGAACTCCTTACTAAGCCCGTAGTAACATCGGTTTGCAAGAGTTATTCTTCTTAGGATCTCCAGACTGATGTTGTTGTCGCTGGTAATCATCGTTCCTAGGTAGACAAATTCCTTTACAACGTTAAAGTTGTACTCTCCCATTGCAACAGATTGTCCAAGACTCTTAGGCTCACTGCGCGCTGAGACTAGGAACTTCTTCTTTTCCTTATTTACCGCTAAGCCCATGAGTTTGGACTGCTTCTCAATCTCTGAAAACGCCTTGCTTACCGCCCGTTCGGATTTGCCGATAATGTCAATGTCATCGGCATATGCAAGTAGCATTACATCTTTATAAAAGATGGTGCCCGATCTGATCCATACTCCATCAGCAGATCCACCAAAACAAAAAAAAAAATTGAGCGCTACGAGCAAAGCTCATTACGAGGGAAAAGAATATAAAGTAATATATATTTTATTTTTGAGTTATTTTTAGAGCAGATATTACAAAATTAGGTAATGGATTGGTGGCAAACTTGTCGCTATCTTTCAAAGTATTTGAAGTTGTTGGTAGTTGTTCGGAAATACTCCAGATTCTACGATCTTTTAAGGACGCCTACTCATTTTCACTGTGTTCAGACCGATAGTATTCGTCCTTTCAAAAACTCCGGCATAATAAGGTCGCTGTTTTGGTCACTGTTTCGGTCACTGTTTTAGTTACGGTTCTGTTCAATGTTTTGGTCACTGCTTAAGTGACTGGTTCGGTCACTGTTTAAGTCACAGTTTCGGTCACTGTTATAGTCCCAGTTTCGGTCAATGTTTTGGTCACTGTTTTAGTCACTATTTCGGTCGCAGTTTTAGTCATAGCTTCGGTCACTGTTTCGGCCACTGTTTTATACCCTTGTTCTACTGGAACATTCTTGAGATCATTCTAGAAAAGTGAATGTAGCTTGTTCCACTGACGGATGAGCTTTACGGTCACACTAACGTAAACAAAGAACAGCTGGTTGAATTGCTTTGCTAGCAATTGTGTGTCAAAGTTCGCTTTCCATATGTCAAGGAGAATGCTCTTACGGTTGGCCCTTCATGTTGCAGCCAGTTTTCGGTATGCATTCATAAGAAATATGATGGTAATTTAACATTCCATAAAAAAGAAAGAAAAATTGGCGATTATTTAGGCCATGCCCAACCCATGGGCGTAGTCAGTTTTCAATAAAGGGTGCCATAAACTTTTTCCACTCTGCTAAAGCCATTTTCTCCCTGAGCTAAAACTCTCTCCACCCATGGCAACGCAACTGAATTCGATAGCATATCGATTGAAAATCTAGCTTTCTACGGAAACGGGCTAAATCATTTTGCCTTTGGCTTGGTCATCCGTCACAGATGATCTGCCGAATAGACATTTGTCTCTTATGGGGAAATACACAGAAAGAATGAGGTCATTTAGCTCATCCAGAGAATGACCTCTAGAATGTGCCAGTGGAACAGGGCTATTAGCCACTGTTTTGGTCACTGTTTCGGTCTCAACTTTGGTTACTGTTTTAGTTACCGTTTAGGTCACTATTTAGGTCACTGTTTCGGTCACAGTTTTGGTCACTGTTTTAGTCACTGTTTTTGTCACTGTTTCGGGCACTGTGTTGCTCACTGTTTTGGGCACTGTTTCGGTTCACTGTTTCGGCCACTGTTTTGGAAACTGTTTTGTTCAATGTTTTGGTCACTGTTTAAGTCACTGTTTCGGTCACTGTTTAGGTCACTGTTTGAGTCACTGTTTCGGTATCTGTTTTGGTCTATGTTAAGGTCCGTGTTTCAGTCACGGCTCTGTTCACTGCTTAGGTCACTGCTTCGGTCACTTTTTGGTCACTGCTAATCTGCTACCCTGCTGCTATAGCTGTATTGCAAAGACCAAAGCTGCTGACTGCAAAGACTAGGCACAACCACCGAGCTCCTTTCAGAGAGGAGCACGATAGGGATGCCTATGGCTACCTACAAGCTTCACAAAAAAGCTGAAACACTGAGCCTCGCTACGGACCGGTGGAAAAACCCTTCCTCCTGTGCGGTAGCGAGACTTACGTGGCCAGCATTCGACATTAAACGAACTAATACACTTTTACGGTGTAGAAGGGAACAAATATCACTTCTGGTAGGGGCCCTGACGGGTCACTGTCTTATAGGCAGGCACGCAGAAGAAGTTGCAGATTTGAAGAAGATGAGACAACGGCACAGTACCTTCTGTGTCATTGCCCCGCTTTAAGTAGGAGGAGACTTAGGTTTCTTGGTCAACCCTCCTCTACCTATCGGAGACATCCGACATGACAAATCCCAGTTAATACTTCTGTCCAAAAATGAACGAAAAAGATTCTGGGGGGGGGTTTGCTCTCAGCCTTCGCAACCTAAACCTAATAAACAGAATCCCTATAAAGGCAACAAAGTTTCAAAAAACGCGCATAGAAGGAAATCTGAGTGGAAATGAATTTTATATTGCAGAAAATATGACGGCAAAACACACAACCCATTTACTTGTCACACATAATCATATATACTCCACTACTCAATGCCAGTTTGCTTTTTTATACGGGCAATGTCCATAAAAGCAGCGGTTCTCCAATACAAACCCTAAAGCAGAGGTGCCCGCACGCTATAAGCTTCGGTAGCATTTGTTGTTGTTTCGCGCAAAGCCAATGCCGTGCGTAATGAAATTGCAACCACAACTTCGTGAGCATTAGGTAATATAGGGCACCCCTGCCTATAAGTTTAACTCTTAGTTGCTTTCAAAAAATTATGCAGATTTCAAGCTAAATATCCAACAATGTCTTTTTCATCTATTCGATTCACTCGCCAACAGTTTTCCACAGTGCATCCGTCAGCATTTGTAGAGGCTCCAAGTGGCTCCTTAATCAAGCGTTAATTTGTTGGCCAAAAAGACAAAGTGAATACGCGTTGAGAACGGACCGGATGGAATCTTTGGGTGAGGAGTCTGTGACTGAAGGCATCAGACACACGTGTTTTGCATTTGTCGCCTGTCTGTTTGCTCTCCTGTTTTCTATGTCAGGCGGCAGGCAGCTTCATCCTGTGCTGGGATTTATCGCACTCAATCGCCGCGCCTCAATGTGTGTGTGAGACGCTCTCACTCCAATCTGCTCGATTCTCTTCTCGTAAATTAAATTAAAAGCGGCAATTAATTATCAATTCATTATTAACTCCACTCGCAGCGACTGCAGCCACTTCCCAGCAGCAGCAGTAGAAGAAGTTCATTAACCCAACCAGCTATCATATTCAAACATGAAAGCCAAAAGAACCAGCGACAAAAACAATAATCAACAAATTTTGTATGCAACAGCATTGGAATATACAATTTTCGCAGAACTGGGGGCCATAGAGGTGGATGGATGGATGGGATGCTGCCACTTTGAAGACTAAAGACAATTCTATCGGTAAAATATAATAAATTTTATGGCCAGCTTTTGTTCACTTTTATTGTTATTATTATCGATGTCTGTCCGTCTGTCTGAGCGTGTGCAAGTATTAGTTTTGATTGGAACCCAAAGCAGAACAATAAAAATCAGGACTATTGTCTAATCTTTGTCAACACAATGGCGAGAGTTGACAATTAAATCCGTTAACAAAATAGTTGACTCGTTTTCACAAAGACTTAACGAATATAATCTTTTGTTTAGATTTTGTTTGCGAATTCTTCTTGGGGTTGAGGGTGTTCGCAAAAGCGTGAAGCACATTTGATTTGCATTTTGAAATTTTGAAAGTGACCAATTAGAATAGAATTGGGGAGAGGAAGAACAACATCCCCAGCCCAGCCGTCAATCACCTCCGCCAACTGGGTTCATCTTGTGAACTCATTCAACCAAACACACACACACACACACACGCCACCACTCCATTAATTTTGCATAATCCAATACAAAACGCTAAAGACTTTTTATTTATTGGCCAAAACTAAGAACTACATAAGTGTAGCACCCATCAGCCGGCAGCTAACAATCTCTTTTTGGTCCAAAAACTAAAGCGTGAAGACTATGAAATTCGCAAACATATTCAAATCAAATCTAAAAAGTTTTCAAATGTTTATCAATAAACGAAACGAGAGATTTGCCAAGCGATAAAAAAGAATCAAATCAAAAATTCAAAGTGTTTGGCACTTCACGTCATCGATGCTGTCGCTAAATCTAAAATATCTGCCACAAAAGATGCCAATAAAAATGTTAACATGACGGAGCAGAATTAAGTCTTTATGAAGATGCCAGGTGCCAAGTTCCCAGATGGCAAGACAAAATACAAGTTGGTCCCACAGGTCTAGGCAAATGAGATGAAGATGCAAACCTCATATTTTATTTATAAATATCGTTTGACCAAACTTTTAGTCAGCAAATGGCAAAAGGAAATAGGATAAGGCTATGTAGAAGAGAGAATATGGTACATTTTATGCAATCGGAAATTGTAATCTGTAAACTGAACAAGGAATTGAGAACTGCAAAAGAAAATTTGCGATATGTAAATGAAAAAGAATATGTTAAAGAAGTTAAGAAAAGAAACAAAAATATGGAATCTGAAAAGAAAACAGACAGTAACAGGCAAATATCTAAAAGACATTTAGAAAAGGAAACGGATTCTGAAAATGAGGTATGACAATGGAATTCGGGAAGAGGAGTTTATGAAATATGGTAGCCAAGTTTCAAAACTGGTTAAAGATGGAAATTAAACTAAATTGTAAAGCGAATATGGGAAGAAAGTTTGAGGCAGCCGATAGGACCGATTGATTGGAAAATGGGTCTAAGTGAACAACTTGTTTGTTTCCGATGCTAGCGTTCTTTAACTCGGCCTTTATAAGTAATATATGCTTTCAATCAGAAACGGCAACATTTGGTCGATATCAATATTTCAAAATGAGCACATCCCTAAGATGAATTGCCTTAAACCGCCGAAAATAACCTAAAACTCATTGATATTTGGCCAAGACATGGCGCCAAAGACATCTTAACCAAACTGTAAGGTCATTTAAACCTTTGCTAAAGGCTTAAATTGCCTAAAACTTGGGAAAGTTGTCCCCAAATGTCAGGTCAAGTATTCCTCAGAAATTCGACAATTTATATCCACAAAGAGGCGTAAACCAAGGAAGCAAATGCCTTGGATTTTTTTTTTTTTTTTTTTTTCACTAAATTGTTCTTATTGAAATACTTATAAAAATGTTTATTTTGAAAATTACCAATTAATCCTGCAGCTTTAGTCGGTTCAAAGTCATGTTAAGCTTTTGCATAACTTTAAACACCACAAAGGGAGCTGGTAGATCGTACAGTTGTTTCTAGAAAACCCACCCTTAATCATTAGCGATCTTTTCCCAGACGACTGTCACTGCAACAGCCATCTCTTTGTGGCTGCGATGCCATAACTGTTTGGGAATTCCAAATCAGCATGTGCGCAAAGGCCCAATGGCCTTACCGAATTAATGTAAGAGATACACTGCCCGTTGGTAGGAGTAATCGCGAGTATTTGTACCAAACGAGCTTTACTCATGATTGCTCACATCAGAGCTTCGATTTTGTAACAAAGGAACTTTGCGTCAACTCGCGACTGTATACCCTTGCAGTTTGTATTTCTAAATAAGACTATTTTTCGGACCTTACTTTTCTATGGGAGCTTTACTATATAGAAGTCCGATTTCGATCAAATTTGGTTGAATTTTGGAAAAACATAACAAACTAACATATATAGATTTTTGAACATAAACGTTTTTCACACAAGAACTTCTTAATCGACCGATCATTCATACTCCAGCTATATGCTATAGTCATCCGATTTCAACCAAACTTAGCGAAATCATGGGAAAGGATAGTAAACTAAGAAATACGTACTTTGAAGGCGTTTCAATTGAAAACAAAAAAGTTTTTCTAACTAAAACAAGTTTTTCGACCGATCGTTCCTATGGCAGCTATATGCTATAGTCATCCGATCCAGCCGGTTCCGACAGATGTGCAGCCTATATGTACCAAAAGACTTCGTGCAAAGTTTGGTGAGGATAGCTTTAAAACTGACGGAGGAGATAGCATAGAAACAGACAGACGGACGGACGGACAGACGGACAGGGCTAAATCAACTCAGCTCGTCGTGCTGATCAAGAATATATATACTTTATGTAGTCGGAGATGCTTCCTTCAATGCGTTACAAACATCCGCACAATTTTATAATACCCTTTGCAAGGGTATAATAAAAGTCCCTAAGTAATCGCTTAACAATAACATTATCGCTGCTTAAGTCGAAACGCATGCTGACTGGAAGACAATTGTACGTATTGAGAGCTCTACATATCGGGTCATTAAAGATATAATTGGCCCTATGAGTCTCCAACCTAAATGGGTCCATGGAACGCATAGGTCTGGGAGGAACATTATAAGGAACTTTGCCAAGTATTATAGGACAATTAATATTGCCGACCACAATGTCATTTAAAAAGATTAAAGACGCAATTGTCCTTCTATCCTCAAGGGTAGAAATATGCAATAGGCGAAATCTACTTAGAGTTTTTATATCCGTTACTTGAAGACTAACAAGAAAGAAAGTCGGTCAAGCCTAACTATAATATAATCTGTAATTCCCAAAGTTTGTATTATGATGTGTGAAGAGCTGCCCATCGCCGTTGCGGCCGGTGCTGCCCATCATAATTACTGGTTTTCCATATAACTCGAGTATCGTTCATCCGATCTTTGCTAATTCTTTGACGGATCGGAAAATAATCCTTATTACTAAATATGTCCAGAAGAAGTGAGCCTTCTATCTATAATACTGTGGGAGACATGACGTTTATCCCAAATTGCCAAGCGGGCAAAGCAAAAATTGAAAATAAACTTTATCTGCCTGTAAGTATTAGAAGCATTTTTCTTGCAACATGAAGAATTTTGTCGTATGCAAGTGAGTTTGAACGGAAGAACTTGAGGCATCAAGAATAGGAAAACATTTTACAACGAAGTCAAAGAAACGAAAGCGTTATTCTTTTTTGTGTTTGTTTTTTGTTGCTCAACAGCTTCGCTGAGATAACAACAAAAAAGCATCCAGCATTTATGATTTTTGTGAATGAAAGCCTGGAGTCGATTTTAGTTAAAATAGAAAAATAAAAAAAAAATCAAGATAAATAGTTGTTACCAGCTAAACGGATGGTTGTTTTCTAACTAAATGCGTAGCGTTCGGCATAGGCACAATTTTGGCCCAGCCTCACAGCCTGCTATGATGACTAAAATAGTTTCAAAGAACTACAAGGCCTACTGAGTGGCTTTTGAAAATATACAATATATATTACACATACGCGGGTTCTTTCAACAAAGCCATAGACTTATCAGCCTATCCAGGCATGCAGTTGGAAAGATTGTGAAAAGAAGCAGTGCCGAGTAATTTTCGTTAATACATTTTTTGTTCCAACGAAAGTAAAAAATCTGCTTACCAAATCAAATCATTTGACTGAAAAATTGTTTTGGTACGGATATATTTCAGCTACCTTTTACATTACGCAAACACTTTACGTCAAATGTCCCCTTTTCTATGCAAAATTAATGAACTCAAAGAGTAATGTTTACTACATTTAGAAAATAACTATTAGGTCTAATTTTGGCCGATTATTATACCCTTGCAGAGGGTATTATAAAATTGTCCGGATGTTTGTAACGCATAGAAGGAAGCATCTCCGACCACATAAAGTATATATATTCTTGATCAGCATGACGAGCTGAGTTGATTTAGCCTTGTCCGTCTATCCGTCTGTCCGTCCGTCCGTCCGTCCGTCTGTCCGTCTGTCTGTTTCTATGCTATCTCCTCCGTCAGTTTTAAAGCTATCCTCGCCAAACATTGCACGAAGTTTTGTGGTACAAATAGGCTGCACATTTGTCGGAACCGGCCGGATCGGATGACTATAGCATATAGCTCCCATAGGAACGATCGGTCGAAAAATTAGTTCTTGTGAGAAAACCATTTTTGATTTTAATGTAATCGTCCTTTTCATTGGCATACACTTATTTTATATACTTTTACACAATTCTACAAAGGTTGGTCGAAATCGGATGACTATAGCATATAGCTCCAATGGGAACATCGGTCGAAAAACTAGTTCGAGTGAGGAAAACTTTTTTGTTTTTAATGAAAACGTCCTTTTTATTGGCATATTCTTATTTTATATACTTCATCACGTTTCTACAAAGTTTTATCAATATCGTATGGCTATAGCATATAGCTGCAGTATGAATGATCGGTCGAAAAAGAAGTTCTAGTGAGAAAAACATTTTTGTTTTAAATGGGATCGCCTCCAACTTTCGTAATTAACAGTGCATTATGCTTTTCCATGATTTCACCAATTTTGGTCGAAATCAGACATCTATATAGTATAGGTCCCATAGAAAAGTAACGTCCAAAAATTAGTCTTAGTTAGAAAAACTTTCTTGTTCTCAACGGAAGCTGCAAGGGTATACAAAACTTCGGCCGAGCCGAAGTTAACTTTCCCCTATTTTTCTAAGCGGATATTAAGGAATCTTACAGACAGTCCGCCTCCTAGCGCATCATGCAAGTCGTCTAGGTAAAGCGCATTTCCGGCTTAAAGTAATTTGATAAGGCTCCTCCTGTCCATATAGCTGCTTCTGTTTGGTCATAAATCCTTGCCAGTAAATTTATGAATTTTGATGACACTCCCATGGTATGCAGTTTGTACCAGAGCAGTTTCCTTGTGGCTGTCTACCCATTTAGCCAACCTATCGTTAAGGATGCTCATTAAAATTTTAATGTTGCAGTTTAAGAAGGAAATTTTTTGGTAATTCTCTGGTTGGCTTATATCACCCTTTTTATATATAGGGAAAACTATGTTCGTGGAGCAACACTTCTCGACTTCTTCTGCATTGACCATTTTATTGTCGACTTGTGTTAGCGCTTTCTATCTTCGCCCGGAGCTATGTTGGCCGTTCCAAGCGCATCCTTGACTTCACTGTAGGTAAATTCCCAGTCTAGAAGTTCTTCTTGGATAAGATTTCGTGCGTAATGTAAATGGCATCCCTGCTGGCTGGAATTTAGAAGGTTTTTAAAATATTTTTCGAAGTCAGCAACCGCAACTTGAGCGCTTATCTTAAAGTCAGTTCCCCTTATCTCTACCATTCCTTGCTATTATTAACTCCTTCAAGTTTTGTCTCCAGCTTTTGGTAATGACTATCCTTTTTAACATTACAAGGATATATGGAAAACAAACAATTATGATGGGCAGCACCTGCGGCAACGGCGATGGGCAGCACTTCACACATCTTAACACAAACTTTGGGAGGAACTAAGTATATTATAGTCGGGCTTGACCGACTTTCTTTCTTGTGTTTTCTGTGTAGATTTCTAAAACTTTGCACTGTTCAAGCCATGAAATATTAAAGAAGGGCCTTGTACTAGTCCAATCAATGCCACCGATATATTTAGCTCCAGAAGGCTTTCATTAGTTGAAAACCAAAATTGTTTAATATTTGAATAAATCTCTATCCATCTTAGCCTCGTGTTTAGCTCACCATTTGAAAAGGGCTCGGCTTTTGTGGTGCATTCATTCAACTTGTTGTCAAATAAATTAATATGTTGTGTTAAATATGCGACAGGCAGCTTTAAACGCTTTTGCTTTTGTTCTTCGTGTTCTTTTACGGTCTGTTTTGGGGTATCTGGCATATTTTTGTATTGGTATTTTAGATAAGCTTCAGAAAAGAGAAAGGAACTAAATGGAAATGATACATAGAGAAATATTTGTATTTGTTGTTACTTTTAGTGGTGATCGAATGTGTTCTTTTTCATATTATCGTGTTTTTATTTGTTTTTTCTTGTGAATCACACTCTTCTCAACTGCACTTCTTGCATGGCCAAGGTCCATGGCTGGCACGACAGCAGCAACTTAACAGCAGCAGCAGCAACATCAACAACTGCAGACATTTGCCAAGCGGCATGCAAGCCAAATCTAACAAGGCACGTTGCCAGCCGTGCGGCAAAAATAAAAATATTTATATACAGATTGATGTACACAAATGTATGTATGTGTGTGTGTGTTTGTGCTTAACGGTAAACTGTGCAAACACACACCTATGCTTATGGCCAATATATAAAAATATGCTTATTCTGCTTACCATTTATTCTTAGATGCTGCCTGGACACGTGGCGTATGCGCAATGTACAACAGTTACACAATTTCATTTTCTGTATATACCTATAAAAATGGTGCCAAATATGTATAGTACTTCATCAATTGAGAATTCAGTTGTTCGTAATTGCCAGGAGAAGATTTTGAGAAAAATGGTCCAAAATCCGATTTTGGTGAAACTTTGAGGAATGGTGGTAAGCTGGCCTGTCAAAAGGGGATTCCGGCCCGGGGGTTTTCCTCAAGTTGTACATAGTTTATTAAAGTTTTCACCAAAAATCCGGGCTCCGGGCCCCTCTCAACAGTCTGGGCCCGGGGGGAACACCCCGGTACCCCTGCCCTCTCGACGGGCCAGGTGGTAAGCTTGCCCACAAAGGTTTCTAAGATGAAGAAAGACGCGGGAAGTGGTCGAAAATTCTCGAAATTTGCAAAACTATATCGTTCATTCGATTGCGATGAAACTTTTGGGGAATGGTTGGAAATTTGCGAAATTATACAGATCATTCGAATAGTTTCACATTAGTTAAGTTTATTTACGTTATCTTCTTAGCGCTACAAGTGATGGTGGACTTATATATAAATATAACGCTAACAATTGCGATGGAACTTAACAGCGTTTGAGCACCATAATGTACTGTCTGTCAAAAGCCAGACAATACATTTTCTTCATACATGAAGCGATTGAAGACATGTTTTAGGCAATCGTTAACAAATCATTGGTAAAACTGGATATGCCAGTGCCGAGTCGATTCGTAAACAGCCTTTTCGGTCGTGATTTGCTACGAGAATCGCACTTTAATCTTCCTAGTTTGGTTCCAGAACAACGCATAGCGTATGACAGAATTATGCAACGGAGGATTGTATTTCCTTGATGCGCCTGGAGGCACGGTCAAAACCTTTCGCATTTCACTA
Organism: Lordiphosa collinella; assembly: GCA_018904265.1. Classification (NCBI taxonomy): domain Eukaryota; kingdom Metazoa; phylum Arthropoda; class Insecta; order Diptera; family Drosophilidae; genus Lordiphosa; species Lordiphosa collinella. The sequence goes on from JAEIFV010000236.1 coordinate 394,537, forward strand.
ATTTTGGCCACCATACGATCCCGAAATTGTATTGCACTGGCAGTCTCATTCAACACTTAAATCGCCGTTGAACATGCAAATCAGAGAAAGACCAACATGTGATTTTACCAAAAACTCCGGATTGGGTAAAGTACTCCCAACATGTGAACTTATTATAGGGGATGAAAGTACTATAGCGCAGAAAAAAGCAATGGAAGAACTTAATCGCAAACTTAAAGATTTAAAAGGAAATCAACAGCTATTTGGTGGTGCTAAAACTTTATTGACTGGTGATTTTCGACAAATTCTACCAGTGAACCCACGTTCAACACCAGCTGATCAGATCAATGCATGTCTCAAATCATCAGTTAAATGGCAATACGTACATAAAATGATCTTAAAGACTGATACGTCAGCTGATCGTTTCGCAAAGGTTAAAAAGATCAAAAATAACTTAGGGCAGAACAACGTTGTATTTCCTCGATCAGCATTTAGCTATGTCCGTCTGTCTGAACGTTTATTTCAGAGATGGAAAGTGCTTTGACATGTATGACTCATATGGAACATAACTTTATCGACAAGGCTGTTGACGTGATCAAGAATATGTAAACCTTATACGGAAGGAGATGCTTCCTTCTGGCTGCTATGTACATATACTCAGAAAAAAACGGCTGCCGGCGTTCTAGACGAAACGGGATAGAGTTTATACCGTTTTGTTCTTAAAATTTCAAGTATGATTCGTTCTTGGGTGTACTTAAGTTGAGTAAGAAACATTCTTAAGGTGCAAAACTACAGTTAATAATTCATGAAAAGCGAGTTCAAGTACAAAACGTGTTAGATTGAGTACAAAATAGACTTAGAATGCTAGCTCCAAAAAGTGTGCAACGGAAAATGCGAAGTGATGTGCAACGAGTCGGTTTTTAAAAATCACAACTGGTTCTAACACTTTAGTTATGGAGTAAGGGGGATTTTCTGACCTACAGTAATTCTACCTTGATCTTTGGTTTATTCTTGGCCCTTGGATATTTCCAGACTTCTTTGGTTCAATACAGAGAAGTCGTCTTAGAACAGCTTGGAAATAGCTCTAGAGCTTTATGGTCTTAAACCAAGAACATTTTGTACTTGTATGAAGTATTCTTAGTTTCTTTCCAGTATGTTTTTGTGCTGACTATTTAAAATCAAAAATGAAAATTTGAGGTCCTGGTCCACTGTCCTGATCCACCGTCCAAGTCCAGGTGTCGTATACGGTTAGGCTATTGCCTAATTAACTGAATTGTGCTCATTTCAAGAACTTTCGGAACATTTGTGCACAAATATAAGAGAGAACATTCGGTTCATATTTTGAGATGAAGAAATCTTATTTTCTGACCACGTTTTTTTCCTCTGTGTAGTTCTAGTGAGAAAAACTTCATGTTTTCAATGGAAACGTCCTTATCATTGGCATATACTTATTGTATCTACCTTCACACACAAAGTTTTGTCTAAATCGGATGACTATAAGAAATTCTAGAGGGAAAAACTTTTTTGTTTTAAATGAAATCAACTCCAAAATTCGTACATGTTAGTTTGTTATGCATTTCCATGATTCCACTAAGTTTGGTTGAAATCGGACATCTATATAGTGTAGCTCCCTGAGAAAAGTAAGGCCTCAAAAGTAGTCTTTGTAAGAAAAACTTTTTTGTTTTCAACGGAGGCTGCAAGGGTATACAAAAATTCGGCCGAGCCGTAACTTTCCCCCTATTTTTTTTTCTTCCAAAATCACTTGACCACTTCCCTCATTTATCGATCTTTAAGTAGAATATTTACATAAAATCTCAGACAATAAAGGAGTTGCAGTTCGTTGTCAGTGTTTTACTTTTGCCTTAAACTGTCAGTTGGCAGTCTTAAGGTCCTTCAGCCCCGATTGCTGCTTCTGTGTCGCGGCGTCCTCTGTCGCTTTTAAATTTTTATCGTTTTTTTTTTGGGGCGCCATTCCTTCATCTCAAGATGACTTATTTTGCAAACAATAAAACAATAAATCAATCAATTATAAGTTAAGCTCTCTACAAAAACAAAAACATGAAATCCTTTTTTGTATGGTTGGGTATTATAATTTGTCAGTGAGGCATCAGAAAAGAAACAAACAAAAGCAACTCGACGAAACCGAACAAAAACACAGACCCAGGCGCATTCAACTGCAATTTGCTGTCTGGCTGTTTTTGGAGTTTAGCCAAAAGCGCTCAACAGTGCGAGGAGCCGAAGTAGGTCAACAATAACAACAACAACAACAAAGGCTGCCAATTTGGGCGCACAAATTCCTGGGCCTGACAGGCGGCAGAGACGACGACGTCGACGAGACTCTGAATCGAAATTGGCCGCCTTACGCATGCCAATTAGCCAGAGTGTCCAAGTCCAGGCCTAAAGTCCAGAGCTCCTGTTTCCACTCACCCAACCTTTGCTCCCTCCCAGAACAAAAAAAAAGAAATAAACAATTTCAAACAGCTCTCGTTCGACCACTTACACAAATTTTTGTCAGCTTTTGTCTTCTCATCTGTTTAGATATTTATTCTTTTTTTTTTGTATTGGGGCCAATGTTTTGTGTGCCCGACTTTTATGCAAAATTTAATGCGCTTTTAATGGATGAGCAAGCGAGTAGCAATCAATTTTTATATTTTATTTATATGTCTGTATGTCTGTTCGGTTTGTAAGGCCAATGAAAGAATTTCCTTTCCATTTTTTTTATTAAAAAGATTTTTGATGTCGAATAGAAATTCCAATAAATTAACAAAACTTTGATAATAAACTTGCTAAATAAAAAGGCGATTTGTTTTTTGTTCTTAATGAAGTGTTCAGAGTTATTAAGTTGATTGGGTCAATCAGTTGCATTCAAAATCAAGCAATTAAACGATATGACACAAAATTATCATTACTTTAGATTGGCGGAAGTTTTGAATTGTTCACTGCAAACAACTGATCAAGTACAAACTATTAAATCTTCCAAGAATTTACTTAAAAAAATTGTACAGGAATTTGATGATTTTTGTCGAATGAAAACGTCCTTTTTATTGGCATATTCTTATTTTATATACTTAGTGTGATGTTCTTGAGTCTGTTCTTAGAATAAAGTGAAATGCAGAGGGCCTAGATAGATTGAATCCAAAATTTCTGAAAATTATCCTTCCTCAAATATTGCCTCTTATTACTCACATCTGCAACACGTCATTTATGACATCGACTTTTCCGGATTTATGGAAAGTGGCTAAAATTATACCCATTCCGAAAGGAAACAATGAATACAGACCGATTTCAATCCTACCGGTTTTATCCAAAGTTTTTGAACAATTAATGGCTCAACAAATAAGTATGTTTCTGACAAATAATTTATTGCTTAGTAATAAGCAGTCGGGATATAGGAGACATAGAAGCTGCACCACGGCAATAGTTAGTATTACGGGAGGATATAAGAAGGCAAATGGACAATGGAGATGTGACTTTTTAACACTTCTTGATTTCAGCAAAGCGTTTGACACCGTCAATCATGAAATCCTAGTAACAAAGCTTGATAAATTCTTTAACTGTACGGATACTGCCATTAAACTTATAAGCTCTTACTTATCTGATAGAAGTCAGGCAGTGGCAACTGAGTCTGAAATATCGTCTACTTTGCGTCTAACTCGTGGTGTACCCCAAGGCTCAGTCCTTGGCCCACTTCTGTTTTCTTTGTATGTAAATGACCTTCCAGATATGTTGTCTAATTGTAATGTCCACATGTATGCCGATGATGTTCAAATGTATGTAAGAGAGATTTGTTAAGTGTTAATGATTGGGCTAAATGTAACGGATTGTCACTCAACCCTGTAAAGTGTAAGTGTATTGTAATATACAAGAAAGCCTTGACTACAACAGACCTTCCAACACAAAGAATTGAGAACAAGTCTATTAAATATGAAACACAGACTGTAAGCCTAGGTATTACATTTAATAATACATTATCTTGGAATAACCACGTGAAACATATGGAGTACTTAGACAGCTTTCTTTGACTAAGAATTATTTGCCGATAAACCTCAGACTTTTGATCGCAAAGACATACTTGAAACCCACACTTTGCTATGGGATTGAAATATTCGGAAATTGTGATGCTGCCTCCCAAAGAAGACTTAACGTAACATTTAACAATATAGCTAGATATGTATATAACAAAAGACGAACTGACCATATTACACAGCTTACTAGGGAAATATACGGCGTTGACTTTAAATCGTTTATAATATACAGATCTATTATTTTTCTGCATAAGGTGATATATTGTAGAGAACCATCAAATTTTTATGACAAGTTAAGTTTTGCCACATCAATAAGAACTTTGAACCTAATAGCAGTACGCCATAAACTTGTCAGTTCGGAGAAACAATTCTTTGTCAATAGTGTTAGGTTGTGGAACCAACTACCAGCAAACATTAAGAATGTCTGTAGCGCAACGCAATTTAGGGAAAAACTGAATATACACCTAAAAAACTAGATTTTTAAATGAAACGTACTATTTTATTAAATTCATAGAATTAAGTAGGATAAGTCAATTAAAAATCAAACGTCTTGTTTTTATGACTGGTGCAATAATTTTTAAGTATATACTTGTAGCACCAGGAATTTTTTGTCAAATAAATCTAAATCTAAACACATTTCTACAAAGTCTTATCAATATCGGATGATTATAGTATATAGCAGCAATATGAATGATCGGATGAGAGAGAAAAACTTTTTGTCTTAAATGACATCGCCTCCAAATTTCGCAATTAACAGTGTCTTATGACCATGATTTCACCAAGTTTGGTCGAAATCAACAATATATTATAGATCCATAGAAAAGTAAGGCAATTAGTTAGAAAAACTTTTTTTGTTTTCAATGGAAGCTGCCTAGGGTATGTGCCGAGCCGAAGTTAACTTTCCCTATTTTTTATAAATGATTTTCCGCAAGTTTTTTCCATTCGCATGCATTGATGTATACTGATGACCTCAAACTTTGCTTTTCGAATAATGACCCTGCGTCTCCTCTCCTGCTTCAATCCGATTTAAACTCTCTTCACGCCTAGTGCTCGGTTAATTGCCTTCCTCTTAATCTCAGCAAGTGTAAATGTATGACTTTCAGTCGAAATCAACCTTACGAGTTTGATTATACGATTGATACCATCCCACTGGAACGCATCTACTACGAGCCCCGACCACTATTAATTCGTACGGCAAGCTTTTTTACCCATATGCAATGTTTAACAGACGATATTTTCAATACTAATGTAGATAAACATGCAAACTTATTTTTTCTCTGAAAGATCAATTTATTCTCTTAGTTTGGAAAACAATTTTTTGTTGTACTTCAACAACAACAACAACAACAATAATTTCTTTGAATGCTTTGCTTAACTGATAAGAAAAATGTGACCAGTATTAATTCGTACGGTGCGTTAAATATTTAGTATTTGATTAAAAATTAAGTTTTTTTAATATTAATATTGGGTAACATCTCCTTTTTGCCTCCACTACACATTTACAACGCTTTGGCATAGATTTTAATAAATTCTGGCATTGTTCTATTGAAATAGAGTCCCACATCTCTTGCAATTTTGTTTTTAAGTCAGAAAGGGTTCTTTGAGGCTCATTTCTTAAGTTTCTTTTCATTATTCCCCATATATTCTCTATTGGGCTTAGGTCCGAGTATTTGATGGCCAATCTAAGACCTCAATTTCCTTATACTGCAGCCATGATTTGGTTCGTTTGGCAGTATGAGATGATGCTCCATCCTGCTGAAATGTGTATTCACCACAGTCAGCCAGTTTTGGTATTGATGGCAGCAAACTTTCTTCCAGTATGTTAACGTATTTTTCAGCGTTGACCATCCCCTCAATAAAGTGCAGTTGCCCTACCCCTTTAGCAGACATACAACCCCACACCATTATGCTTGCTGGCAGTTTTGTTGCGGATAACTCTTCTTCGCGCATCACCGACACTCACATCAAATTTAGCTTCATCGCTAAAAATGATGGTGTTCCATTGCCTTTGAGTCCAAGACATCCGTTCCCGAGACCATTGTAAACGCTTCATCTTTTGGCGAAGCGTAAGCAATGGTTTTTCCATGCCTAAGAGTAATTTAAGATATTGAGTATGTAACATAGATAATCACTGTACTTACTTTTATAGAACTTATATCCAATATTCGTAACTGCAGGCGCGTCCACTTCCGCTTAACAGTTTTTCCGATTTTATCAGACCATTCAGATGAAACATTTTAAACTTTGGCGACGATCAGCCTTTACAATTGTGGCCAGGGCTCCTTTCTCACGAGCTGTTATTGCTGATGTTCGGCCTCTATTTGCTATATTATTTTCAATATTGCCATTTTTCTTAAAATTTTTTACAATTTTTTGAACGGATGACTTAGCCAGACTTAATTGTCTGCATTTCACCAAAAGTTTTCCCAGATTTATAATAATCTATAACTAAACTCTTATTTCTTTGCAAATCGGCTTACCACATGCCGCCGTTTGCAAAACTTTGAATAATTTGAAGCAGTAACACATTTCTTACATTCTGCATTGTATAACTGTTTCTAGACTAAGACTAGATAGTGATTATGTTACACTGTTTGCTTTTGTTTGATCCTCTTTGAATTCTGGTTAAGCTTAACGCACCGTACGAATTAATACTGGTCACACGTTTCTTACCAGTTAAGCAAAGCATTCAAAGAAATTATTATTGTTGTTGTTGTTGTTGAAGAACAACAAAAAATTTTTTTCCAAAACTAAGGGGAATAAAATTATCTTTCAGAAAAAAAAGTTTGCATGTGTTATCTATATTAGTATTGAAAACATCGTCTGTTAAAACATTGCATATGGGTAAACAAAGCTTGCCGTACGAATTAATTGTGGTCGGGGTATATAAATAATTTTTAATTTTTTATTTTTTAATTTAAAGTAGGATTTTTTTTTAAATAAGGTTTTATTAAAATATAATTATATGTTTTTTATTATTAATTTTATTTTAAATATGGAATTTTAATAACAGATATATAGTTAAATGTAACATTGTGAGCATACCACAATGCTGTGCACATCAAAATTTGAATAACTGTTAAAACCAATTTTCGAGGTTGGAGGTAGTTAAAATCATATTTCTTAAACTAGGCATCCTATAATAGTTTGCAATGTCTTTGGAAAGAGAAATGCAACACCTTCTAACGGTGTATTACATTGCAATCTCGGATAAAATTGTGGAGCTAAGAAAACAAATCGAATTTTTTCAGTTTTCAGTGACTTCACCGTACTTTAATTGAAAATGAATAGGTCAAATTTATATAAACTATTTAATTTTGCAAGCAGTTTGGCAAACACTTTTAATTTTTGCGTCTTCTGGGTATATTAGTTAACAAATCGAGTAATATTTGGTTGAGTTATTAACTTTTAGGAAAAAACCTTAAAAGCCTAATTAAAACAAGTAGGAAAGTTGGGGAAGCTCCGACTATAATACACCCCTTTACCCACAAAAGTGTATATATGCTCAGTGTAAATTCATTCTAGATGCTGCAGTAGCTGTTGCGCACCCTGCTACTGCGCTGGCAGCAGAGAAGTTTCTTCCGCTTATACCTGACTATCTATCCGATACCAATCCTTTGGTGGACTGATAAAGAATCCCGATTACTAAATATGTCCAAAAGTCGAAACCTTCTATCTATAAACTGCCGAAGATATAATTTTTTTGTAGCAAGTAAGCTTGATCTGCCTGTAAGCATATGAAGCTTATGTTCCATACATGTCAAACCTCTATCTGATACCATCTCTGAGATCTATTTATTAATATAGACAGAAGACTGACAGACGGCAGACAGACAGACAGGCGGACAGACTGACGGACAGACGTGTAGTAGCAAATAGTAGTACTCCTGGCTATACATACTTATTTTAAAAAATTATTCAATAATTTACTCTAAAAACTCCAACAATTTTCGGTCGAAAAGTGCTTATGGCGCGACTCATCACCATATTGCGGAAAATTTCGTTATCCGAAAAACTTTAATAACTTTGCTAATTATTGACCGATTTAGAAAAACAGGCATACGTTCTAACCGTGAAATGTGAAGCCCTTAAACAAAAAAACAAATATTGGGGTTTTCTAACCAAACAGTAAATTCAAAACGCCACCAAAGACAAAAAATGGGAAAAAAAAACAATCAAAAATGGTTTACGTAGCAAAGCTCTAAGATAAGAAACTAAACCTGATCAGTCATATATGGTATCTTTAAAGACCTAAATTTCTTCTTCCAAAACCGGTAAGAAAATAAAAATCATTTGATATATGACAAAGTTAGGCGGAAAGGAGGCTTAAAAAAAGGCTTTTTAGTTATTCAAAATTTCGATGTGTACTAAAAAAATTCTAGTATGCCACAAAAATCTACTGTAACAACCTACGCTATGTATCCCAGAGTTTTGTATTGATTTTTTTGTCACACAGTTATCGCTCTGAGGCTTAAATTGGATAGGTAGATTAGATAGAAGGATAGATTACGCCCAATGACCTGCCTTCTTAAGAATCGCTGTACTTGCCATGGTGTACTTTCTTTATTCATTAACTCTTAACCGGCGAAATTGGACTCCATCGGGATTTGTTAACTTAAATATACTTAGCTGTTCCACAACGCGCTACTTCAGGAAATTTTTATGCAATTCTACCTAGCCTTGCCTGACGAACTACGCTCATCATGAACCCTCTTCCGTTACCTTGTCTAAACTATAATAAGTACTTTCATATTATTTGTAATTAAAAATAATTTACGGTCGTTTCTGGCAGGCCCTTTAAAGTTATACAGAACATTGTTAAACTATAAAATACTTCATCAGCATCCGACAGTTCGTCTGTCTGTTGAAGCACCTAGATATCGGAGACTAGAAGAGCTAGAAAAACACAAATCTTAAATAGAGACTAGTAGAAAATAATTTGATGTCAGAAAACCACGAGCTTTTTAATCTCAGTCACACACATTACCTGCTGCTGCAACCACAATTTTCCATCAGAAAACTTTTTAAGCGAGATATCAATCGATAAGGCGCGATATATTGTAAATATGTATTTGTAAGCTGTCAGAAATGAATATCGAGTCAGGTGTTTGGTTAGTTAGTTCGCAGTTCTTACCCAAAAATGTATGTGGGAAATCAGAAACTGCTTCTCTCCTATATATATCTTTTATTTGAACAATATTTTTGTATGCACGCTCAGAAATAGTTTTATTTTCAAACAAACATAAAATATTTCATTATTCACATTCAAACATTGGTGACGTCGATTCGTTCATATAATTCAACGATTTGTCATTTTGTATTTAAAATAATGTTGTTGCTATTGTTGTTGCTTTTTTCGACAACATTTGCATTTCAGATTGATGATCGTCAGAGAGACTTGGGGGACGAGAGTGTTGAACTTAGCGCGCGTCCGATGTCGGCTGTTTTCTGTGTGTTTGTGTTTTCTGTTTTTTCATTCCTTCCACTGCGTTAAACAACGTAAAGAACGGTATCTGGCTAGATAAAGATATCAGTTTCCCCAAGACAAGTTCACCTGTTCCAGCTCCATACTCCGCGTAATTTCTTAAATTCCAGGTCCATTCTCGACAAAAAGTTCTTAGGGCCTTTTGACTTTCCAAATATTTGCATAATTTCACAGTAAATAGCAATACGTAATGAACGAAGTACAA